>OX384045.1:609000-1218000 GCA_947534325.1 Agonum fuliginosum | reverse complement strand
AAAGTGTTTTCAGCAATTTCTTACACGCTTTATCTTATTATTAAGAGGTTTATTAAAAAATGTAACTCGGCATAATCCTAGTTGCATTCTTCGTCTGTAAATAAATTTATAAAATTTAGATTTATCTATAAAACTTCGTGAGTATTTTAGAAATTGCTAGACTGCTTTTACGTATTTTTAGCGAGCGTTTCTATGCATTAACATAGGACAAACGCGGTGTTGAGCTACTTGGAGACGATACCCTTAAGCCCATATCAACTCCTGCAAAGTAATCCTAAAAATTCTAAGCATATTATTCCCTTTATGAAAAACATTTCAAACTGATCTTTAAGGAGGTTGGGGACGCCTGCAGTGGCGTACCCAGACATTAGCCTTAGAGGGAGGATATGAAAATAAAAATATTTTTGATAATGTAAACCAAAATTCGCTCAACGCACGTTGGCTGATGTCATTCCAATTTATTCAGTTGCTGTGATATTTATTTGTACAATAATTACTAATTCCCTAATCAAAAATGCTTGACATGCTTACATTTTTTTAAATAACTTGCAAATGGTTTAGAAAAAGTACACAAAATTTTCAAGAAGAGCGGAAGAAACGAAAATCTAATGTTGGACTCGTCTAATCCCGGAAGCTGGTTAAATAATAAAGTAACATCTCAATAAGCGGCTTGTATTCAAATTTATTTGATCGTTTAAACATTTATCTTTATTTTCTTTAATTGATTTCTTAATTTCTAATCTTTCAAGGAAATCTAACGTTCTCCCATTTTGTATAACATGTAGAACTTCTAAATTATCTTCCATCTTAAAACTGTGACCAGTATCTAGTAGATGTTCAGCGAAACATTTGAGAAGCGTCAAGTTCAAAAATATTTATAGCAGTTTTTATTTTATTTCAATAAATAAACTAAACGTAAACTTTAGAGAATCAAATACACATGATGATGATTAAATAATGTACCAATTTATTTAAGGACAACTATATCAAGCTTCAAAAAGTACTACTTCCGGTATGCGGATTTCTACAAAAATCTTATCCGGTATTAAGATCCTTATTAAAACCTTAAATATGAAATTTGGTTATTAAAGGTTTGATACTTTTTAAGTTATCGTGGACGAAAAATCGTCATATAATTCATGGCCTTCGAAAGCAAATGGCCAGCTTGAAACGCCCGAGTGCGATTTAATTGCAATGTGTTTTTATAATTTAACGACAATCACACACTGTTGGCCACAAGACTCGAACCACGGAACTCCGGGTTCATACGTCATCACGTTCAGAGAGCTGTGCCGTAGCTATTTGTCCAATACAACTTTACGTATTTGTAAAACATAATAGTTTGTTGATAACTAAATAAATATTAAAAATAAAATATATACGTACATATTTTCAGTCTTTGTATCCAATTTAGGTAAGTGACAGCTGCACATTGAGTCATCGGCATAGATATAGTGTGTGCAGTTACCAGCCGTCAACGCACGAATAAAAATCGTTGCCACACATCTTTCATTCCAATTTGATAGTAATAATTGAAAATGCTATATATTTATTCTATTATTTTGCTTCCTACCTTTTTCAGCAGTTGTGGCAAACCTGTAAACGAAACCAGAATGAAGTCAACACGAATACTAACTACTTACCAATTTATTTCTAGACCGTTACAAAATTTACTAGCAATAGAATAAATGGAAAAGATACGATCAGACGGGAACAAACAGGAAAATTAAATAACAGATTAATTAACAAGTAATAACTAATAATTACATTTATTTCATTGCAGGCGGATAGACACAACTCGTGTGCTCAACAATGATGAATTATTTAAAAAAATGTTCACGATTCCGACGTGTATGATGTTTACTGTCCGTAATTTATTTACTGGTGATTTACACTTCTTAGTTTGTCTGTTCAGCTAACTTCTCGGCCTTCTGCACGACTTCTTCGATGGGGCCCACCATGTAGAAAGCAATCTCGGGCAGGTGGTCCAACTCTCCTGCCAAAATCTTCTGGAATCCCTGCAACACGAAAACGTACATTGACAATCGATATTTAACAAGAATTTCATTAGTTTTGTCAATGATTTATTCAGAATTACGTCCTTTATGCATTCATGGTGAATCATATAGATTTGTCATCATAGAAATATTCACTGTAAGCTTCGCCAACTTATTACTCGCCTGAACGCAACTGAGTCAAGAGAAAAACCGAGATGGATGACTTCGTTATATATTATTTCAGGGTAGCGAAGCGGTTTCTGCCAAAAATTGTTAGCCTTCAGACGAATTGTGTCATTTTTCACAATCTAAAGCCTCATTTCCACCGACTGTTTTAGTGCTTAATGCATAATGATTTCTGCGTAAAGCGTAATGCATAATGATTATTTATTAGATGACCATTTCCACTTATTTTATTTAAGGACTAATTTGATAGAGATGACATTTTGTAATTTAATCATTGCCGGCATTTTTGCGATATTAAGAAATGGAAGAACTGTTAATTTCGTAAGTAAGGTATTCAGTTCCATATTTAGGAACAGACAGAAGTTGCCACTTCGAAACAAATAATAAATATGACACATATGTCAATCATTATGCTTGTGCATTATTTCTTATGCGTTGCTCTTAGTACTTATGCATTAAACATAGTTCTTGAGCATTAAAACAGTCGGTGGAAATGAGGCTTAAGTCACAATGTTTGCACCGCGAACGAAAATAATGTGTGTGTGTTAGTGTGTGTAGAACATCGTGGGAGGCAATGTGCCGGCCACATGAGATACAATCCTCACCTTGATGGTCTGTTCGAGGGGGACAAGCTTGCCGGGATGGCCGGTGAAGACCTCAGCGACCTGGAAGGGCTGTGACAAGAACCTTTGGATTTTACGGGCGCGGGCAACGGTCAATTTATCTTCCTCAGACAACTCATCCATACCCAAGATGGCAATGATATCCTAGAACCAAATAGTCATCAATTCAAACTGCTAATTAACTCCATTATTAATTATTTACTGAAGAGGTTCATCAGTATTACGTCTCCTTTGTAAACAATCATAGAAGTCATGACAAAGTGTTCATCATAGGAAATTATTCAATGAGAATCTAGTCATAGAAATTACTCATAACCCAAGTTTTAAGAGTCATAAACACACAAAGTAACTATTCGAGTAATTGCCATACTAAACTCTCATTTATCTACGGCTGTATTGAACAATCAATTCATTTTATATGGATAGATTCATAGTATGTGAGGCTGCCATACCCAAATTGGGTAAAAAATTAATAAACATATTATATGAGCGACTGTAATTTTGACAATTCAGATTCGAATTTAGTCAGTTTCACCGCACACACGGTTAAGTTATGTATTGATAAATACTATATTTGAGCCTGCCACACCCAATTTGGGTAAAAATGCATGATACATAATACGCTTTATTCAACCAGTGGTACCAACTTTATTTACTGAACTTGTTTATTTTAATTAAAATACTATCGAGTGTGGTATCAAATTAAATTTCTCGGAAAAAGAATTATAGTAGAAGAAAAAAAGTTTCAACGAACGTCACATGTTTTTATAAAAATAAATTACTCAAATTGTACCGAGTTTGGTATCAATTTAAAGCTGTCTGGGAGATAAGTTTAGTAGAAATGTAAAAAAATTAAATTTATGCGAATATTATCGTTCGTGTTACCAAATTAAGCGGCTCGTCTAAGTTTTTACCGAATTCCTAGAATACTCTCGATTTTACTTTTTTTCCATTCCACTTTTTTCCCCACTACTAGGGCTGCCTGAAACCAGCCCGAAACTCGTACTTTGCCGCATCCTAGCAATTCAATGTCATTTTGAAGTTGAAAAATACTGTAAAAGTGTTTTCGTTGCGAGTAAACTGTCAGATTATTATTGAATTCAGGATAAAGTTTTTATAAACATTTAATAGATAAAGAATGGATCTACAGATGTGCCTTTTTAAAATTTAAAAAATTAATTTGTATCATGAGATATAACTGTAAAGTTTGCATAAAATAGGATTTTTTTTAATTTTTCGGAATTTTTATATTCATGTACAATTTTTTAATCAAAATTTTAAAAAGGCACATCTGTAGATCCATTTTCTCTATTAAATCTTGACTGAAATAAAATGTTACCATTTTTGTACTGGCCACAAAACACTCGCTACGTTAGTACATTTTATGCTTGATTTTAGGTAGTAGACGTGCCTCTTATAGCTTCCTTTGGAAGAATTCTAGTTATAAAATAATCGTAAGAGAATAATACAAATAGGCAGGTAAAATTAAAAAACTTACAGTACTTACAAAGAATGAAAACAGAACTGACAATTATTGACATATATTCAAATAGTGTCTGTGTAAACCGCTCTTAATAGCACGTAGCACCCAATATCATTACAAGAATCCATCTTTCGTTATTTGAAAATCCATAAAACGAATGAATGGTTCAACAATCGCTGATAAAGCCCCTCTGTCTCACCTGGAGGGACTTGTAGTCCTGGAGGATCTTCTGCACACCTCTGGCGATGTTGTAGTGCTCAGCGCCGATGATGTTGGGGTCCATGATTCTGCTGGTGGAGTCGAGGGGGTCGACAGCGGGGTAGATGCCCAACTCAGCGATGGCGCGGGACAACACGGTGGTGGCGTCCAAGTGAGCGAATGTGGTGGCAGGCGCGGGATCAGTCAGATCGTCAGCAGGCACGTAGATGGCTTGCACGGAGGTGATGGAGCCCTTCTTCGTGGTGGTGATGCGCTCCTGCATGGTACCCATGTCCGTGGCCAGGGTTGGCTGGTAGCCTACGGCGGAGGGGATGCGACCCAACAAGGCGGATACTTCTGAGCCGGCCTGGGTGAATCTAACAACAGGATTACGGTTCAGAAGAGGATCTAAATATTGTAATAGTTGTATGTAACGACATTTTTCAGGATTACGTCTCCTTATATCAATCATTAATGATCATATTATGTTCTTCATCATGTGATTAAATGTATGAGAGCTGACAATGCCATGTCTGGACTGATAACCGCACAATCTTTGTCACTTAAATGAAAAATATCGAAACGAACTCATGACAGCAATGTTATTTCTACGTTTGACAATTTGATTTTGATTCTATACCGGGCGTTTCCTGAAACAGGCGCACCACCCCCCAAAAATTGTATTTTTAAGTCAATTACATTTATAAACTACATTCAATGGCGCATTAAACTACATAAATAATAAATTTTTATTACTTCCTGTTTAGCCGGAAGTGCCATCAACTTCCTTATTTTAAACGGAACACCACGTATATTTTTTTACGTCACTCGGGGGAGGAAAGCAGTGTTTTCCTCTTGCTAATGGAGGGAGGGAAGCGAGTTTTCTCTCCCGCTCGGGAGGACCGTACTAAGGTGATTTCGAGGCCCTCGTGACGTAAAATATTGTGTGTCCCACGGGAGGGAAGGCTATTCCTCCCTTGGGCGAAGCCGGCGCTCTCGCTCGGGCCGCGGGAGTAATAGCAATTACTCCCTTGGGCGAAGCCGGCGCCCTCACTCGGACTCGCCTTCGGCTCGGGTCGCCGCTTGGCCCGCGGGAGTAATAGCAATTACTCCCTTGGGTGAAGCCGGCGCCCTCACTCGGACTCGCCTTCGGCTCGGGTCGCCGCTTCGCCCGCGGGAGTAATAGCACGCTTCCCTCCCTAGGTGCACAAAATACTATTTTGCACTTCCGGGACTAAAACTCTTCTTTAGTCCTTATTTTTAGGGACTAAGGTTCTTAATTTGATCCCAAGGGATTATTTTTCATGTTTAATCCCGTTGTCAAGAAATTGAATTAATTATTCCCGTTGTCAAGTAAATACGTGCTATTTGTTACAGAGTATCTATGGTAACAATATAAATATTTGTCATAAAATTTACTGTCAAAATGCAAAATGTGTATTCTTTTAAACTATTTTGCATTCATTTGACGCTGAAGTGCAAAAAATAGCGTATATAC
Organism: Agonum fuliginosum; assembly: GCA_947534325.1. NCBI lineage: Eukaryota > Metazoa > Arthropoda > Insecta > Coleoptera > Carabidae > Agonum > Agonum fuliginosum. The sequence goes on along the minus strand of OX384045.1, from coordinate 1,212,015 downwards.
CACAGGACTAAAGTATCTTTAATCCCTCAGGTGATTATTTCCCTCACCTTCGGCTCGTGAAATAAACTTCACCCTCAGGATTAAATCATGCACTTTAGTCCCTCAATATATAATATACTATAAGATTTTAATTCTACATAAAATTCTGAATACAACCATGTAAAATAAGTTACTTTTTCGTTGTAGATTTCTAAGTAAAATAATAATAATTTTTTGGGGGGTGCGCCTGTTTCAGGAAACGCCCGGTATACCTTTAATTTTCCCGAAGTATAGTAACACCCTGTGTATGCCCTAGATTTGATTTGCAATGTATATGAGATTGCAAAAATGTAATCAGCCTGTTATTTTGATTGATTGTCACATTGTCAGCTCTCACAATTCCTCACCAGCCCCTCACCTGAAGATGTTGTCGATGAAGAGCAACACATCCTGGCCCTCCTGGTCCCTGAAGTACTCAGCCACAGTGAGTCCGGTCAAGGCGACGCGGGCCCTAGCGCCGGGGGGTTCGTTCATCTGTCCGTAGACAAGCGCGACCTTGGAGGTCTTGTCCTTGAGGGAGATGACGCCAGACTCGATCATCTCGTGGTACAAGTCGTTCCCCTCGCGCGTGCGCTCTCCCACGCCAGCGAACACGGAGTAGCCACCGTGAGCCTTGGCCACGTTGTTGATGAGCTCCATGATGAGTACGGTCTTGCCGACGCCGGCGCCGCCGAAGAGCCCGATCTTGCCGCCCTTGGCGTATGGGGCCAGGAGGTCTACCACCTGGGGGAGATAAAGTGTCAAAGATGTGGTTCTGTGGTTTGGAGTTAAGCAGAGATTTTTATTTGTCAGAATTACGTCCCAGTTATAATCAGGTGATCATACCGGATTTGTTCATCATGTTAACAATTGTAGTTGATTTCTTAACTAAACGGAGCAATCTCAAGTTGGAATGCTAAAATTTTGTAATGTAAACAAGCTGTTGTCAGTGACTGTATCGAGTTTGCCCGCAGATAGGTTAAATTTAATTTCGCGCAAAAAAATATGGTGATATTTTTCTCGTATTTACAGTGTAAATATGACTCAGCGAGACAACTTCAGATTGCTCCGTTTAGTTAAGAAATCAACTATAGGCGAAAAAAGCAGTATTCCCTCCTCTGCACCAGTCAAAGAATTACTTTATCCAACACCTCTTAATAAAAGCATCATAACTATGGTGATTTTAAACAAGCAAAGTAAAAGATTGCCCACTAGTGGCTTTGATCAAAATTATACCCACTTGTGGGTAAATTGTTACTTTGCTTGTTGGAAGTCGCCATAGAAACGATGTTTCAGGTTGAAATTTAATAAATTTTTTGCACTTCCGGGACTAAAACTGTTCTTTAGTCTTTATTTTTAGGGACTAAGGTTCTTAATTTGATCCCAAGGGATTATTTCTCATATTTAATCCCGTTGTCAAGGAATTGAATTAATTAATCCCGTTGCCAAGTAAATACGTGCTATTTGTTACAGAGTATCTATGGTAACAATATAAATATTTGTCATAAAATTTACTGTCAAAATTACAAAATGTGTATTCTTTTAAACTATTTTGCATTCGTTTGAGGATGAAGTACAAAAAATAGCGTATATACCACAGGACTAAAGTACCTTTAATCCCTCAGGTGATTATTTCCCTCACCTTCGGCTCGTGAAATAAACTTCACCCTCAGGATTAAATCATGCACTTTAGTCCCTCAATATATAATATACTATTATCCAACACCTCTTAATAAAAGCATCATAACTATGGAGATTTTAAACAAGCAAAGTAAAAGATTGCCCACTAGTGGCTTTGATCAAAATATACCATAGAAACGATGTTTTAGGTTGAAATGTAATATTTTTAAAATATTTAAGCAGTTATTAAGAGGTGTTTGATAAAACGTTATACTTCACACGTGGGCAAAAAGGAATGACCCACTCGAGAAAATTATCTCACTCAGCCTTCGGCCTCGTCAGTTAAGATTTTCCTCGTGGGTAATTCCGTACTTTGCCCACTTGTAAAGTAAATAACTATTATGACATATAAATATTTAGAGAAATTTTAACTTTATATTGTAAACGCTGTAGAAAGGCAACATTTTGGGCCCGAAACGTCCATTTACGTCGAATTGAAATCTTCATTTTACTTATCTACATTTTTGAGACAAATAATCTAACTTGATATAATCACCTTGATGCCAGTGACGAGGATGTCCTGTTCGACGCTCATATCAACAAAGGCGGGCGCTTCAGCGTGGATGGACGCCCTCTTGTCGGTGGCAATGGGGCCCCTCTCATCGATGGGCTCTCCGATGACGTTCATGATACGTCCGAGGGTCTCAGCCCCCACGGGGATACGGATGGGGAAGCCGGTGTCAGACACGGCCATCCCGCGAACCAAACCCTCGGTACCGTCCATGGCGATGGTGCGCACGGTGTTCTCTCCGAGATGTTGAGCGACTTCTAGGACGAGTCTAGGTGATCTGTTCGCCACCTCCAAGGCGTTGAGGATTGGAGGGAGGTCGTCGTCGAACTGCACGTCCACCACGGCGCCGATGACCGCCACTACGCGGCCCGGTGTCATCTTCGCAGCTCCTGCATAGTTTCTGTCTGGAAGTGAAATAACGTCATTAATAAATCATTCACAGCCTGAAATTTGCTGAATCTGTCATGACAATATGTACTAGAGTAAAATTCAAATATCAAGGACCCTGAGCTGCGCGAGAAGGCGGAGCTTGTCATGTACTGTCCGTTTTACAAAAGTGGAGCTAGCGAGTATATGCTACGCTCAAAGAAAACTAAAATATAACTCAATCACAATCAATTACAAAATTCACAGTGTTGCACGAAGCAAACACTATGAACGTCAACATGAGAATAACAGATATTGAAGCTGATGTTCTGTAGAACAGACAGTAGCGTAGTTTCCTCTTGTGTATCATCTTCATCTATGCCTGTCTTTCTAAGACGAGAATTCGTACTTCGCGCATGGTTCTGCTTAAATGAATTTACCTCTACACCAAATTTCGGTGATGTGAACGCTAGTACACATTGCCATATATCAGACTTGAATGTGGCTTAATTTTGTTATTATTATATAATAACTACAAAATTTAATAAAATAAAAATACTAGAAAACTAGATCGAAATATGTTTTTAAATTTTAAGTATGAATTTCCCAATTTCAAAATAGTTCACACAAAGATTCTTCCCTAGATTTCAAATTCCGAGAAAAATATCCTGGTGAGAACTAAATAGAATGTCAATCTTGAAAAAGAAGAATTTGTAAATCATTGATAGCTTCAATCCAATGAATTTATTTTGTTCCAGAATTCATAAGCATGAGAATCCTCAAAGAATCTATGTGAAAACAGGTATTAACTTTCATTATGTAATACGTTTTCCTATTTATGAATATTACAGATTTTATTTATTTTTTATTGAACCCATAATATAAAAAGCTGCCACACCCAAGTTGGGTATAAATGCGTAATAGATAAAGATGGTACTATATTTTTAATCATTATTAGCAATTAAATATCAAATTTGATACGACAACTTTCTTTTATTCAAATTTATGTAAGTATTATGTCTGGATATTCCATTATCCATAAGTACAAGTACAAAAAATTAAAGAAAAATATATAAATTTGTAGTATAATCAATGAAACACTGATTAATTTTGAGGTACGGTTGATAATAAATCAAGAAAGTATTTAAATAAGGCCTGAATTCTTTAAAATCCATATGACCGGGCGGTTTATGTAATCACATGACATTCATTAGATATAAGTACAAAATTTTACCAATCGCATATTATTATAAATTATTGTTAAATCAGTTCAATATGTAATGATAATATTGGGAATCTAATAAGATTTATTTTTTATCAATACATTCTGTTAGGAATATGGCGTTATAAGTTATCAACCGGTTATGTAACACCATCCAAGATCCATCAAAACCAATGAAATACTGTTAAAAATGTATCGCAAATTACATATATTTGAAATAAAACACATTTGAAATCATTATTTCCCTGTTTTGAGTAGTAAACAATTACAATTACGATTTAATTCTCACACACTCAATCAATGGCTGCCCACGGGCCAAGTACATTTCAAGTGATTTTGGTGCAATTGACAAGTTATCAATCGGAATTTCTACTTACTGTTGACGGATAAAGATGAAACGATTTTAGCTGATTCATAGCCGATTTTTTCCAATGGTTTCGCAGCCAAAAGGCTGGAACCTACACGAGACACAGCACCCAACATGGTCGGTGCAGAACAGACGACGTGAACTGAGTTACGTATTCAACTTCCTCTTTGTATGCGCACGCCGATCGATATCCTATGCGCATGGCCCAGTGTCGCCAACCTGGTTAGAAATAAAAATCACACAGTTCGCCAACTGTTCTTTCAATTTTTAATGTTTCCGCCAGTCAAGTAGTAATTTATTGTAATCACCAACGCTGGAATTAGATGAATAAATTTACTTGAAGCTCTGGAAGATTTCCTGAAATATTTTATTAAAATATAAATTTCTAAAGCCCTGTTCACACATGGACACATAGAAGATACCACACGCAACAGTAAGAAATACTGTGTGTGTTGATTGTGAATTAGAGGCCCTGGTATTGTGTGACTTCTATGTAAGTAAAGAAAAAATCAATTTTGAGGCCACAAACGTTCCACACGTTCTTCATTTTACTTTTGTTGCCTGTGTGTCTTGTGTCCATGTGTGAACAGGGCTTTACTCAATGCCACTGTTACCAACCTGGTCAGCAGGAAAAATCACAGTTCGCCAACTGTGGCATAAAATTTTTAATTTACCACCAGTCAAGTTTTTATCTATTGTTATCACGCTAAAATTAAATGAATTAATTATTTGATGGTTTGGAAGGTTTCCTGAAATATGAATTTATTGTTATTAGAAAATATTATCATCTCGACTTGCTATGGTACAAGCTAGTCGAGATGATAATATTTTGCTTCACTTTTTGTCCTAAATACATAAATAATATATATTTATACTTTATTCTAGTTAAAAATATATATTTGACACGTAAAATATAGTTATAGATTGAAAAATATGAAACTCAAAATATATGATTAAAATATAATACACAGAACTAATTCCTAAATAAATAAATAAAAAATATACTCACTTACATAATCTGAACTATATAATAACAAAAACAAATTTAAGTATACGTTGTTAAAGGAAAATATCTGTACTTACATGTCCAATAACTGAACTGTCAATTTATTTTTACTATGTAAACAAGATTTACAATTTATTGACCAATCCCAGGATAGAAACGGACAATAATGACAGAGAAATTATTGACATTATTTGTCAAAATATAAGTGTCATTTATTTGACGTATTTAATAATAAATAATTATTGGGTTTTATAAATGCAACCAACAATCATGCTTTGCATGCAAATCTTACCACAGGACAAAAACAATAATTATTTCATTTAATTATTAATTTCAACTGGAATAGTATACCATTATTTATTTGACAATAATGACAGATAATTTATTGCCATTTATCAAAATATAAATGTCATTTATTTGACGTACTTAATAATATCTAATAATTTGATTTATAAATGCAACCAACAATAATTTTATGCTGTACTTTTGCCTGCAAATCTGTTGCAGGAATTACCAAAACTATAAAAACGTTTCGTAGAAAATTAACGTATTACATAAAAATGTAACATGACAGGAAAAATTTATTGTTGAGATAAAACTATCTTTACATTTTCAATAGTATATAAGCCTAGCAAATAAACAAATTTATTTAATCCCGTTTGTAAAGCGAAAATTTAAACATGTTTAAGTTCTGTGTGATTTTTGTTGGTAAATAATTAATAGTAAATAGTTTAACAGTGATTTAATATTAAATTTGTTTTTAACAGTACTGCAAGTGGCTCTAGCAAGGCCACAGGCTGCTCAAACTGGTAGCAGTGAATCTACAACTCCTGATATTCCTGTGACGAATACAAGTACTCCTGCTGCTACTTCAGAAACAGCAGGGACTGAAAACTCTTCAAAAAAGAGTTCGACTGAAGCATCTACAACTGAAACTGCGAATTCTGAAAAAACTACCACTGAAAATACTGTATACAGCAATGAAGAAATAGATATTATTATTATTGAAGATGTGGCCCAACCTGTTTGGCCACCATTGTTCAAAAAATGAGTTTAATTATGTATTTTATTTATATTGTTGTATGTAATAATGGCTTATACCAAATACAAATTGTAGTTATGTATGTTTTTGTTCTATTTTTTTTAAACCTGATAGTAGTGCGATTTAGAAAATTGCCTTTTACGTGCGTAAGGAAAACGTAATACGGTTTTATCATTTGGAATGATTCATGTTTTTTATATTCTTATCTATCCATAAGTGACTTTGAAATAGAAATACCTGGGACTAAAATTACTTTATACTTAGTTAAAATTCACTCGACTTGTAATAACAAATGATTGCTCTATTGGCCATACGAATTTATTCTGTTTTCATTTTTGGTAAGTCAAAAATTTATAATAGTATATTATTTATCGAGGAAATAATGTAGGCTATAATTCAAGAGGATTAAAGTTTATACACGAGCTGAAAGCGAGTGTATTATAGCCATTATGTACGAGTCAAATACGACGTTTTATCTACGACTATTTAAATAAAACATTTCTGTACACATTTGTTTCAATAAATAGTTATTTGTTTAACTAAGCTAGATTCATAGCCTCGGCTGCGCCTCGTCTATGAAACTCTAGCCACGGCAGCAAATCTGTATCTTTTGCCATGTTAAACACATTATTTTTCGGTGATTGTTATTAATTAATATTAATTTAGTGATTATTTTAAATATATTGATAGGTATCACAATCAAATTATGTTGCTATGCGTATGTTGACAGTTGCTATGAAAAAACAAAATAGGTTAGGTATGAATTTTATAAATGTCAAATTTGTTGATTCACCATAGTAACAATTACTTCTGCTGCCTAGGCTTTTTTTACTATTTTTGCTGCCTAGGTAGCAAAAGTGACATTTTGCTGACTGTCAGCTGTCAAAAAAAAGCACGGCAAAATCGCCGAAAAATATTATTATTTATTAGTCGTAATAATTGTGTGATTTTGTTTTAGTTTTATTTGTGGACGGATTAAGTAATAATCCAAAATTAGAATGGAAGCAAAAGGAACATCCAATAACTACAGAAAGTTCAACGACTGAAATGTCACAAAATGAAATGCAATCCACCCCTGTTACTGAAGATGTACCTCCTTCTGATGTTCTACGGTCGTTTCCAATAGAAGAAATACTTAATTATTGAATTGTTAAATTAAAGTTATACATTTAAAATGAGAATGTAGATTCAAAATTAAATAAACTTGATGCATATTTAAAATGTTTGTCAATATCAACAGTGTTAATAATTTGTTTAGTACCTAGAAACTATTTCTAGCAACAATTTTTAGAAATAAACAAAGGTAAGCAACAAAAATACGTGAATAAATATATTTAGTTTCATATTATTTATTGTGAATCTATTTTATATTAAGTTCAAATTAATAAAGTACAATCCTGAATTTATTTATTTATGTTTGAATGTTTGTAATTTGAAATATCTTCCATTTCATTAAATTCGCAGATTTCTTTGGCCCTGAAAAACATGAAGATTCCGAAGCGTTTCAGACGCAATGTTCGTGAAATTATTTCAGCACAGGGTCGTTTTCAGTACATTTAAAATACAGGGATTCATTCAGAAAATAGTTAAAAGTTATCTTATTATGTTATTTTATTGCAAAATATCGTCTCAATTAATAAATTATTTATTTATTATTTTCCTGTGTGGTTTACTGTACACTAAACAACCATGAGTGAGTTGACGGCTGGTAACCGCACACACAGAAAATATATAACTATAGCAATGACTACCTACATTGAGTAAAAGGTGTGATAGATAAATTTTATTTGTTGGTGTAAATTATTTAAATAATATTGGTATTCATTATGGCACTGAATACCATACTGGATTGTAGATTCATTATAGTATTTAGCCTGTAATGAACGCTATTATGGTCCTCAAATTCAGGGTTATAATGTTGTCATTGTGACACGGCATCAGTTAAAATTATAATACAAATGACATTGCACTACCTATTCAATTAAAATTGATTGTTATTATTATTCTAAAAATAAATATAACGCATTCCAGAGCTATAAATATTCTTGTGATAATCAACCCCTAAAATACGGCATCACGCACACCCTTATGTTAAACCAGTGGTCCCAAACCCGAACCATTCACGCATAACCCAGTCCACACAACTAAAATAAACCCACTTTTCTGCATTTAAACCGCTCTAAAAACGAAGGGTAGTTGCACCCCTCTAGCGGCGAAGTCAGAAAATATTCAAGACGATTCTCAGGAATCAGAAGTTAACAAGAAGTAGGATTCTTGCAAAAGAATCCGCAAGATATTAACAATTAAACCACCATAAAAAGCAGTAAAAAAGTGCGAAATACACAAGAAATGTCAGCCATATTGCGGGGGGTTGGTAAAGTTATCGGGCGTAGTGAATTTCTCTGTCGGTGAGGCTATTGATTTTTCTCAACACCCTATTACTGAATATGACAAGCAAATGGAACACACAGTCCTTGCGAACACAGTGAAAATGGAAAAGCGTCCAGGAAAAATCAGAAACAAACTCAAACACCGGCATTCCAAATAGCGTGGAAAATATCTCGGATTGTGTAGTGTTGAAGTGCTTGGAAGATTTTCTTAAGTGTCTCAGATGATGAGAATGGTTGTGGAAGATCTTATGATGGTTTGTTTCTCCCGAAGACTGTTTGCCGCACATAGATCCTTTACTTGGAGGTACAGTAAATGTTTGTAACAAATATTGCTGGAGATAAGTTCGTAATAAATCATTTTGCGACACGGGATACGTAATTGGGTTTAATTATTTTTAAAGTAATGAAAGTTTACCGCAATGATTAGAATCTTATAAGCCACTTGCGTGAAACAATTTTTTATCAATTTATTTATAGTAGCTTTTTACGCCATAGATATATAAATATAATAAAAAACGCGGATTTTCTAATACATTTGCTCGTCCTATTTTAAATATTTCTATGAGTAAAATGAACTACTGTTCTATTTAATTTAAGTAATTAATTCATAATTATTATGAATGATATATACATTAGCGCAATTACTAAAAAACTACAACAAAATGAATGTAATATTTCTAAGGCTCGATTCCAAATATTTGAAGTGTCTAAGTATAGTTTTATGAATTAAATAAGCACAAATTTAAATATTTTGATGAATCTTAAAAACTTTATTCTATATTTTAATTTCAAAATTACCTATTATGTGCGCATGTAAAATCCTGGATATAAGAAATTCACTATTTGAAGCTCAATTAATTAGAAATTCTTCTTTTCCAAGACTCATTGAAGATTCAATTTAGCGGCGCCGCTATTTGACAGGCAATTCTCACCAGTATTATTTTTATACATTTTCATAAGCAAGAAATAATCCTAAAAGAACTTTAACACCTTTGGCACCAATAAAATCAAAACTAGGAGACCAAAATAATAATAACTTTACACATTTAATTTGAAGTAAAACTTTTTCATAAATAATATCTGTAATAATATCCCATAGTCTGTGACAGTATGTGAAGTTAACGCACACTTACAGTATGTGAAGTTAACGCACACTTAGTTGATTGAGCGCTTATAACCGCACAGTCATATACAGGTGTATCGTACCTCCGAATACATACTGGGTATTATTCATATACTGTTTTTATATGCTGATTACAAATTAAAAATAATTTATAATTAGAGTTATTATAGAAATTGTGTCTATTCAGTGGCCTAAAACAATGCCTTCTTCAGATATTTTAAAATTTATTTTTGGAATTTTTGAAATACTCTAAAATTTATTTTTAAAAAGGCACATCTATAGATAAATTTTTCTCTATTAAATGTTTATAAAACATTATATTGAAGTCAATAACAATCTGACAGTTTACTCGCAACGAAAACACTACTTTTACAGTATTTTCAACTTCAAATGGCAAATTTTAAATTGGTAAACAATATAATCAGCAAATTTTTGCCAAAAACCGCTTCGCTATCTTGAAATAGTTAATAAAGAAGTCGTTCAGTTCAGTTGCGTTCAGGCGAGTAATAACTTTGACTTAGCTGTACGAACTGTACAGTATTTTATATGACATGGTAGTAAAATAAAATAAACAATAACCTTGTTCTGTAGATTGTGACGCCCCGTGAATTCAGCCAGCCACCGCCATGCAGAAAGAAACCGCGAACTCCTCTCCGGAGTCCTACCAGTACGTGGGGCCCTACCGGCTAGAGAAGACCCTCGGCAAGGGGCAGACGGGCCTGGTGAAGCTGGGGGTGCACTGCGTCCTAGGCAAGAAGGTAGCCATCAAGATCATCAACCGGGAGAAGCTGAGCGAAAGTGTACTCATGAAAGTCGAACGAGAGATTGCCATCATGAAGCTTATTGACCATCCCCATGTGTTGGGCTTGACGGATGTGTATGAAAACAAAAAGTATTTGTAAGTATTTACCCAATAATCGTAATGCGTGTATACAAAATGTTTTATAACTTCGAGTACATACGTTAAAGGTATAACATTATGCTGTTTGATATGCTGATTATAAATCAAAAAGAATTTTGTTTATCTGCATAATTTTTTTGTAGTACTGCACTGGATTCGGTTTCCTATTAAACACACACAATAGAAATAGCTAATCGACATCTTAAATTACGTAATACTAGTAAAATAAACAAACAAAATTTAATTACTTTTAATGAAACAATAATTACTCCACCCAGTGGTAGTGGCAACGAAAAATGTTTGACTGGGAAACATGGAAATTAATTTTGAGATTAAAATAAAATTCATTTTTATTCGTAATCAGTACCTATACCAAACAGCATATACCCACGACGTATACCTGAAGTTATGAAACATCCTGTATATTTTGTATTCATTGATAATTTCGAAACGGTGAATTCAGAAGCATGAAAAAATCCTTAAAGCCCTGTTCGCACGGCGATCTTTGGATATTCTACGGAGATTTAGAATCTTGGAAAAGAAGAAGTTTTTTTCTTTCTAGTGATAATTACGTGGTTTTGAAGCAATCAATAAATTATAAATTCTTCCTTTCCAAGACTCATTGAAGATTCAATTTAGCGACACCGCAATTTAACAAATAATTCACACTAGAAAGAAAACACTTCTTCTTTTCCAGGATTCTGAATCTCCGTAGAATCTCCAAAGATCGCCGTGCGAACAGCGCGTTCACACGAGGATTCTATGAAGATTCCGAAAATAATTGTAGTGAGAATTACCTGTTAAATTGCGGTGCCGCTAAATTGAATCTTCAATGAGTCTTGGAAAAAAAGAATTTATAATTTATTTAGTGCTTCAAAACGGTATGCAGATTCAGAATCTTCATAGAATCCTCGTGGAGATTCTACGGAGAAGAAGTTTGTTTTCTTTCTAGTGAGAATTATTTCCTAAAGCATCCATAGACTCAAATGTCAGTTGTCAAGAAGTGAGGTTATGATCATCATGATGACAATTCCAGGTACTTGGTGCTGGAGCACGTGAGCGGCGGCGAGCTGTTCGACTACCTGGTGAAGAAGGGCCGCCTGACGCCCAAGGAAGCGCGCCGGTTCTTCAGACAGATCATCTCGGCGCTGGACTTCTGTCACTCGCACTCCATCTGCCACCGGGACCTTAAGCCGGAGAACCTCCTGCTGGACGAGAAGAACAACATCAAAGTCGCGGACTTCGGCATGGCGTCGCTGCAGCCCGCTGGCAGCATGCTCGAGACCAGCTGCGGCAGCCCCCACTACGCCTGCCCGGAGGTCATCCGAGTAAGACACACTTCTTTACCATCAATCACGTCAATCCATTTACTCACAGGACGTCTTATTACTTATTCCTACTCTATCAACTACATTCTTAAAGTCTATTTTACATTGAGCAATATTGCAGATGCAAGTGCAGCTTTTGACTAATTGATTCAATATTGCATGAGTGTAAAAGTTAAGTTTACATGCCGAGTTGTCACCGGAAAACGTTGCGGCCGTTCTGTGATTTGATTCGTTGACAACCACCTAAATGACACCTGTCAAATCATAGAACGGCAAACTTTTTACGGTCCAAGAGGTTAAGTTGACATAATATAGTAACAAAATATTGTCAAATTTATTAATAAATTTATACATTAAATAAGGAATTGCATGTTGCTGATGTTGCTCAGTGTAAAATGAAAAAAATGTCTTCTGCAATTTTCTTATTCAACTCTGACTTGAAGATTGCAGTTTTCCGTTGCGCTTGCTCAATGTAAAATGGGCTTTATGCTTCTGCAACCACGACCAATATTCACATTCATACATCAATGCAGGCACAAGTACTCCATTATTCTAGCTAGAGAGCCGTAATACAAAATCGTGCCTGATTTTACCCCTTGCAAGAAATTAATTAAAGTCTTGCCTTCAAGAAAATGTGGCATTGCAAACAGGGCGTTATTTTAAACAAGTTAGTATTTTAACATGTACTGACTTATTTTACTTCTTCTGGTAGAGCATTCAAAGAAATTATTAAGTACCACGCCAGAAAAATTTACCGGTCGTACATGCTTAAAATTGCATTTTCTTGTGTTTACTGACAAATCTAAGATTCTAAATTTGTATTTTCCTGTGAATGAATGTCACCCATAATGCCTGTGGCACACCGGTCGAGGAGCATCGAGGACCATCGAGTAACTCCTCGATGAAACGAAAGAACGCACCCGTCCGCGATGGATTTCTATTTAATCGGTGACAAATACATCAAAGTTTTGCGCGAAATCAAATCCAAAGATACGTCTGAAATGAGATACATTCGTTTCATCGAGGAACAAATCGATGAAAATAGCGGCTCCCCTATTTTTCGTCGAGGACGGGGTGCGTTCTATCGTTTCATCGAGGAGTTACTCGATGGTCCTCGATGCTCCTCGGCCGGTGTGCCACAGGCATAATGCCTATGGCACACCGGTCGAGGAGCATCGAGGACCATCGAGTAACTCCTCGATGAAACGATAGAACGCACCCCGTCCTCGACGAAAAATAGGGGCGCCGCTATTTTCATCGAGTTGTTCCTCGATGAAACGAATGTATCTCATTTCAGACGTATCTTTGGATTTGATTTCGCGCAAAACTTTGATGTATTTGTCACCGATTAAATAGAAATCCATCGCGGACGGGTGCGTTCTTTCGTTTCATCGAGGAGTTACTCGATGGTCCTCGATGCTCCTCGACCGGTGTGCCACAGGCATAAGATTCTAAATTTGTATTTTCCTGTGAATGAATGTCACCCATAATGCCTATGGCACACCGGTCGAGGACCATCGAGTAACTCCTCGATGAAACGATAGAACGCACCACGTCCTCGACGAAAAATAGGGGCGCCGCTATTTTCATCGAGTTGTTCCTCGATGAAACGAATGTATCTCATTTCAGACGTATCTTTTGTATTTGATTTCGCGCAAAACTTTGATGTATTTGTCACCGATTAAATAGAAATCCATCGCGGACGGGTGCGTTCTTTCGTTTCATCGAGGAGTTACTCGATGGTCCTCGATGCTCCTCGACCGGTGTGCCACAGGCATAAGATTCTAAATTTGTATTTTCCTGTGAATGAATGTCACCCATAATGCCTATGGCACACCGGTCGAGGACCATCGAGTAACTCCTCGATGAAACGATAGAACGCACCACGTCCTCGACGAAAAATAGGGGCGCCGCTATTTTCATCGAGTTGTTCCTCGATGAAACGAATGTATCTCATTTCAGACGTATCTTTTGTATTTGATTTCGCGCAAAACTTTGATGTATTTGTCACCGATTAAATAGAAATCCATCGCGGACGGATGCGTTATTTCGTTTCATCGAGGAGTTACAAGATGCTCCTCGACCGGTGTGCCATAGGCATAATGTTTTTCCTGAAGTATAGTAACACCCTGTATGTAAGACTGCCTCTTCACTTATCCATGTAATATTAAATGAACTTTTTGTTCTCTACTTTACCTAGCAGTTAAACTACAAAAGGAATTAAATATAAGATAAACTACTAAAGTTTTAAAGTCATCGTGCAGTTAAAAAAGGAATATGATACTAGGTACTCCTGTTAGTTTTGTTTGTTTGTAAAACTTTGCTAAAGTTCTAAGAACGTATTTAACTAAGAGCAAGATGGTCGTGAATATGAGACAATTAAAAACTTGTTAGATTTTAAATTAAAAATATGGAACCATTTTGAGCGCTTTATTACTTATTTGGCAAGATCTTATTCTACGTATTTATTTTTATATTTAGTTCGAGTGGTTAAATAAGAGATAAAGCAATTTGTAGCACTTTGGCTTTGAATTTCGTAAAAGTTTTTGAAATATTGTATGTTCCTTGAAATTATTATTTATTATGTCAGTTTACCTATAGAAGTAAATAATTCAAAATGACAAAAACAATATAGTTCTGTTTGTTTGTTTTTTATCTAAATGGATGTATTGGCCTTTCCGATAAAGTACAGTACCGTACTAACCCAAAGCCAACAATGTCATTTAAATTTGAACCCAACTGAATATGATAGTAGCGTATCCTGTGAATGAATCTTTTGAAGCAGTATTTTATTATATTGTGCATGCATTGAATTTAATTTTCTGTAACTCACATAGCGATTTACCCCGTAGGGAGAAAAGTACGACGGGCGTCGCGCAGACGTGTGGTCCTGCGGCGTGATTCTGTACGCTCTGCTCGTGGGGGCGCTTCCCTTCGACGACGACAACCTTCGCCAGCTGCTGGAGAAGGTAAAGCGCGGAGTCTTCCACATCCCGCACTTCGTGCCCCCCGACTGCCAGAACCTCTTGCGGGGGATGATCGAGGTGAACCCGGAGAAGAGACTGACCCTGACGGAGATCAACCGGCACCCGTGGGTCACCGCTGGCGGCAAGGGGGAGCTCGAGCTGGAGCTCCCGATGATGGAAGTCGTGCAGACGCATGTGTTGCCCAGTCAGGAGGCCATGGACCCCGATGTGCTGCAAGCCATCGGCAGCCTGGGCTGCTTCAAGGAGAGGGATAAACTCATTCAGGTAGAGAACTTGGGTTGGTTTCTTGGCTCTTAACTACGTGCAGACTTATTTATTTTTTGACAATAGTGAGTTTTCCCTCTCGAAAAGAAGTAGCAGTGTTACCACCAGTGTTATTTTATGATGAAATATTTTAAAAATTGTAAGTAAATTTATTATTTTCTTAAGAATTCTAATTTTATAGTGATATACTGTACACTATTATGTTTTATACTTTCTTTTTCTACAATATCACGATTTTGAAACTTAAATTTAATTTGGTATATTGGCTGCAGTGGAACATTTCATTTTGACAGGTGGCAGTTATAACCTAACTTTTAGTTGTGTTTCTTCTACATTTATAATGTTTTAAATAGTAGATCAGCGAGTGCATTTCTTCTTTTAGTGTGAAAACGTTTCAAAATCTGTGTTTTATGTTGTCAGGATCTGCTAAGTCCGAGCCACAACACAGAGAAAGTAATCTACTTCTTGCTGCTGGAACGCAAGCGGCGGCGCCCGGCTTACGAAGACGACACGCGCTCCGAGACCACCTCCAGCTCGGGCCCCGCCCCAGGGGGCCCGGGGGGCAGCGATCCGCCGAGGAAGCGCATCGACACGTGCCGCGTCAACGGGGCTACGGTCACACAGTTCGGACAGATCAGCGAGGGAAGCCCTTTGACACCCAGAAGACAGCATCTGAGACACCATCACAGCAGGCGCAGCCCTAGCACTGGCAGCCATAGCAGTCTGTGTAGCCCCACGAGGGGGGAGAAGATCTGTTATAATAACTCCGCGCCTGGTAGTACTCTTGGTGAGTAATGTTTCAGTTTTAAAAACTTATACATGGATTCTTTGAGGATTCTTTTGAGGTAGTAGCTGCGCGAGCTCACTTAATGAACCCTGAGTTCAAGTCTCTCGGCCAGCATTGTGTGATTGTCGGTTCAAATTGTAAAAACATCTTACAATAATTAAATCTCACTCGGGCGTTTCAAGCTGACTCACTTGAACGTTTTAAATGTAGTCCTGGTTGCATAAAGGATATTTCCGGTGCCGCTTTGAATTTGAAAGGTCGACGCACGAATTGAGATTCTGACTGCACCAAGTTGAATCGGTCGAAGTGGTTAAAAATCTACCATTCTATACTGTTGAATGGTTACCATCAAAAAAGTTTCCGAATTCTGGAAAATACTAAATTCACTGATTTAAACTAGAAATAGAAGATTTCTCACCAGGATAATTTTTCTCATGATTCATTGAATCTCTGTGTTCTTCTAGCGGGAGTAACGCCAGTGTCGCCGGTGTCAGTGCGAGCGTCATCTCCGTCAACTCCATCACATCACCGCGCAGCACCTGCACCGAGTCCTGGGGCGGCGCTCCCGGGGGCCGTGACCACCGTGACGAGCAGCGCCGCGCACACACCTCACGTCACCCCCACGCACCACCGCGCCAACAGCAGCGGGGGCGCAGCCACCACTGCTGGCTCCCTCCTCGGCAGTCTCACGTCCCCTGAGAACGACACCACCAGCCTCGTCACCAGTAAGTAGAGTGCCTGATTTTACCGCTTTTCAGAAATGACTTTTTGTGCTAAAGAAAATGTTGCATTCGGGGTATTTGAAACAGGGCGTTATTTTCAAGAAGTGTTTTAACATGTACTACTTCTGGTACTTGATGTACGAGGTCTGGCTATTAAATAACGAGACTACGCGCGCAGAAGGCGTTCTAGAGGGGCAACGAAGGCAGCGTTGGATAGCTGGAAGTGTCTACTACTCCGGTACGAAAACACGTTTTTGTCGCTGTAGTAGTATTTTTTCTATAAAGGTTAGAAACGAACGTGTTTTCTTCTCGTGCCGATAACAATGTATATTATAACAATGGATTTTGCACCAGGACAACGCACCTGCCCATAACGCGCTGTCTGTGAAGCGGTATTTAGCCGCTAGAGGCAGTGGCGGCTCGTAGGTAAGGGCTGTGGGGCTGCAGCCCCTAGTAGGAAATGAAACTGTTCTGATACATTATTTAAATAATATCAATAAACAAATATATCTTGTAATTTAAAAATTTGCGCCTGTAGGCTTACTATTGATGTTACTTTGACGCGGCGTGAGTCAACGCTATACCCATTTTCGTTCTATAGGCTGTTGTCGCAACAGCCCTCGAACTTAGGCAGAACGGCAGAAGTAGGTGTGCGCGGTGAGGGGAATGATAGCCAATGTGTGGGTTACACAGCGAGCAACGGGGCTGCTTCGGACGCAGCGCTGTCGCTTACGGTGTACATAAATGCGTGTAGTTTAAAGGTACAAAATAGTTTGCGTTGAAATTATAAGGCGTACAACTGTATATTTTTAAAGATATATTGTTATTTTATTAAAATTGATTGTGATATTTCATATAATTATGTTTATAATTAAATTTGTATTTATTTTTGTACAAAAACTGGGATAAACTGTGAAGTTTCTCTTCCCTAAGAAAAATTAACTTTAAATATAAAGGTATTTAACCTTGTACAAAAAAAATTTGGTCTGCAGCGCATTTTCATTTAAATTGCAGCCCTTACCTTTAAAAAGTCACCGGCCGCCACTGGCTAGAGGTACTCCACTGCTCGCCTGACCCTGTGACTATTTTCTATTTCCGAAGATCAAGTCTGCCTGAAAAGGAACCCGGTTCGAGTCGATGGAAGAGGTGAAGCGAAAATCGGCACGAGAAGAAAACACGTTCTTTATAGAAAAAATACTACTACAGCGACTGCGACGTGTTGTCGTACCGGAATAGTAGACACTTCCAGCTATCCAACGCTGCATTCGTTTCCTCTCATGGTCCTCTAGGACGCCTTCTGCGTGCGCAGTCTCTTTATTTCCAGAAATTACTTTTTGTGTTAATTCAAGTCTTGCTTTCAAGAAAATGTTTTAACATGTACTAAGTGACTTATTTTACTACTTCTGGTACTTGATGTACATGATAATAAGGGGCATTGAAAGAAAATTATTAGCACTATATTATTAGCGGCTATAGTTTCTTACTTTTGTTATTTTGAATAGAGAAGAGTGGTAAATGTTTATCTCCTATTTGCAGGCGCGGGAACGTTGTCGCCGATGACGCCACCGCTGTCGCCGCACCCGCACTGGCGATCGCGGCTCACAACCATCAAGAACAGCTTCCTGGGGTCGCCGCGCTTCCACCGGCGGAAGCTGCAGGCCTCGTCGGAGGAGGTGCACCTCACGCCGGAGTCGTCACCCGAGCTCACCAAGAAGTCGTGGTTCGGCAGCCTGATGACCACGGAGAAAGACGAGACGTTCACCGTGCTGGTCAAGGGCAAGCCCCTCGCCACCGTCAAGGCGGACCTCATTCACGCCTTCCTCTCCATCGCTGAGTTGAGCCACTCGGTCATGAGCGCCACGGCCTTTCGCGTCGAGTATAAGAGGGCTAGCGCAGGTTGGTTCAGTGCAAGTGTTATTCAGTTCTGTGCACACTTTGTTCACATGTTGCACAGTATCCGTTCGTTTATTCACCTCTGTGCACTTTGTACTGCACAGGATGCGTTCGGAAAATACTCACTGTGCATGCACAACAAGCCCAAGCTCGGACTGTTACAGCGCATAGTACATAATTTAGCACAGCACAGCGCATAGCAGTTTCGTTACGGGGGCTTTATAAGCCGCACACAAACACAGATTGCTATACAAAGTAAAAGAAGAAGTCCTTGTCTTGCAGTGTTGTCTTATGACGTTATGACAGCTGTTGGTTATGCTAGATTTGGTTTGGTATTATTTGACTTTATGATTTTGTTATTATGTTTCGACTATTTTACAAAAATTATTAATGTAATGAACAACGAATGCGCGTGCGTATAAAAAGTAAATTAAAACAAACTATCACGAATGCAACGAATAAACCCGAAGCACAGCACAGCGCATAGGAAAATGAACATTGGTCAATTCGTGTGCTATACTAAATTATTTTCTATGCGCTGTGCGACTTATAAATGAATGTACTAATTTTCATATGACCAATTCATATGCTATGTTGTGCTAAATTATTTTCTATGCGCTGTGCTTGTTATAAACCCAGCTTTAGGCACGGAGCGTGTCACTTTTGGAGGTTCAAACAATCACAATTACGGAAAATGCACAGACCGAAGATTGTATGGTGCATATTCGTCAAATAATGTATAATAATTAATTTCGACTATGCTTTTTGCTTTAATAAGTCTCTTGTCAATGTCTGAAAATATCGAAGTTCTTAATAAATAACTCTTATATCATCAGCATCGCACAGAATCATAAGGTGTGACATGAGTATTATCCAAATTGTGAGTTAATGAATGATGAAAATCAAAATGAAACAGTAGATATGTCAAAATACTTCACACAAGTTGAGAGACCGTTCGTTTATTTCGTTTATACACGCACAGTTATCACCACAGCTCAAGCACACGAATAATAAACCGTACATAACACTGGTCGTCTTCGTGTAGGGACACAATATTTCGACTTTGTTTTTAATGATTGAAATGTTCGTAAATCATCACAAATATGATGTCCCATGCAGGTCCAGCGATGTTCCAGCGGCAAGTGCGCTTCCAAGTGGACATCTCCACCATAGCTAAGCAGTCGGACACGGTGGGCCCCAAGGAGCACCTGTACGCCATCACTTTCACGCTGTTGTCGGGCAACATCCGCCGTTTCCGACGCGTGTGCGAGCATCTACAGGCGCAGGTGTGTACGACGCGGCCCCGGCACGCGCCGCCCAGCCCCAGGGCCCACCGGAAGTTCACCACCTCGGCGGAGCTGTCCGAGAGCTCCAGCTGCGGCTCCGACACCAGTGACAGGCTGTCGCCGTATGGGGCTCATCACCAGCAGCATCACACCAGCCGACAGGTACGGAGGAGGACTGGGTGTGGAAAAGAAATGATTTTTGTTTTTTGTTCTGGAAAGAAAGATTTATCCGGCCAGGTTTTGAGGTATTTAAGCATGAATGCTTGTGTGGTGTCCTAGAGCTTTGATTATTTGTCATTGTCACTCTTGGCAGGTCATTTATTATTAAGAGTATTAGTATATAGACTGTCTATGTACCGTACTACATATTATTTATACATTAAATTTTTTTTACGTCACTCGGGGGAAGAAAGCAGTGTTTTCCTCTTGCTAATGGAGGGAGGGAAGCGAGTTTTCCCTCCCGCTCGGGAGGACCGTACTTGTTTTCCTCCCACCCGGGAGGAAAACACTGTTTTCTTCCCGGTACTGGCGGGAGGAAAACATTGCAAGAAAGGTGATTTCGAGGCCCTCGTGACGTAAAATATTGTGTGTCCCACGGGAGGGAAGGCTATTCCTCCCTTGGGCGAAGCCGGCGCCCTCGCTCGGGCCGCCGCTTGGCCCGCGGGAGTAATAGCAATTACTCCCTTGGGCGAAGACGGCGCCCTCGCTCGGACTCGCCTGCGGCTCGCCTTCGGCTCGGGTCGCCGCTTCGCCCGCGGGAGTAATAGCTATTACACCCTTGAGCGAAGCCGGCGCCCTCGCTCGGACCGCCGCTTCGCCCGCGGGAGTAATAGCACGCTTCCCTCCCTAGGTGCACAAAATACTATTTCACGACATGCGGAGAAAACACAATTTTCTTCTCGCGAATAGTGAGGAAAGTGAGTTTTCCCTCTCTAGAGAGGAAAGTAACCAGTGTTACCGCCAGTGTTATTTTACGATGAAACATTTCAAAAATTGTAAGCAAATGTATTATTATATTGAAAATTCTGATTTTATAGTAAACTATTATTTAACAATTATTAAATTTTATACTTTCTTTTTCTACAATTTCACGATTTTACAACTTAAATTTAATTTGGCATATTGGCCGCAGTGAAAAATTTCGTTGTTTTCAAACATCATTCTGACAGATGGCAGTTATAACCGAACTTCTAATGTGTTTCTTCTACATTTACAATGTTTTTAAATATGTCGTGAAAAAATGTTGTGTCTAACACGAGAGGAAAGCCCTTTTCCACTCTCGTTCGATTGCCTCACTCGCTTCGCTCGTGACACAAACTTCGACCCCGAGTGGGAAAAAGAAGCGCTTTCCTCTTTAGTTGGACAAATAACTATTGTATTTGAGGCGTAAAAGGATAGTAGAATACGTAGACAGTCTAAATATTATTTTGTTTTGTTGCACTTTAATATATTGTGACGTCCAATAAACGTGCTTAAAATCACAAATTCTTCAACACTTTTAAAATAATTTTTTTAACCAAGAAACTAATGCACATTCAGTTTAACTAGGCACGTATACAAGAGGGTGTAAAGTAGGTAATTACCCCAATGAATCTTCAACCTTCATACATTGTAAGCACATTTACCTCCATAACTCCAAGCTGTATACGTGCCTGAATTTAACAATGATATTAAGCACGTCAAGTTCGCGTACTTAGAGAAAGTAATTGCGCAGTGATCAATATTCATTTAGACGAGTCCAACTTTAAAAGGAAAGGCTATTATGTCCTGTTCACACAAGGAAAGTTTCAAATCCCAAGTGCATGTCAAATTATCGACAATTACATGCATGAGGGATATTCGAAGGACTATTTCCCGATTAAAATGTTTCTCTCATGAAAAATAAAGCAAAATTTAAAAACTTTCTTTGACAGCAAGTCAGAATCACATTAAACCTATCCTTTAAATTATTGGTAATTTGCATTAGTGCGAATTATCGATAATTTGAACTATACTATATTTGAGAATGACTGGCAGTAATAAATCATTCTGTCAAAGACATTCCAGTAGCGCGTCAATAATTGTTTGCACAGGGGTTGTCAAAATGATTAAATTCGGTAGAGAACTATCGTTTTATGTCTAAATTGTTTTTCAGGGAAAAGATTTATTTTAATAATAATGAGTGAGAAAGTTATATTTAAATATTAAAAACTTTTATTTTTAGTAAATGTATAAACAGATCACTCCTATCTACGTCTATGACACAGTCCGACGGGGATTATCAGAGCGTTATCTATTGTTCAAGAAGTAAGTTTCGTTTCAGGTACAAAGCGTGCGGCTTATTTTGACCATCCTAGTGTAGTTACAACTGATTTTTCTTGTAGTTTTATTTGCCGCATTGCTGGCAAAAATCCAATACTACTCTTGCAAATAATGATTTATTACTGTCAGTCATTCTCAAATGGACTATAGTACAAAATTATCGTGTAATTCTACGTTGATTGGACGACATTCAGAAATGTCAGACTTCTGATTGGGTTAAATTTTATGAGGGAAATAGTCAATAAAAGTTTCTTGAAAGTAAAATAAGTGTCATAAATAAAAACTGTCAATACGGGGATTGTAATTATTTTTATTAATTATATTTAAGATCAGATTTTTATATGACAGCTCCTAGCATTTGTTTTACTTTCAAGAAACTTTTTAGGAAAAATTTTCCTCGTGTGAACAGGACATTATAGTTCATGCAATAAGGGAGAGGAAGAATGTGCTTATGTTCTACACAGAGCTGAGTCACAATTTGTCAATTTATTACAAGAGAAAAACCGAGCTGGACAGCTTCTATATACACTATTTCAAGGTAGCGAAGCAGTTTCTTCCAAAAAATTTCATGATAATCTATATCCCCTCGATTAATTTGAAATTGAGAGAATACGGTAGATAAGTAGCACTAGCGATCATTTTTCTTTTCTCTAAGTACGCTTAACTAGCTCAGTTAGCCTCATCTCATCCGCACAATCATCCTCCGCAGCTGAACGTATTCCAACTGGACGGCGACTACGACAGCGACACGGTGTTCGACGTACGGAGCCCCACGGGGGGGCGGCGCGCCTCCGCCACCACCAACAACAACACGGAGGCCGACGCGCCCCAGACGCCCAACAAGGCGGTGCGCAGCAACTCCGAGAACACGGACCCCTGCGAGAAGACCTGCATCACCACCATGTCGGGCAGCTCCATCGCGTAATGTCGTCGAGACACGACTGTGGCCACGCAACACCGGAAAAAATACTTCTAGAATATTCATGCGCGGGAAAACGTAATTTATACGTTGCAGTAACAGATTCATTCACAGGAAACTTTAGATTCGGCAGGAGGGGAAACGAATGCAGCGTTGGATAGCTGGAAGTGTCTACTACTCCGGTACGAAAACTCGTTTTTGTCGCTGTAGTAGTATTTTTTCTATAAAGGTTAGAAACGAACGTGTTTTCTTCTCGTGCCGATAACAATGTATATTATAACAATGGATTTTGCACCAGGACAACGCGCTGTCTGTGAAGCGTTATTTACCCGCTAGAGGTACTCCACTGCTCGCCTGATTTAGCACCCTGTGACTATTTTCCGAAGATCAAGTCTGCCTTAAAAGGAACCCGGTTCGAGTCGATGGAAGAGGTGAAGAGAAAATCGGCACGAGAAGAAAACACGTTCGTTTCTAACATTTATAGAAAAAATACTACTACAGCGACAAAAACGTGTTTTCGTACCGCAGTAGTAGACACTTCCAGCTATCCAACGCTGCATTCGTTTCCCCTCATGCCTCTCTAGGACGCCTTCTGCGCGCGCAGTCTCGGTATTTAATAGGCAGACCTCGTAAATGCAAGGAAGATGCAAATCTAAGCTGGATTTATACACGCACAGCGCATAGAAAATAATTTAGCACAGCGTAGCATATGAAATGATCATATGGAAATTAGTACATCCATTTATAAGACGCACAGCGCATAGAAAATAATTTAGCATAGCATAGCACACGAATTGACCAATGTTCATTTTCTTGTGCGCTGTGCTGTGCTTTGGGTTTATTCGTTGCATTCGTGATAGTTCGTTTTAGTTTACTTCTTATACACACGCGCATTCGTTGTTCATTATATTAATAATTTTTGTAAAATAGTCAAAACATAATAACAAACTCACAAAGTCAAAAAATTCCAAATCAAATCTAGCATAACCAACAAAACAGCTGTCATAACGTCATAAGACAACACTGTAAGACAAGGACTTCTTCTTTTACTTTGTATAGCAAGCTGTGTTTGTGTGCGGCTTATAAAACCCCTGTAACGAAAATGCTACGCGCTGTGCTATGCTGTGTTGTGCTAAATTATGTACTGTGCGCAGTTATAAATCCATCTTAAATCTAGAAAACGAGTTTGCTTCATCAATACAAGGAGAATACAAAAATTAGAGATTGAACAACCCAATACCATTCTTGAGTCCCACATACTCGGTTTTAACTATACATTTTCTAGATTTGCATCTTCCTGTGTTTGCATATAATAATATGACAGGAATGGACACTAGGGCGGATGAATTGTGGTCTTTCTGTTTACCTTTTAGAGAGAGACAGAAAATACGGGCCAGCTTGCATGCATGACGATAAATAATGGTAATGCATAGGCCCAGTATTGATATCTTTCTCGCACAGGGTAAACAGAAATGCTACGAATCTACAGTATTGCTAAAATACGGAGTGTCCACTCCTGTGTTTATATTATATACTTCGTAGTTTGCATTTATATCGAATATAAAATTCTAGATTTGAATTTTCTTGAGAATGAATATATTTTATTACATATGAACATCTAGATTTACGCATCTTCTGGTGTTTTTCTGTGTATGTAAATTCTAGAATGTTATTTTCTGGCGTTAAACCTCCCGTAACGAGGGAGGAAAATGTGAAATGTAGATGGTTTCTGTGGCCACCACAATACTTCCCCGACTATAAGTTTTAATATCTTGCTTTCGTAAAGGCTTGAATTTTCTGTTTAACCTTAAAATCTGATATAATTTCGTTATGATATAAGCAGCATTTAAAATATTTACACACCAATCTGTTGAACTTAAATATAACCTCATTTATTTAACAATAATTATCTGAGCGCAATAAATACCTACAAAAGCACAAACGAATTATGAGACATTTTAGTCTTGTAGTTACATTTTTATTTGACGTTTGATGTTTTAATTTAATGAAATACACAAACCACATGTGTTGAACTTGGACATAACCCCAGTTATGCCACATGGTTTGGAGAGAAGTTATCTACATTTCATATTTGTGCGCATCCACAACGTTTTAAATCGAAGTCGAATAAAACTATAAATATATGGTGCTTGTAATCAAATGATTGTGCAATATTTAAATCTACAATTCTAATCGAACGTTGTAAAAGACAGTGGTCGTTAAGTTACAATAAATAAACAATGAGGTTGACGCTTCGTGCTTCAAGAAGTCTCCAGTAAATAAGACAGTGTAAAAACGGCTTCCTCTGCTTGAAAGTGTGAACAACACCAATGACAAGATAAGTGTGTGTTTGTGTGTTAATTACGTTGCTTCAGAATTGAAGACTTAAATTATACGTGGAGACGTTAAATTGTACGCGCGCTTAACAGCTTTGGCAGAATAGATGCACTTGTAATCAAACCCAGATTAATAATAAATAGATTTAATATTTGTGACTATAAAATGATATGCCGGCCATCTTGTGTTTATTATAAAACAATGATTAAAATTTTATATACAGTCAAATCATAAACGTAGTTAATAACATATTATACATGAGTAAACGAGACTAGTTAAGTAAAGAAGGTTTTAGTGCTTGTGCTGAGATCAGGAGTGTAGGGGTGCAGTCTTATTCCATCTAAATAGATTCATTCATTTTACTCAGCAGCAATATTGGAAATATATTTTTTGCAGAATAAAGCCTCATTTCTACCGACTGTTTTAATGCTTAAGAACTATTTTAATGCATAAGTACTAAGAACAACGCATAAGAACAAAACTTTGCAAACTCCAAACATAAGGCGTAATGCACAAGCTTAATGATTGACATGTGTCATATTTATTATTTGTTTCGAGTTGTCAATTTCTGTCTGTTACTAAATATGAAACTGAATACCTTAGGTACTTACGAAATTAACAGTTCTTCCATTCCTTAATATAAAAATACCGATAATGATAAAATTACAAACTTCAACAACAAATGTCATCTCTGTCGTATTAAGCTAAGTTTACATGTACCGTTGGCACCGGCAAACGTCGCGGCCGTTGACGCCGTTCTATGATTTGATTCGTTGACAACCAACTAAATGACAGCTGTCAAACTGCGTCATTGATTGTTAACGAATCAAATCACAGAACGGCGTTAACGGCAAACGTTTTTACGGTGTCAACGGTACATGTGTGGGAGACTTTAGTCCTTAAACAAAATAGGTGGAAATGCCATCCAATAAATAATCATTATGCATTACGCCTTATGCCCTGTTCACACGTTGCTACTTTGAAGACACATTCGTGCTACTGTAGCAAGAAAAAATCTGAGTCGCTTGTCAAATAGCAGCGCTGCTAATTTGTAGCATCAAAGTATCAAGAACTACTCGTTGATAATTTCACATCGTTGATCGTTGTGTGTGTAGATAGCGATTTTTTGCGGTTATTGTTTCGATTTGAATTTCTTTTTATGCTACAGTAGCACGTATGCGTCTTCAAAGTAGCAACGTGTGAACAGGGCATTACGCACAAATCATTATGCATTAAGCACTAAAACAGTCGGTGGAAATGAGGCTTAAAAGAGCTTATATAAATGTAAACAAGACAAAAGAAATGTGTCAGAATTGATAGTTGGTTGAGCCTGAGAACAGGGATAATTTTCTTTTTTGCACAACTGTCAAAAAAATATTTTACAAACCCCTAATAGACTAATAGTAACGGTTGCGAAGTTGAATTTCGCGGACTGAATTGTCAATTTCAAACATTTTAGACAAAAAAGGTTATTTTTAATTATTATGCATTGCAGTTGCACAATCAGATCAATAGGACGAATTTTTGTATCAATCTGCTTAAATGGAATAAGTGGGCACTGTTAGGGCTAGACGGCACTCGATATTTTTACAACTGGGTATCAAATTTGTACAAATTGTTGCATTTTGATTGTCTAAAGAAGAGTTAGTACACTAGAGCACACAAAACACGAAATATACACCCAAAAAATCTTCCAATAGACAGAAATTATAAATTCTTGCTAAAAACTCTTGCCACTTTCAAATAAATATATTTTATAAATATTGGTGGGTATTTTTGGGTTGTGTTTCAAATAGAACAACACACACAGACACACAGCCATAGAAAATTGACAGAGCACTGTGAGCCAAAATTGGTCGAAGAAATTCGATTTTTAACTAAATTTGTATATAGCTACTCTAATACCTTATTATGGTTAATGTTATATTCTCGTGTTTATTATTAATTCATTGCTTATTAATATTGGTTAATTGACGATTTTATTGATTATTTTTATGCACTGTGGTTAAAAGTACGGTTTACACGAAACAAATAAATTTGACACTTCGCAACACTACTCCATTGCAGTTAACAATGGCGTGTTTAGCAAAATGCTCTATTTTTAACTGGAATAATAAGAATAAGTTTTCGAGGTGTCAAGTTTGTTAAAGTGTGACATATACAAAAGTCGTACTATTATATTATACACTACTCACGAAGTATTATAATATTGGCAATTTTTTAAAGAGACATGCCCTATAAATAAATTTTAAATGAAATAAGTGAATTGTGAAGAAATCGGGATGTAAATTCATCAACATTATCAAAGACTTTGTGTATCATTAACATTTATTCAACTTGGAAGTGTTGTTGTGACGATTATTCAAATTCAATAACGATTATTTGTACTTTTTTGACCGTTTTGCTAATTAAACTGTGCATTTAACTAAATCCACTTTAAAATTCAGCGAAATATCATATTTTTCATAATTAGTTCGAGCTAAATATCTGATATTTTTATAAAATTTACGCGTTGTAGTAATATTATTAGAAGTTTAGCTTCAAAAATATTTTATTACAAGTAGGCTAAAATAATTAACTAGTTAAATCGTTTGGTGGCTTCAGTTAAATGCGCACTTTAACTAAAAGAATGCAATAGACGCTAGGTAAATAATGGGCAAAAATTCTGTATTTTAACGAGACATATTCTAAATACGTAACTTCAATTTCAAATCTACAGAATTTCGCCTGTTCTGATTGCCTAGAAATTCCAGGGGCGGTTCAAGGTGGATTGCCCTTTTGTCTGTTACTATGCATGCGTCTTTGCAATAATAGTTCATTTGGAAAAAATAATAAAATTATTAATAAATACAAAATATTTCAGTCTTGTACACCTAATTTCAGAATACATACGCTCAAGTTATAAAAAATAATAAATTGACTTTGTTTTATTTTATATTTTCCATTTTCAGTATCTTTGGAATACAACTTGAGTATGTCAGCCTCACAGTACTATACTTCATTTCAGCTAAGAAAATAGCGTTGGGTTAGATAGGGCAATGATATTCTTGAATCTGATTGGTTGAGATGAGAGGTAGATTTACACTAGCAAACATTTTCATTTCCGTTAACATTACTTATATAAATACCTTCTTATTTTTAATTTCATAGATACATCGAAGTACTACATTATTCTATAGATGACAGCTTTATTCACAAAAAATAACTTATTTAAGATCGCGTCAAATTTTGAACTAATAAAATGTGTGAGTATAAAACTTACTGGCATTCGCAGTGCCATCTGCTATTTTCTTAGCTAAAATGAAGTATAGTTATCAACGGAAAGAGCACACTACAGGGCAGATAAACTAATTGGTAAAATGATCTATGGGTAACAGGTACTGGTACAAAATTTTCCGAAGCCCTTATTCCTAATTAGTACCATTAATGATTGAAACAGGTTTCAGAGGTCGAATTACTTAATTTTCTGAGTGTAAGTGTAACTTGATAACTTAAGCTAAGATAAAGGGACAAATAATAAATTATTTGAAATTTTATCAGTAACAAATAATAGCTTTAATACATTCTGTACGAGAAGAATGTTTAATTCATTAAATTATGAATCAATGCCGAATCTAAAATTCTAGATTTTAATTTTCCTGTAGATGAATCTTATGATTTATACATTTTATTACGCATATATTTTCTAGATTTGAATTTTCTGTGTATGGAAATTCTAGAATTTTATTTTCTGGAGTTGAAACTGGTTTTCTAAAGCTCTGTTCGCACTAGAATTCTTTGAAGATTCTACCAAGATTCTGAATCCTGGAAAAGAAGAAGTTTCAAGAAGATTAATGATTTTGAAGCAATCATCTTTTCCAAGACTCATTGAAGATTCAATTTAGCGGCACCGCAATTCTCACTAGAAAGAAGGAAACTTCTTTTCTATACGACTGTTATAGAATGTTATCATTCTTACATCATTTTCTATTTTGGAATGGTTATTTGTTACGGAATGGATTCATTTCGTCACTAGTGATGGAATGAAATGTGGCGAGTTATAATAATTTAACTTTATTCAATGTTTTTGGTAGGTGGATAGCTTTAATACATTTAGATTTATTAATTTTATGTAGAATATTATTTTATAATAGTATATTCTGTAACAAGTTTGGAATGAGGTATATTCTGCACGAGTGGTAAGTTTGTTACACGAGCCGTAGGCGAGTGTCACGGTTCCACGAGTGCAGAATAGCCATTCCAAACGTGTCGCAGACTATACTTTAAATTTAAGACAACATTATCAAGAAAAAATTAACTTTTATTCGACATTTAACAAAACAACAATTATAACAAAGTTTGAGTTTGAAAGATGAATTACTTCATATTAATAATAATAATCTAATTATATATTAAGAATGTTAGTATTCTATAACGGTCGTAGAGAAAAACATTTATTTTAATTTTAATAGTTATGGGTAATGTTTTTTAATGCAATTAAATTTAAAGTCATAGAGAAAGTATAGTCTGCAATACTACTGCGCTCTCGTGGAACCGTGAAACTCGCCTACGGCTCGTCTCACAAACTTTCCACTCGAGCTGAATATGCTTCATTCCACACTTGATGCAGAATATACTATTCCAAGATTCACAATCTTGGTAGAATCTTCAAAGAACCCTCGTGCGAACAGGGCTTTATATTTGCATATATGCAGAATCTACAATTCTAAATTTGAGTTTTCCTGTTAATAATTTTGATGTAGATTTTTTGTTACGTATATATTTTTTAGATTTGATTCTTTTTGAGCTTGCATTTTCCTATGTATGAAAACTTAGTGAAAGTAAAGTTTACATTTGTCCACCTGTCCCACCTGCATGTAGTCAAGCATCACCCCTTCATCGATCAAACCATCTGGCGTTATGACGTCACCCCACGTGTTTCCCACACTCGGGGTCAGTCTGTGACGATGCGTGGGACCGCATGGCCGGCCGGGGCGTTCCGCCCTCACGTGGGGGACGGTGGGCCCCCCGTGGAGACCATCTCCGGGGTGCTGCACGTCCGAGACACGCTCTTCGGACACAAGTGGGTCTACAAGCTCAACGAGACCAGCATCCACGCCAGCAGGAGACTGGGCAGGAATGTCAGGGGGAAGTGGGCTGGGGCGGTGGCCCTAGCGGTGGTAGTGGGGCTCGTGGTGGCTGCTAGTATGGTCACCATCATGGGTGAGTTGCTTTATTTTTGTATACAGTACGCGAAATGAAATTTCAAATTGGTTTGGCAGAAACTGCTTCGCACCTTGAATAGTGTAGGCGGCTGCACAGTCAAATTATAGGTTTTACTTTAATAAACAGTATCTGAATAAATAAATTGAACACTTTTTGAATTTTGTATTCCAGAAAATTAAATTTTAAATGGATCAACACCAGTCGTCAAAATAGCGAAAAAAAACATGCAGATTTTCGAAAAGTTGCCCTCTTTTAGCTCTAATGCCACTTTTTAGAATTTTTACGTAGAATTGTATTAAAATACACATGAAATATTCACAAAATTGGACATGTTTAGCCATGTACATAAAAAAATTGAAGAAAAATTTAAAAAATCTGCTGTGGCCAGTACACGGCCTAATTCTGCTTATTCTACTAATCTAATAAATAGTTTTACTTACATTTTAATAGTTTCATGTTCATGTAATATGTAAACGATAATGTAAACCAAGATGCAAGCAAAATATGTCAACTGTAATGTCACTGTCATTATAATTCAAATTTTGAGTAAAAACAAATTTCATATCATGGACAACAAGATATTGGTACTTAGTTGCACTTTATTTTATTGCTAAATACTACCAGATTCAGCAAATTATATTTAAAATTAACTGTACCCATAGATAATTATATTATCTTTTATTTTTAATTGCAAAAATTGTCATAAATAAATAATGTACCAATTTATTTAAGAAAAACTATATCAAGTTCCAAAAAGTACTACTTCCGGTTTGCGGATTTCTACCAAAATCTTATCCGGTGTTAAGATCCTTATTAAAACCGTAAATATGAAATTTTGTTATTAAAGGTTTGATACTTTTTAAGTTATCGTGGACGAAAAATCGTCACATACGTCCATACGTCCATACATCCATACATACATACGCACACACACACACACAGACATCATCGTGAAAATATTAAATTCGTATTCTAGAGACCCTAAAACGTGCTTATCCACCAAAAACTCATACTCGTAAATTTTGACCCATTACAATACCTCTCTTATAGAATATGAGGCGAGAGGTAAAAACTAGCATTAGAGCAAACTTTTCTAAAATATCTTAGTTGATTATAAAATTTCAATGCTTACTTCAATTTTAATGGGAAAACTAAACATACTTTTCACCATTTCAACGGCTAGAAGCCAACCACCTTAAAGTCGTCCAGCTCGTTGCGTTCAGGCGAGTAATAAGTTGGCGAACTGTGACTCAGCCGTTTCTTTCTCTCCCTTACCGCAAGATACAGTCGTATCTGCCGTTTAATTTTATTCTGAACTTGTAATTATGAAACACCCTGTATGGTAACACATGATTGAGTTAAAGCAGTACAAACATACATTATACAGAGTTTCCCAAAAGGCGTCCGCTTATTAGTCAAATATTGTTTTGTCAAAGCGTAGTTTGGCCAAAAATAATTACCTGAGGGATTAAAGGTACTTTAGTCCTGTGGTATATACGCTATTTTTTGCACTTCATCCTCAAACGAATGCAAAATAGTTTAAAAGAATATACATTTTGTAATTTTGACAGTAAATTTTATGACAAATATTTATATTGTTACCATAGATACTCTGTAACAAATAGCACGTTTTTACTTGACAACGGGATTAATTAATTCAATTCCTTGACAACGGGATTAAATATGAAAAATAATCCCTTGGGATCAAATTTAGAACCTTAGTCTCTAAAAATAAAGACTAAAGAAGAGTTTTAGTCCCGGAAGTGCAAAAAAATATGGCTGTGACTAGGGTACAGTTACAGTATGTGCGGTTACCAGCCAACAACTGTCTTCTGGTTTAAATTATTAGTGAGAAAAAAATTAGCATATTTTTACACCAAAAAATTAATATTTAATATTCAATACAGTCGTAGAAAAAATATAGATACAAAAATTCTAAACTAGGTATTTAATATTTATGTGTCAATAACTTTAAATAGGCTCCAAAAATGTAAACAAATAAAAGTACCGACCTGAGTAATACGCAATGAAATTTTATCGTTCAGTTAATAAAAAATGACAGTGCATTGTATGATTTGATAAATTACTATATCTAGTTCATTGTTTAGAACTTCCAGAACGTTCAAATATGACGTTTACAGAATTTATGGCAACATTTTCCTGACCTAAAATAATAAATGTTCAGAATGACTCAACTAATATTAGGAAAAACACCAAAAAATCTTAACACTTATTAACTAATCGTAAAATTACTAATAAATTATTTAATCTAAATTTCTGCGACGTTTATGTAAGCATTAAATAAAAAATATACGTAATAAAGATAGCTCAGTTACCAACTCTGATAATCCAGCCACACTCAAGTTGGGTAAATGACGGCTGGTAACCGCACACACGGGCAGAAATATGTACCGATGATTGCAGTAAACAATAAATAAAGTATAAAGCCTCATTTCCACTGACTGTTTTAGTGCTTAATGCATAATAATTTGTACAGGCGTAATGCACAATTATTATTTTTGCACTTCCGGGACTAAAACTCTTCTTTAGTCTTTATTTTTAGGGACTAAGGTTCTTAATTTGATCCCAAGGGATTATTTTTCATATTTAATCCCGTTGTCAAGAAATTGAATTAATTATTCCCGTTGTCAAGTAAATACGTGCTATTTGTTACAGAGTATCTATGGTAACAATATAAATATTTGTCATAAAATTTACTGTCAAAATTGCAAAATGTGTATTCTTTTAAACTATTTTGCATTCATTTGAGGATGAAGTGCAAAAATAGCGTATATACCACAGGACTAAAGTATCTTTAATCCCTCAGATGATTATTTCCCTCACCTTCGGCTCGTGAAATAAACTTCACCTTCAGGATTAAATCATGCACTTTAGTCCCTCAATATATAATATACTATTATTAGATGGCCATTTTCACCTACTTGTTTAAGGACTACTTCGACAGAGATGACATTTGTTGTCGAAGTTTTGTAATTTAATCATTACCGGCATTTTTGCGATATTTGGAATGGAAGAACTGTTAATTTAGTAAGTAAGGTATTCAAATCCATATTTAGAAACAGACAAATTGAAAACTCGGAACAAATAATAAATTTGACACAATATCAATCATTATGCTTCTGCATTACGCCTTATGTTTGGAGTTTGCAAAGTTTTGTTCTTATGCGTTGCTCTTAGTACTTGTGTATTAAAATAGTTCTTAAGCATTAAAACAGTCGGTGGAAATGAGGCTTTAGTATTATTTTTAGTTAAGAACATTAATAAAATATTGAGTATTTCTTATTTTACTTAAATATTAAACAAAAATGCAACTAGTTTAACATGTCTGTATTGCAGGTCCGAAATATTTCGAAAAATTAATTCCAAAAAACAGCAATAACTGGACTTATACATTATCTTCCAGAATAAAAAATAAAATAAAACTGATATTTACTTTACAAAAAACACAAACCCATAACAACTTTAAATTAAAAAACATTACTTTAGAACAAATAAACTCAAAAGTAAGTATTTTACGCTCTTCTTGGAAAAGAATTTCTAATTCTTTTCAGGATTCAGAAGCATGAAAGAGTCCTCAAAGGGCATAAATTATTTCAGATAATAAAATTTCTTTCAGAACAATCTCAAAGTTCCTGGCTGCGAAAATTGCTCAAACACAGAAATTTGTTTACAAAATTCGACTAAGGCGAATCCAGAATGCGTCAAAATAAAAGATGTGAGAGATCCCACAGGATGTGGGGGACTATGTCAATTAGAAGTACAATTTTGTAAAATACTAAATGCCACTTCAAATATTTTTGGTTGTATTGACATTCAAACATTAACCTGTGACGAAAATGAGTGGAAATGTAGAAAAACTTTAATGTGTATCGAGAAAAACCAAACTTGCGACGGAGTTATACATTGTCGAGATAAATCCGATGAATTTTTCTGTGGTAAGAATATATTACACGCTTTACCCAACTTGGGTTCGGCACTATTTTTGACTGAGTAAAAATTTAGTTATTATTATTGGAAATACATTCGGTCTACATATCACCTTCTTCCCATTTTGGGTGTGGCAGTCTCACACACTGTCAGCCATCAATATAAATACCGTTTGTGCGGTTACCAGCCGTCAACTGACTCATAGCAAAATCATTACTATGTATAACATTTTTGACTGAATTAAAAATTCTACATTATCTGTTATAACTTTTACTCAACTTGGGTATGGCAGGCTCACATATCATGAATCGTCGGTATAGATATATTATACAGTGTGTCAAGTAATTCATAGCAAAATACACCATTTTTGACTGGATTAAAAATTATTTAACCAGAATTATGTCACAATATTCAAAATGTAGTCCAGTTATTTAATGTAATAAATTTCAAGTACATGACTTTATCAAAATAATTATTATTTAATGTTTCAGAATGCGATTTAAGGGCAAATTTTCGATGTGGCGGTAACATTTCTTGCATACCAAACAACAAAAGATGTGATGGATCCGTAGATTGTTGGGATGCAAGCGATGAACTAAAATGCACCGGAGGTAATGTTTTTTTTATTATTAAATAACACATTAATTATTAAAGTAGTTTTTGTGCACTTAGTATTTTTTGACTACTACAGCTGTTCGTATTTTATGGGCAATTTTAGCAAGAAGCACATTTTTTAGACCACTAGATTGTTGATTGTATAATTTTAATTATTAATTGTGCAATAGCAAGAATCGTAATTCAATTTATTAATTAATAAATCTAAACGTATTTTGAAGCTACCTACCAACCAAAATATTGAATAAAGTTAAATTATTATAACTCGCCACATTTCATTCCATCACATGTGACGGAATGATTCCATTCCGTAACAAGTGATAGAATGTAAGCATACCATAATTGAAAATGATGTAAGAATGATAACATTCTATAACAGTCGTATAGAATTACAAAAATTCCGTATTTTGAAAAATTATGCACGAAGTTGTGAATCATCCTTTATAATATAAAGGATTGTGTAATAAAGTATTCTTGTCAAATTTAATATGGCGATTACTCATTTGAATGATTATTATATTAATTTTTACACAAGGATTCTTTCATGCTTCTTAATCCTGCGAAAAAATCATTGTGTGAATTGTTTGTCAAATGATAAATTGAATCCCAAATGAGTCTTGGAAAAATTTCTAGTTCAATTATAGCTTCAAAACCGTGAATATATTTTCCAGGATTTAGAAGCGTGAAAGAATCCTCAAAGAACCCATGTGTGAACAAGGTTTTATGGATTTTATGTTGCAGATTGTGGCGTGCTTAATATGCCGTGTTATAATGGCCAATGTATTTCGAAAGAAAAATGGTGTGATGGCTATTTCGATTGCTATGATAAATCCGATGAACCAACAGGGTGTGCCAATAATTCTGCTACTAAAGTAAATAAAATACTATAAAATACTGTTGGAATGGGGAATGTTATGGAAATGTTTCAGGACCAAGGCAGATGACAAGGAATCGAAATTACCGATGTATCCGTCCAATTGTATTATGTAATTTAAATATTTATACATTGATTAATAAAATTATTTTTTTACGGTAACAAAAGGCACTTAATGTAAATAAATAACCCCATATTGGTACACACTTTAATACAAAAATATTAAAGCTAAAATATTCATAATAAATGCATTAAAAGAATTCGTCATCGTTGCAGTAGTCTGCAATCCAACTAAGTATAAAAGTAAAATTTTCCTGGGAACCATTTTCCCGAACATAATCATCGACTACATTTTGAACGCACAGAGTGTACTTTTGCATCATGTTCCTCGGCCATTCGTATTTAAACATTGCTATAGTTTGTTTTTCAAAACTTTTCGTCTTAAGTAATTTACTTTTCATTAATTTAATAATTAAAAACTCACAAGCCTTCCATGTTTTGTCTGGTTGTTCAGAGTTTTCGAACATGCTCGCGTTCCTTGGACAGAAAATTCTATTGAAGAAGTTTTCTTTCTCACTTTTATGGACGAAGGACTCCCAGAAAGATATTAGTGCCTCTAGAAATGCCGGCTCTTTTGCGAGATCTGGACGAGTTGTAGCTAAAATATTTCATTATTTAACTATACAGAATAATATACTACTCAAAACTGAACATGGATACTAAAAAAGCTCTACAGTCGTGTCAATGTAGTGGAAACTTATTAAAACTTTGTATTTCCAAAAAATTCAACATTTTAGAAACCAGAAGTTGATATTTTTATTCGTTTTAAGAGTGTCGTTTACCTAAATGACCAAAACATGCTTCGCACAAGTTTGTGATTTATTTAACAACAAACAAACGTAATAATCAAAAATTCGCGATCTACATTCCATTCTTTCATGTCTGATTTATCGAAGACTATGCTTTGTGAAACAAAATGTGTTTATTAAAACAAGATAATTCAAAACTAGCGAATGACCAATGGTCATTCACTAGTTTTGACCAATTCAATTTCTAAGCTTCTTTTTTGATATCCATATTCAGTTTTAGGTATTTAAGTAAAAGTATAGTTACCTAACATGAAAAACATGTCAAAATACATCCTACACATGGTATACTGCGCCACCGGATTTAAATCGCATCTCTTTTTGCATGTAAGCACAGAATCAGCCAGTATTTGTTCCAAATGTTCCAGTTTTAAGTCTTTTGATTTATCGTGAACGAGATACATGATTTCCTATAAAATAAACAATAAATACACCATAAATAAAGCATAAAATAAACTTACTCGTAGGTCTGACAGAAGCGTGACCGGGCTTTTGGCTTCGGGATCGTGTTGGACATTTTTGCCTCTCGATGGCAGCTTATAAGTAATTTTTTTATTGTTCTGGCTGGTACTCTGTTTGAGGTTTTCCATTTCTGATACGAATTCTTTTAAAAATATACCTGCAAATTCATTTTATATAATATACTCAAAAGATGCTTAACGAAAATTTTGACAAATAGTGACAGTAAAAAGTGAGGTTACGCGGTTGTTGTAAACAATGATTTAGACAAATAAAACCATGGAAATGTAATTATAATAATGTAAATACCTGGATTTACGTGCGAACTAAACCATTGTTGAACCTTTTCGCTGCTTTGATGAAATGCTATAGAAATGCAGGTGGTTTGTGCA
The DNA here is from genome assembly GCA_947534325.1 of Agonum fuliginosum. NCBI lineage: Eukaryota > Metazoa > Arthropoda > Insecta > Coleoptera > Carabidae > Agonum > Agonum fuliginosum. The sequence goes on along the minus strand of OX384045.1, from coordinate 1,174,206 downwards.
GTTGGATGCACATCATCCGCCAGCAAAGCTGTCAGACTGTTTGCACACCTGACTCTAGTGCAATGTTTTATTTCTTCCTTAGATGATGTTTTAAACTCTTCAAAACACTCATCAGACAATTCCTTGGCCTTTTTCATACAACATAACTAAAAATATTACTTTATAAACAGGGACTCGAATCGCACAACGGTTCGCGTTCACTGTGCTTTAAAGCCCTGTTCACACAGGGATTCTTTGATGCTTCTGAATTTAAAAATAATAATCCTGATGAGAATTGACTGTCAAATAGCGGTGCCGCTAAATTGAATCTTCAATGAGTCTTGTAAAAGAATTTCTAATTCATTGGTACTAGCCCGAAAACAGAATTTATTTTTTCCAGGATTCAGAAACATGAAAGAAACCTTGTGTGAACTGGGCTCGGCTCGGTTTTCTTCTGGTTTATGCGGTTACCACGATTTAAAAAAGCGGTTCAAGTTCCGGTTTTAGTTCGACAAGCAAATGATAACAATTTTCGCGATCCGCAAAAATAACTGTGGTTCGAGTGCCTGTCATAACCAAATAACTACACTATTTTAAAGTACAAGTACATACTGCTAACTGTTCTCGTAGTTCTGTAGAATTTGTTAAAGATGTTGTGTGTTCTAAATGTTGCTGGAATTTTTCTAACGATTTCAATTTAGCATTAGGTACTAAATTATTGCAAATATGTTTAGCGCAAGCAGATGCAACTCTTTCTGTAACTAAATCTATTATTTTTCTGGTAGACGACGGTTGGTTATGGAAGAATGCATCTTCTAATTGTTTCTATAAAAAATGTACCATAAAAATATTTTAAATTAGTCAATAATAATTCATTATATACCTGCATTTTTTTGTTAGAAATATCTGTGTTATCAATGGCTGTTGAAATTGGGCGAATATATTTCGTTGGGCCAGATTTATTAAAGTTAGATGTCGAATCAGAGCTCAAAAAATTCTTAATCTCATACAAATACGGACAACAGATATACAGAACTGTCTCGTCTACCAAATCAAAATGATCTACAGACACATTTTGCGATATTAAATTAATTTTTGGTACAATTTCTGCACAGATGCATTTAATATATTTTCTGGATATCCATTGCTGATAGCTATCCAAAGGAAAATTCGGTCTTTCGAACAACCATCCTAAGCACAACTTAATCATCAAAACTTTTTCTAATTTTGGTGGATTAAAAATTTTGCTGCAACTATAGTGTATTTCAAGAAGTGTTTCTATAAGATCACTAAAATATGGAAGGCGCAAACTTATATGGTCCAGCATTGCTAAGTAGTCAGTTACCCAAGGAACTGTCAAAATTAATTTAGAGTTTTGTATAGCAATATTAATCCGTTTCACAACATCTATAGACGGCAAAAACTGTAACAAATATTTTAGTAAACAGTATCTAATGGATGGTTATTCTCTTACATGTCGTCTCAGCGCAATTTGAGAAGTCAGTATTTGATGATTTGGTGGCACATCAGATTTGTAAGGTAGAGAGTCCAAGTATCCCAAAAATTTAGCCAGTACTTTTAACGATTTTACAGATTGTACATAAATATTTTTAGATGCTTGATCAACTGAATCTAGGAATAAATTAAATATACCAATTTATAATCAACATAACACACAATAATACCTGTCTCATTAAAATCTGAGGAGCTAAGTACAACATCGTCAAGCTGCAAAATATCGGCGACAAAACAATCTATCAAATGTCGGTGAAAACTTGGCGAACCACTGGCCAAAATAAACTCTTTAAAAAATTCCTGTCGGCCAGAAAAAGTCGGTTCTGGACTTGGACCGCTTGTACTTTTCTTCGACACCAGTCTGTCTCTCAAACGGTTTAATTTACCAGCGTCAATGTTGCTCAAGCAACTTGGAAGCGGCGCATTGTCAGAATGTAAAGATGTTTCGGCCAAGAGTTGATTTTTGAACAGTCGAGCCAGGTGCATAGAGTTTATTGGGTCCGAATGCATGCAAATTAAAGCACGAATTTTGTTACTAAGGCCTACGGTGAAATTCCAGCCCGGTTGTAAATGGTTCGTTTCCCAATAGCGCAATAATTCGTAGAATATGTCTCGTTGTTTCCTAATAAATAAAATGACATGTAACAGATGTAACACTGAATAATACATTCATTATGTAGGTAACTGTAACAAACACATTCAACGCTATTGTATTATGAATCCATTATTCAACGCTATTGTCCCTGTCATTACATCAAAATGTGAGGTTAGATTAATATTTTAATGCATACAAATAGATAAAACGTCGTATTTGATTCGCACATAATGGATATAACTCAATCGGAAGATTATGCACTCACCTCTAGCTTGTGCACAAACTTTCAGCCTCTTGAATAATAGCCTACATTATGTGCTCATTAAATAATATATACGATTATCTACAACTATTATATAGTATAAAAGTAGAGAAGTTCTTGGAAAATTCAGTCAATTTATTAAAATACAATAACACTTCAGAGTGCTAAGTCAAACATACAAGAAAACACATTAAAAACAAATAAATTTACAATATTCAGGTACACTGACATAATTGTCAAAAACTAGAATATAGAAATTGTCAATTGAAGTCGAAACGTTGGTGTGTTATTGTATTTTAATAAATTGACTGAATTCTCCAAGAACTTCTCTACTTTTATTCATTGATCCAGTCGAGTAATCTTTTCCTTATTATATAATATGTTTGTTTATTCATGACAAATTGTTTGCAGTGATTACAGCACTCGCCTGCAGCTCGTGCAATAATGATTAATGACCATCGTTACTCTCATCGAATAATATACTATTAAGACTTATTCGATTAGCATTTAGTTTTAAGGTTTACATTTATGTTTACGTTTAAGAAAGTTTAAATTCATATAACTAAATACGAGCATTCACTTTTCCTACTTTTAGGTACTGTGAATGCTCGTATTTAGTCAGATGTATTCAAACTTTCTTAAACGTAGACATAAATCTAAACCTTAAAACTAAATGGTTATGTGAATGAGGCATTATCGTTTAGCAATTGCTCAATTAGTACTATCAGCGTATTTTATCATAATTTGCTGCTAAAATAAAATCGTTTCCAAGATTAATTGAAGATTTAATTTAGTAGCATGAAAGAATCCTCAAAGAATCTACGTGTGAACAGGTTAAATTTTTTGCTGTCTTACCTGAATGTGTGGAAACAAGAATCTGACGGGAAATTTTCCCGATTATCCGTGTCAGAAATGAACGAAACATTTTCTCCCCCGGCAGCAAAACTTTCGCTCTTCTTTTCAGCCTTTTTTCCGTGGTACACAACTAAATCTTTTATTAAACTAGGGACAAAAGTCCGTAATCTTGTATTTTCTTCCAGTAATTTTAAACTCGCTCTGTCCAAAGCGCTTAAAAGAAAGCACTGCTTACTTAAAACGCTCGCCGCAAAATAAACACAATTGTGAACGCTTTTAAAAATATTTTCGTAGTTTTCCACAGAATCGTCTTTGAGATCGGTTAGACTATTTTGTAAAGTCGCCCGTAGCTGCTCCAGTTTTTGGTCGACTTGTTCGTTTATTTGTACTTGCAACAGGAGTAAAGTAATAAGAAAATACAGTTCAGAAAGCGCGTTTAGCACTAAGTTTAAGTCGAATAACGTTGAGTATATTTCAGATAAAATATCTAACTGAGATTTGAATGTGACTGATTCTAAGTTCGGTTTGACGGTGCATAGATTTTGCGGGCGCACTTGTCTGGGAGTTTTTAATATATTTTCGTTTTCTTTTGGGCGCGAAAGAATTTTTAAACGCTCTTCGCGCAGTATATCTCGTTCGTGAATTGAGGTTTCTGTCTCAGCAATCTTTTGGAACGAAAAGCTGTTTGAAGTTATTCTTTTTGTTATACTGTCTTGAGATAAACTTGTAGGGTTTATTCGGCGTTTATTGACTTTCAAACTTTTTTCGTCTGAAGATAATTCGGTTATGCTGTCAGACAGGTCAATATTACTATGGTTTAAACAGTTTTCTATGTTCGGTCTGTCATCATTCTGTTTTGGTTTCTTTTTAGAAGAACTTTTTCTGTGAACGATAAAGTCTCCCAGACATAAACTTGAGTTGTCTAGTTTTGATGTTCTAGGAGTTATAGACTTAGAAAAACCGTTTTTACTTTTGTATATCGGAGAAATCGGGCTAACTGAGTCTTTTTCCAAGTCATGAGGCAAGCTTTGTCGATTTTTATGATTCCTAGGAGTGCTTGTCAGCTGCGAAACCGAACTACTACTTCTGGGTTCAGGTTCGAGAGATGAAACCCCAAGAAACGGATCGTTCTGGCTCTTATTTTTGTCTGGAAACAGCGCAGCGCGCCTGGAACTATTTTTTTTAGTTTGGTTTGACGATTTAGCAGAAAATGACCCTATCCGTCTAGGGGTTTTTATCCGATTAGGTGTCACTTGACTCGAAAACGACTGAAGAATTCTGCAACATTGACGTTTAACCTACTTATTTCTATTTACACGATTAAGAACTACAAACCCTGATGTTTCTTCGTGTAAATAATTAAGGAAGAATAACACAAACTCTGCTTGAGAGCATTCATATCCGTTTATTGAAGATTGTACCTAGTAAAAAATATAGGTTAAGTGTCAAAAATGTCAATAAATTATGGATATTTAATCAATTTACCGCTATTTCTTCATTTTTTAGCCACTTAATAACTAGTTCTGTGTTTAATACACCACTCAATAAGTTTTGCAACATAAATTCGCACATATTTACAACATACTTTTATGTCATGGGAAACGTCAAACTTATGAACGAAATTTCATATTAGACTAGCATATTATTAATTTGTATTATTTTTGTATAAATAATATAATAAAGAAATTGATATAATATATGCATTGTATTATCTATTTTTCTTAAAAATTGTTTATAATATTTAGGTACAATTGGCGGGAAATGTCAAAATGTTTTAAATATTGACATCAACCTGTTGCACGTGCATATGTAACAGGACTTTGACACTGAAAAAAATTTAAATATTTGCTTGTTGTAAACAATTTTATAACAAAAATTATTAATAATTATAAATGTTTATTCAAAATTTATATTTCCTGGTTCTTAGTTTTTTGCTTTATTGTTTCAGTGCTAATATTTAAAGTAAATGATGAAATAATACGCAAAATTAACATTTTGTAAAAAAATATTTCCAGCACGTTTTCAGAAAATTAAAAAGCTATATTATATAGTTAAATATGCATTAGAGACTGTATATTTGTTATAACGTAATAACATTAATACATAAATTTATAAGCAATGCGTAATAATTAGGAATACGTCCGAAAGAAAAGTGTAACGTATAGGAAGGTATGTACCTACACTTTCAGACGTTTGCACAACTTTACTTTCTTTGAATTATTGACAAATCGAAAATAAACAAACCTTCCATATTCGTTACCTTGGCAATCGAAAACAATTGCAAAACTGATAAGAGTGATAACTAGAATGTAATTAGTTTATTAAATAAACATTCATTCATGATCTGCTCAAAAACATAAAAATAGCAATAATTATAATTTTTAGCTCACACTTCTAATTTTTGACGATATATGACACTTATTTCTTAACAAAAAGTAAAAGTTGCTTATTTTATTAAATTAGTTTAAATAATATTTTGTTGTTGCAAAAGAACCATAAGTAATTTTTTGAAATAATTAGGGAAAAACTAATTACATTTTATTCTCATTAAATAATACACGTAAGATGCTGGCTGGTAACCGCACACACGCACAAACGCACGCACGATTTCTAATTTTTAAAATAATTAGGGAAGAAATATACTAATGTACATTTCTCAATTACAAAATTATTATGCTCAAAAATAAATACTGTGTATTACATAGGTAAGTATGTGTGTATTTCCAATTAAGGTGACCCCTTCCCAAAAATTCAATTAAACCAAACAAAAATAGCTTCTAATAATCTGGAAAACAGGATAAATTAGCAATTAATTAGCAAAATTTCCTCAAAATCGAAACATCACAAAACAATTAGCAGGACAGGTTGATTAAATTCGCCAATGGGCCAATGGGAAACAAAATTGGGTCAGTAAGTTTCGTACTGCCCCCACTCCTTTGCTGACGAATCAACACTGTGTCTCGTCTTTCTTAACACATTCTTAAGCGTCTCTTCGGCTTAGATTGTGGATGGTATTGTTAAAGTGCGCACGAAAGTTCTTGTAGAATTATTTTTAATATTTTAAAAACAATGTTTTGATTAATGCAAGTGATTTGTGAAAAGTTTTGTTTATACGGTAAGACTATTTATTATTTGTTAATATTTTTAAATTTAAATGGCAGTGTTTTATGAAACAAATGCTGAAATGCACAATTGTGTTTCATAATTTCAGTGACGTTTAATAACAAATAGTTTAGTAGAGTATATATTATACAAGAAGTGTCGCAAAATTATGTTTACTAACTGTATTATTTATTAATAATAAATTATAGGTGCGCACGTTAAATAAAATAAGTAATTTGGATGTGACAATCTCACATACTGTGGGTACAATATTTTTACTGTCTGTGCGGTTACCAGCCGTGAATTCTCTTGTACTTTATGGTTGTTATTGTGCAATTTTTTAATAAACGAGCTGAAATTGAACAATCCAAAATTTGATTTTTATTTTAGCTTCATCTTTTTAAATAATTCAAATGTTTGAACAGCATTTAAACTAATAAAACTTTTATTGACAGCTGAAAATAATAGTACATTATATATTAAGGGACTAAAGTGCATGATTTAATCCTGAGAGATGTCATTAACAACATTTAGCCCTGTTCGTATACGAGAGGATTCTTTGAAGATTCTACCAAGATTCTGAATACTGGAAAAGAAGAAGTTTTCTTATTTCTAGTTAAATTGCGGTGCCGCTAAATTGAATCTTCAATGAGTCTTGGAAAAGAAGAATTTATAATTTATTGGTTGCTTCAAAACCATGAATTTTTTCTAGATTCAGAATCTTGAAACTTCTTCTTTTCCAGAATTCAGAATCTTGGTAGAATACTCGTGCGAACAGGGCTTCAATTCGAGGATCATAATAGCGTTCATTATAGGCCAAGAACCATAATTAATGCAGTATTGTACTCAGTACTATAATGAAATAACAAAAAACTCGTTACTAAAGATGTTTCAAAAATAGCATATCTGATTTTTTTAGAGTTAAATTTGTTTAATTTACTCCAAGAGATAACATTTTGTAAGCAGTACGGATAGTAACAAACCAGTATGGCACACGTTATGTTATCAAACTCGGCTTCGCCTCGTCTGAAAATTTTTACGACTAGTTTCATAATAAATTTATAGAAGATTGCGTTGGCATTCGTTGAAACATGATTGTAATTATAAGAATAAAACACTCGTTTATGTCCGAAATTAAATGATTGTTTTTATTTATATATTTCGGTTGTTACACCATCTTCATAATTAGTTCCATAATAATTGATAATGGAATGAATAGTTAGGAATGCAGTCTGAATAAATTTTTATTGCTAATACACCGACGTTTCGGCACACCCTAGTGCCTTCTTCAGGGGTACGGGAAGGACAACAATATAATAAGTACAAGTAAAAATGGATACAATTCTACAAAAAGACTAGAAGCAAAATCGTACTTACATTAGAACAAAGTAGGTATAATGAACACAAGTAAAAAGTATTTTAAAAATCTACATAACAATTTCTTAATGTATCGTAGATGAGCCAAAAAACAAGTAAAACACATTTACTATGGAAAATCATCAGGACACGTAAAAGTTGGAAAACTCAAGGTCCTGTAAAAATAATAAATCAGTTGAGTAAATTATTGTAGCATGTGTTCAGAAAAGCGTATTTGTAAATATCGCTTGGTTTGCCCAATATAAATTTTATCGCAATCGCGATGTCCTGGTTAGTTGTTGCCATCATCCACCTCGCAGTTGTTCAGTACATTATACACCAAGGGAGGAAAACCCGATTTTTCTCCCGCGAGTGTCAATTCACCCGAGAGACCAAAAGCGTTCCTCCCGAAGTGCATACGGTAATTTTTGTAACGAGTGCAAAGAAAAATGAGCTGAACCGTGCTTGCTTAGAGGGAGCAATAACGCGTTTTTGCTCCCTTGAGATATTTTGCTCCCTAGAAATATTTTGCTCCCTCTCGATTATTTTCAAGAAGCGGGTACTTGCTTTTTAACTCACCTACATTAAAAAATTGTTATGTAGATTTTTAAAATACTTTCTACATGTATTCATTAAATTACCTACTTTGTTCTAATGTAAGTTCTAATTATTAATTAATTAATTAAAAAGGAATGACCCACTCGAGAAAATTATCTCACTCAGCCTTCGGCCTCGTGAGTTAAGATTTCCCTCGTGGGTAATTCCTTACTTTACCCACTTGTAAAGTAAATAACTATTAAATTAATTTGTATGCAAAATCAATTATTATTATTAAGAAATTTGCACGAATAGCAAAAATAAATGACTTGTTTACATATTTCTAACATTCAATTTTCGAGGAAAACCGTTTTAAAATAAGCGTATATCTATAATAGTTATTTATGTATCAAGGGCATCATGATGATGTTTATGCTCATCCGAGGGCGACATGTTTACAAGCCCAAGAGCCTCTGGCCCAAGGGTCTGTAAATCGCCCGAGGGCTATAAACATCAATGATGCCCGTGGTGCATACAATATTTTATACCTTACTATTTTATTTAAAATATTGCGCGCGTGACATTTTGCTTTGACGTTTCGAATTTTGTTAATATTTTTGGTATCCTAGTAACAGACAGAAAATATATTAATTTCAGAAGAAAAACATTAGTGATGTCTCAATATTACCATGGCAATTTCTTAATGCCCTAGCTAGGGTATAATTTAATATATAACATACCTCGTATCCATGACATAATTAAACAATTACATACTAGGAAGACATAAATAAAATAACGAAAATGTTTAAGCATTAAAATTAAATTTATACAATAAATAATACTTTCGTTTATGTCGAATCGGCATTAGTTAAAACTAAAAGTGCAAAAAAACTATCAACAAAAATTAGAGTAAACCACACACTGCTGTTACAAACTAACCCAAATTTTAATTTCTAATAAACAATAAGTCATCTGTGCCAGATTTAAACTGTCGCTATTAATTAATATAAGAGTCAGGTGTTTAATAAAAATGGTGTGCAAGGTGTAAAGTACTGTTACTTGAATATAGTTTGAATTTGGGCCAGGCAGAACCGTACTGCACTTATTTACCACTACAAGGAAATCAAGACATTTCAAGTTGCGTTGGAAAATATTTTGTAATATATTATATAAATTGTCTACATTCTTTTAATGTGTGTAATAGTAACTAGCCAAATATCAGTTTTGTTGTGTATTTTTTATGTTAGTGTGTCAGTAGAATTTAAAACCTGTATCTATGTTTTTTCCGAATTACTAGAATACTCTCAATTTTTTCTATGCCACTATTTTCCCCACTAATACGACTGCCTAAAACCAGCCCGAAACTCGTACTTTACCGCTTCCTAGCAAAGCAATGTCATTTTGAAGTTGAAAAATACTGTAAAAGTGTTTTTTGCACTTCCGGGACTAAAACTCTTCTTTAGTCTTTATTTTTCGAGACTAAGGTTCTAAATTTGATCCCAAGGGATTATTTTTCTTATTTAATCCCGTTGTCAAGGAATTGAATTAATTAATCCCGTTGTCAAGTAAATACGTGCTATTTGTTACGGAGTATCTATGGTAACAATATAAATATTTGTCATAAAATGTGTATTCTTTTAAACTATTTTGCATTCGTTTGAGGATGAAGTGCAAAAAATAGCGTATATACCACAGGACTAAAGTACCTTTAATCCCTCAGGTGATTATTTCCCTCACCTTCGGCTCGTGAAATAAACTTCACTCTCAGGATTAAATCATGCACTTTAGTCCCTCAATATATAATATACTATTAGTTGCGAGTAAACTGTTAATTTATTATTGACTTCAAGATAGTGTTTTTATAAACATTTAATAGAGAAAAAATTGATCTACAGGTTTTAAAAATAAATTTCTATCAGCAAAAATAGCCGTGTAAAGTTTGCATAAATTGGAAATTTTTCGGAATTTTTATAATCATGTACAATTTTTATATTAAAATTTGAATAAGGCACAACTGTTAAGGAGGTTCCCTAGACATGCAGTGGCGTACTCAGACATCAGCCTTGGGGCGGATATAAAAATAAAAATATTTTTATTAATGTAAAACAAAATTCGGTCAACGGGTGTTAGTTGATATTGCAATTCGTTCAGTTGCGGTGATATATTTTTACAATAATTTCTAATTCACTAATCAAAAAATGCTTGAAGATTTTTTTTTCAATCGACAATATTGTTACAACTGTGTGGTCAATGTTCTTCAAATGGGAAATTGATGTCCGTGCTTGCATACGTTTATATACCAAAAATTAAGTAAATAGAACATTGCTAACATCTTTTTTTTTAATCAATTAATGAAAAGCCATAAGAGCCCATGTGAAATATTAAAATTTTACAATTAATTTCGTTCAAACTACGTGGTCAAAAATTTCCAAAAAATTCAGGTATCATTTTTATGACACAGACAAAATATATTCAAAGTTTGGTTTCATTAGAACATTTTTTAAAATGTCTAGAGAACCTCCTTAATTGATCCTTTACGTAAACAATCTTTGTTGGAAAATAATTGTACTTTCCACAAAACACTCGCTACGTTAGTACGTTTTATGCTGAATTTTAGAAGGTAGACGGGCCTTAAAGATACGATATAATATGACACATGAATAAAGTTTAATCGTACATAAATATAAAAAAAATAAAATATTACCAATTATAACACAAACCTGTCACTTGAAATGTACCTTATAAATGAATGAAAACCATTTCATTCATAAAACAGTAAACGAAGTAACCTACAAATTTTTTAGTTTGAGTAATAATTACTGTTTACTTGTATATAAACTTAGATAAAACTATCAAAACATGCAAATATTTCAAAATAAAATGTGCACTTTGTGTCAAACGTTGCATTTATCAAAATTACACAAATATAATTGCCTTATAATGTACTTTTTATAAAATAGATTATTTATATCGTGCCATTTACTCAACTTGAGAGATATATATTTATCGTGCGTGCGGTTACTACCATCAGTTTCATTCATGGTTAGTAACAGAAAACAACACAGGGTATTTGAATCACATTATTTTTTTATATCTGATGTTAAAGTGCTACTTTATCTACTACTTTGTTCTTTGGGTCGATAAAGTAACACTTTAATCGCAAGGGAAGTAAAACCAGAGTAGATAAAGTAACACTTTAACAGCAAGGGTTACATAATTATATTTTGGTGTGCAGAAATAATAATTACATTCTTGCATTTCATGTTCGTATATGTGGAGAACAAAAAAATAGTATATTATATATTGAGGGACTAAAGTGCATGATTTAATCCTGAGGGTGAAGTTTATTTCACGAGCCGAAGGTGAGGGAAATAATCACCTGAGGGATTAAAGATACTTTAGTCCTGTGGTATACGCTATTTTTTGCACTTCATCCTCAAACGAATGCAAAATAGTTTAAAAGAATATACATTTTGTAATTTTGACAGTAAATTTTATGACAAATATTTATATTGTTACCATAGATACTCTGTAACAAATAGCACGTATTTACTTGACAACGGGATTAATTAATTCAATTCCTTGACAACGGGATTAAATATGAAAAATAATCCCTTGGGATCAAATTTAGAACCTTAGTCTCTAAAAATAAAGACTAGAGAACAGTTTTAGTCCCGGAAGTGCAAAAATTATATTATCGACTCGATAAAATAAAATTTTATTGTCTTGTACAAAAAATAAGTATTATTATTTATTGAACAGAAAAATATATTGGTTGTGGTATACTTTGAGTCAATTTTATTATAAAGTGAATGAATTATTTTTCAGGAATACAACAAAATGGCGCCTAACATAATGTCAACTAACAACAACGAGGTACCTCCCTCACCAATTCAACAATTTTTCTCCGGATCAACAATTTTAATAACTGGTGCTACGGGTTTTATGGGAAAATGTCTTCTGGAAAAGTTATTAAGATGCTGTCCTGATTTAGAGAAAATTTATATTTTAGTCCGGGAAAAAAGAGGCAAAAAAGCAGATGGGAGGGTTGAAGAGATCTTTCAGGATGTTGTAAGTACATACGAATTAATCACGTCTTTTCCCAACTTGGTGTTTACATGACGTTAAAAATTGTAGATAATAATATACAGGTTGGTGGAGGTGAAATGCGAACATAGGGAATATACATGACAACCGAACTTTCATGCCAGGTATCTTGATATATTTTGTAGTAGTGTCACAAAACGAAGTAATGTGAATTTGTGTGGCAAAAAGAGTAATCAATAACAGAAATAATAATAAAATCTAAAAGTACATGTAAACTTTCTCGTTCTGTTCGAACATTATTATGCAAAGAAAATATTTTCAATAATATGACAGGTACTTTGACATTGACAGTACTTATTCCACGTATATCAAGATGCCTAGCATGATAACTCCATTGTCATATATTTCCCTATGTTCGCATTTCACCTCCACCAACCTGTATAATCTTTCATTTGAAATAAAAAATTATGTATCAAAGCATTTAGTTTTAAGGTTTACATTTATATTTACGTAAGTTTGAATACATTTGAAGCATTCACAGTGCTTAAGGATCCCGTCTCCATATCAAAATATTGCGTGTTTAGAGGTGTTGCAGTTTCTGCTTTACTCATTGCATATTAAAAATTTGAAGGAAAAGCAGATACTAGATGTTTGCGAAAGAATTAATCTAGGTTTATGCCCAGTTAGAATTGTGAAAAAATCTTTTGAATGCATATAAAAAAATCTGCTGTGGTCACCACACGACCTCTCGCATAATTCTGCTTATTCTACTAATCTAATAAATAGTTTTACTTACATTTTAATAGTTTCATGTTCATGTAATATGTAAACGATAATGTAAACCAATATGCAAGCAAAAGATGTCAACTGTACTGTCACTGTCATAATAATTCAAATTTTATGCAGAAACAAATTTTATATCATGGACAACAAGATACTGGAATTTCAAAAAAATAGAATATTAATTGTACTTTATTTTATTGTTAAATACTTCCAGATTCAGCAATTTGTATTTATAATTAACTGTACACATAGATAATCACAATTTCTTTTATTTTTAATTGCAAAAATTGTAATAAATAAATAATGTACCAATATATTTAAGGAAAACTTTTCCAAACTTCTAATAGTACTACTTCCGGTTTGCGGATTTCTATCAAAATCTTATCCGGTGTTAAGATACTTATTAAAACCTTAAATATGAAATTTGGTTATAAACGGTTTGATACTTTTTAAGTTATCGTGGACGAAAAATCGTCGGTTCATACAAACGCACACACACACACACGCACACACACACACACACACACACACACACACACACACACACACACACACACACACACACACACACACACACACACACACACACACACACACAGACATCATCGTGAAAATAGTAAATTCGTATTCTAGAGACCCTGAAACGTGCTTATCCACCAAAAACTCATACTCGAAAATTTTGACCCATTACAATACCTCTCTTATAGAATATGAGGCGAGAGGTAATTAATGAAAAAGTGTGTCACGCAATTTTTTACATGATTTATCTTAAGAGATTTATTAGAAAATGTAAATCGGCATAAACCTAGTTCCATTCTTCGTCTGTAAATAAATTTATGAAATTTTGCTTTGTCTGTAAAACTTCGTGAGCATTTTAAAAATTGCTAGACTGCTTTACGTTTACGTAAATAGAATAAACGCGGTGTTGAGTCGATACCCTTAAGTGGTACCTCTAAATTTTCCATGCTCAGTATACGTCATAAAAAATATACCCTTACTTTTTTCCACAATACAGACATAGCGTGTGTTCTGTACCAGCGTTCAAATCATTCATGGTTGTTACTTATTATTAGTACACTACAGGGAAGATTTTGTGCAGTTAAACTGATTTGTATGTCAGAAAATTGTCATAATGAATTATTACTTTATTTGAGTTTATAAAGCATTGTAAAAATGTTTATACATTCAAGGAGTATAAACCAATGAAAGTATTTATAATAAAATAATTATGACTTGCTCCATTTTGACAATCAAGATTTTGTTTTATTTGATAACAAAGTACAAACTGAAATTCAAGAATCTTTTTGTGGAAAAAATGTATCAATTGTACAATACAATAGTAATTAATTAATATTAATAATACAGGACATAAATTGTACGTATGTTAATTAGTTTAAAAGTTTAGGTACCATGCCTATTTTAGTACTCAACTTGGATGTGGCACCTCCACATACTATGAGTCATATTCCAATAATGAATCTACTATTTTTATCGTCAAATAATAGCTATTAATATAACAAGAATATTATGCGATTTATAATACCGAGGATGTTGCTAAGTGACGAGGTGAAACCGAGTCTCTTTGAACATCCAAGGGGGCTTAAATCGCATATATTCGCGTTATATTCACAGCAATCGTATCATCAACGACAGCGATGTTAAAACAAATCAACAATTTTATCTGTCAATCAGTTGACAGTTCGCATATTATTTTGATGTTATTATGGTTGTATCTAACGTATTAAGTCCGTAACTAATGAATTATAAGTATCTAACGTATTATAAGTACCTAACTAATGTATTATGTTGTTTATAATTATCAATAAATGTTGCATATTAAAAGGAAATAACAGTTGATGATACGATTAGTAATAACATCACACTTTTGTGATGTCATAGTTTCAGCGAATAAACTTTGTATAAGAAAATTAGATCTTTCGCGATAGTGTCTTAATTTTATTTGTATATATTTAATTTATTAATTTAGACGCCGCACGGTAATAACATCCGTTGAAATCAAATATCTTTATAAAGTTTTTAACATTGATTTATAAATAATAAGGTACACTCATAATGGTCTACTTGCATGGTATTGAAAATTACTATGTTCCTGAAATAAACATGATATCGAATGCACCATTTTCACTTTCAGCTTTTCACGAAACTGAAGTCCGTGTCTGAGAAATACCGCAGCAAAGTGGTAGCCATCTCGGGAGACATATCATCACCAGGTCTCGGTCTAAGCCTTCACGATCGAGCCCTTCTTCAGCAGGATGTCCAAGTAGTCTTCCATGTTGCTGCTACTGTTAACTTCAACGAAAAGCTGAAGTTAGCAGTTGCCATCAATGTCAATGGAACCAAAGAAATACTGGATTTGTGCAAGGGAATGCCCAACTTAAAGGTGAGATTATTATATCCCAACTTCGACCATATATAGGAATAGACAAACAACGCAAGCCTTTGTTGTGAAGCAAAGAACTAGCGTAGCGGTGTGAAGAGGAGTATAACCTGAAGACACCTTGAAGTGTTGCAGTTGCCTATTTTCATTCTCTGTTCCATGACAACAAACCAGAAGTCAGCAATATGCAACACTCTATCGTGTCCTCACCTCCTTTCCCCGCCATATAGCTGCTGCTCCACGCTACCGTACTTCTTGCCTTCACAACATTGTATACTACAGCATTCAGTGTTATCTGTTTATACCTATATATGGTCGAAGATCCCATACAACACAAATACCTACGTCGTTAAGACGTCTTTATAATGTTCATGTCTTTAAAACGTCTGATCCAAATGTAATCACAAAGACGTCACATACGTGTCTTATGTCCTCCATTCTGGATGTTTAAAACATGTTATTTTCTTTCATGCAAATGATATCTATTTAATACCTTTTCGATAGTCAAATGATGTCCTTTTTAATCAAATAATGACCAATATACGACTTAATTTTAATCAATATAGGATTTCTGTATCCTATATCCCATACAACACAAATACGTCGTTAAGACGTCTTTATAATGTCCATGTCTTTAAAACGTCTGATTCAAATGTAATCACAAAGACGTCACATACGTGTTTCATGTCCTCCATTCTGGATGTTTAAAATATGTTATTTTCTTCCATGCAAATGACGTCTATTTAATACCTTTTCGACAGTCCTATGTTCTGGACAACATAATGACGACTTAAAGACTACCGCATAAGACGTCTAAAATTCGACCAATACTAGTCTCCTTATGACGTCTATAAGACAATAGCAAGATGTACGTTTGTGTGTAATATTATTATTATTATTAGATAAACAGTAAGTGTACATATCGGTCAAACTTTTACCCAATTTGGGTGTGAAAGCCTCACATACTGTGCGTCATGAGTATAGATAAATATTGTACCGTGTGTGCGGTTTACCAACCATCAACTCTCTCATTATTTTTGGACTTTGTATAAATGTTTTCGAACAAAATTGTTACTCAAATTTGCATAACGAAATAATAATAATAGTACTTTGTATTATTTGAATAGATACATAAACATGTTTTTAAATAATTTACTTGGTATTTATAGTGTTTAAATTTCGTTGCGTTTGAGTATTTCAATATTTGTTTAGTACATATTTATTTTATTATTTATGACACTTGCAATTATTATTATTTGACGAATGACAAAATAAACTTAAACATTAATAAAAAATCTGCTGTGGCCACCACACGACCTCTCGCCTAATTCTGCTTATTCTACTAATCTAATAAATAGTTTTACTTACATTTTAATAGTTTCATGTTCATGTAATATGTAAACGATAATGTAAACCAATATGCAAGCAAAAGATGTCAACTGTACTGTCACTGTCATAATAATTCAAATTTTATGCAGAAACAAATTTCATATCATGGACAACAGGATACTGGAATTTCAAAAAAATAGAATATTAATTGTACTTTATTTTATTGTTAAATACTTCCAGATTCAGCAATTTGTAGTTATAATTAACTGTACACATAGATAATTATAATTTCTTTTATTTTTAATTGCAAAAATTGTCATAAATAAATAATATACCAATGTATTTATCAAACTTCAAAAAGTATAAAAAAATTTAGTTATAAACAGTTTGATACTTTTTAAGTTATCGTGGACGAAAAATCGTCAGTTCATACAAACGCACACACAAACACACACACAGACATCATCGTGCAAATAGTAAATTTGTATTCTAGGGACCCTGAAACGTGCTTATCCACCAAAAACTCATACTTGAAAATTTTGACCCATTACAATATCTCTCTTATAGAATATGAGGCGAGAGGTAAAAAGTGTAATAACGTGAAATAATATTTAAACTTTATAATTATGTTAATTATTTAATTGTTTTAGTAGTTTTCATAAACGCGGAAATTAAACTAACAAATAATAAAACAATTCTTGAAATTTTGGACATAAATTCCATTTATGGCCACTTTCTCTCCATTATGCGCAGTGTGTTACATCATTGTAACGGGATAACCGAAAAGAAAATTGAGACTATTTTCTCTTGCATTTCGACGGAGTCTAATTAATTGAACAAAACGATTTTATTAAATCTTGACCAGCAAAACATGCTTGATGTGCAGGTATTTATCTCTCGCCTCATATTCTATAAGAGAGGTATTGTAATGGGGCAAAATTGTCGAGTATGAGTTTTTGGTGGATAAGCACGTTTCAGGGTCTCTACAATACGAATTTAATATTTTCACGATGATGTCTGTGTGTGTGTTTGTATGGACTGACGATTTTTCGTCCACGATAACTTAAAAAGTATCAAACCGTTTATAACCAAATTTCATATTTAAGGTTTTTATAAGGATCTTAACACTGGATAAGATTTTGGTAGAAATCCGTAAACCGGAAGTAGTATTTTTTGAAGCTTGATATAGTTTTTCTGAAATATATTGCTACATTATTAATTTATTACAATTTTTGCAATTAAAAATAAAAGATAATATAATTATGTAATTTTAAATACAATTTGGTGAATTTGGTAGTATTTAACAATAAAATATTCTACTTTTTTGAAGTACCAGTATCTTGTTGTCCTTGATATGAAATTTGTTCCTACACAAAATTTAAATTATTAAGACAGTGACAGTACAGTTGACAGCATTTGCTTGCATCTTGGTTTACATTATCGTTTACATATTACATGAACATGAAACTATTAAAATGTAAGTAAAACTATTTATTAGATTAGTAGAATAAACAGAATTAGGCGAGAGGTCGTGTGCTGGCCACAACAGATTTTTAATTATAAAATATTACTTTTATTCTACGATTGACCAGAAAAATACTTAAACGCTGAAAAAATGTTTGTGGCAAGAATTCTTGCAAACAAGTAGCAAGAATTATAGTTCTTTTTTAACTAATATCTTGTCTTGTCTTGTATTTTAAATGATCAATCTTGTTTTGTCTGCAAGACACAAGACAAGAACAAGAAATTTGTGAAACCCTAGTATTTAAAGCCCTGTTCGCACGGCGATCTTTGGAGATTCTACGGAGAGTCAAAGTCACGGCAAAGAAGTTTTTTCTTTCTAGAGATAATTACGTGGTTTTGAAGCAATCAATAAATTATAAATTATTCGTTTCCAAGACTCATTGAAGATTCAATTTAGCGACAGCGCAATTTAACAAATAATTCACACTAGAAAGAAAAAACTTCTTCTTTGCCGTGACTTTGACTCCGTAGAATCTCCAAACATCGCCGTGCGAACGAGCATTCTGTACAGGAAGAATGTACACGTTAAAGCATTTTACACTCATACACCTCATCGACACATGGTTGCACATTTTAACAAAAACAAATTTTTATATGGTAGATAAGGGATAAAACTTCGTTCTATTAGAAAAATTTGTTTTTTTTCAGCACGTTCAACGGTCGAAATTATTTCAACCGTTTGCAGGCGTTTAGAAGCACCTACAGATTTTTCTTTATATTTCGCAGAACATAATATTTTAAACTTGAATCATGTAGTTTAAAGTTTAATCTACGTCGGGGTAGTGTTATTTTTTAGAAAATTAGAGGTCAAAAGATTTTTGTAGTTTTCTTTATTTTATAAAATAAAACTTCGGTACAAAACAGAAAAAATGGCACTAATAGAACGAAGTTTTATCCCTTATCTACCATATAAAAATTTGTTTTTGTTAAAATGTGCAACCATGTGTCGACGAGGTGTATGCGTGTAAAGTGCTTTTTACGTGTATATTCTTCCTGTACAGAATGCTCTTAATAAGAACCATAGAGATTAGTTTCGAGAAAATATTGTTTCAGTCCGCAGTCCACGTTTCCACAGCTTACTCAAACTGCCACCAGCCTCGCATAACCGAATCATTCTACAAATACCCGATCAGTTACAAAGACATCCCGTCCCTCCTCGACCAGCTGGACGACTCCGCTCTGGACGAGCTGACCCCCCGGCTGCTGGGCGACTTCCCCAACACCTACACCTTCACCAAGGCCATGGCGGAGAGCCTGGTGCAAGAGCTGCGGGGATGCCTCCCACTCAGCGTCTTCAGGCCTGCTATAGTGGTGTCCACGTGGAAAGAGCCCATCCAGGGGTGGATTGACAACATATACGGCCCCACGGGCATATGCGCGGGGGCCATGATGGGCGTGCTGGGCAGTCTGTGGGTTGATGACCGGATTAAGGCGAATATTGTGCCCGTGGATTATACGGTTAATGCACTTATTGCCTGTGCGTGGGAAACTGGGGTTAGGAAGGATGATGCAGGGTTGGACTGCAATGAAACTGAACTTGGTGAGTATTGGGTGGGGTAGACTCACATGTTTTATATACAGGGTGTTTCGAAGATTGCGAACTATTAGTTAGTTTTTTGTTTGAGAACTTTTTTTGGCAGTTGTCAGAATATGGGACAAAATTTATATTTTACTAGGACACCTAGGAACACATATGGACTAATTGCAAAATTGTCAAGTAATTGACAGATAAAATTGTTGATTTGTTTTAACATTGTCGTCGTCGATGGTAAAGCTTTGAATATAACGCGAATATAAGAGACTCGGTTTCACCTCGTTGCTCAGCAACATTCTCGATATTATAAATAGCATAATATTTTTGTAGTTGAAGAACTAGCGGTCAAATTAGTGTGGACATTTTATTTGTCGTGAAATTGAAGGGTTTGGGTCTGCCGGTCCTAAGATTACGCTTCCACAAGTTAAATAATACTAAATGACATTTTATATTTTCATAACTGTCAAAAATTTGCTTGTTTTCGGATTGTCAGCACTTATGTATAATAGTTTTTTACTTTACAAGTGGGCAAAGTAAGGAATTACCCACGAGGGAAATCTTAACTCACGAGGCCGAAGGCTGAGTGAGATAATTTTCTCGAGTGGGTCATTCCTTTTTGCCCACGTGTGAAGTATAATGATTTATCTTAAAAACTCTTAATAACTGCTTAAATATTTAACAAATATTAAGTTTCAACATAAAACACCGTTACTATGATGATTTCCAACAAGCAAAAGTAACAATTTACAAACAAATGGGTATAATTTTGAACAAAGCCACTAGTGGGCAATTTTTTACTTTGCTTGTTTAAAATCACCATAGTTATGATGCTTTTATTAAGAGGTGTTGGATAAATATTTTTTTGCATAGATAAACACTGATAACAAGCAAATTTTTGACATAAAAATTTCAAATGTCATTTATTATTTTTTATTTGGCATATTTAAGATTGGAGGAGTAGAAACGTTCTGGCAATATGTTTTATAAATAAGAAATATCGTTTATTTCCAGCTATACTTACGCCAGAACTCGTAATTTATATAATTCACATTTTTGTAACTCAACTTTTGATACATGAGGAAGCCTAATCCGGCCACTTAGGACTGGCAAACCGGACATTCCATCTTCAGCAGATATGCAAAACCCAAACCCTTCAATTTCACGACTAATAAAATATCCACACTAATTTGACCGCTATCTCTTGGACTATAAATTTTGTATAATAAAATTATTTTTCGGCGATTGACATTAAAAGTGCTGTTTTTTGACAGCTGACAGTCAGCAAAGTGTCACTTTTGCTGCCTAGGCAGCAAAAATAGTACAAAAAGCCTAGGTAGCAAAAGTAATTGTTACTATGGTGAATCAACAAATTTGACATTATAAAATTCATCAACATACCTATAACCTATTTTGTTTTTGTATATGCATAGCAACATAATTTGATTGCGATACCTGTCAATATATTTTTTGCACTTCCGGGACTAAAACTCTTCTTTAGTCTTTATTTTTAGAGATTAAGGTTCTAAATTTGATCCAAAGGGATTATTTTTCATATTTAATCCCGTTGTCAAGGAATTGAATTAATTAATCCCGTTGTCAAGTAAATATGTGCTATTTGTTACAGATCTATGGTAACAATATAAATATTTGTCATAAAATTTACTGTCAAAATTACAAAATGCGTATTCTTTTACACTATTTTGCATTCGTTTGAGGATGAAGTGTAAAAAATAGCGTATATACCACAGGACTAAAGTACCTTTAATCCCTCAGGTGATTATTTCCCTCACCTTCGGCTCGTGAAATAAACTTCACCCTCAGGATTAAGTCATGCACTTTAGTCCCTCAATATATACTAATACTAATTAAATTATTATTATTATTAATATACCATAAAATAATCACTAAATTAATATTAATTAATAACAATCGCCGAAAAAATAATGTGTTTAACATGGCAAAAATACAGATTTGCTGCCTAAGCTGGATTCATAGCCTCGGCTGCGCCTCGTCTATGAAACTCTAGCCGCGGCAGCAAATATAATATTTTTTTGCTTAGTTAAACAAATAACTATTATTTTCTATTTTTTTTAGAAGCGATGTACCAAACACCAAACCTCCGCAACACAAAATACGATTGTACAACCGAAACAGACTACATGGTGTTTAACTACGTCTCTGCAGTGGAGAAACCAATAACATGGGGCGAATACTGCGGCATCAACATGATATTTGGACGGAACTACCCCTTGAGCAACGCGCTGTGGTGCCTCAACTTCAGCACAACGAGAAGTAACACCTTACACAGGTTCTACATGTTCTTCCTGCACTTCATTCCTGCGTTGTTGGTTGACTGCGCCTCAGTTGTTCTCGGCAGGAAACCACGGTAAGAACGGATAACTTTACTGTACAGGTTACTTCCATTGTAAACCAGGCTTAAGGGTCTCGTCTCCGTAACAAAATATTGCTTGTTTAGAGGTGTAGCAGTTTCTGCTTTACTCATTGCATATTAAAAATTTGAATTAAAAACAGGTACTAAATGTTTGTGAAAGAATTAATCTAGGATTATGCCGAGTTAGAATTCTGAAAAAATCTTTGGAATCAATCTAAAAAATTAATGAAAAAGTGTGTTTTCAGCAATTTCTTACACGCTTTATTTTATTATTAAGAGATTTATTTAAAAATGTAACTCGGCATAATCCTAGTTGCATTCTTCGTCTATAAATAAATTTATAAAATTTAGATTTATCTATAAAACTTCGTGAGTATTTTAGAAATTGCTAGACTGCTTTTACGTATTTTTAGCGAGTGTTTCTATACATTAACATAGGACAAACGCGGTGTTGAGGCACTTGGAGTCGATACCCTTAAGATACTGCTAGATCACAAATCCCCGTTATTTCAGGTACCCGCGCTGACAGCCTATGTGCTATGAGCACATGTTGTCTCTATTTATCTAATTGCTATGTTTCGCTCCATTCTTGTTTAGAAAATACTCAATTTGATTGTCTAGCACGCATGCAATTTTTAAATTTATTTAACAAATTACTCGACTACTATATAATAATGTGATACAAACATTTAAATTTACAATGCAATCATAGTTACGAAGAGTTTTTCTCAGAATTATTATTATTTAATTGTTTATAAATAATAATAATAACAATTTTAAAAATTCGATAACGTAGCTAGATTTTTACTGCCTTTGTCTTTATACGGTATTTTTTTAGATTTATAGGATTAATAGGTTGGCAGTAATATGTTAAATACTATTTTACTGTGATAAAAGCCTTTTAAGAGTAGTATAGTAATTTTCGTTTAAAACTTTTCACACTCTAGCACTACAGTTTAAATCCTCCTTAGTTTTAAGGTTTACCTACATTTATGTTTAAAATTAAAATTTTAGAATATTCATATTCAGAAAAATTTATGCCTAATAAAATATACACATTAAAAAATTCATTCACAGGAAAATACAAATTTAGAATTATACCGGGTGTCCTAAAAAACTGGCTCACCCCCAAAAAGTAATTTATTTTTAAAGCAATTACATTCATTTTATAGATTTAATAAGTACATCAAAAAACGCATTAAACTACATAAAGACTGTAAATATTCTATTTCCGGTTTATCCGGAACTGACCTTAACTTTCTTATTTTAAATAGAACACCCTGTATATTTTTCAAAATTTGGATTCTACGCAATATTGTGAATTCAACCATGTATAATAAGTGCATTTTTAAAATTATGAACCACGAAAAATTTAATTGATTATGACAGTGACAAAGTGACAGTGCCAATAGTGTCACTTCATTTATATCTTCGTCTACAGTTGACTAATAGCCAGTTGCACCGCTTCCCCTTAAATTTTAAGTTTTCCTTAAATGAACAAGATCGAATCAAAATCAAATTGTCAAACGTAGATATAACATTGCTGTCATTAATTCGATTCGATATTTTTCATTTAAGTGACACTTAAAATTTAAGTGGAGGCGGTGCAAATGGCAATTAATGACTAAAATATGTTTTTGCACTTTGCTAAAACTCTTCTTTAGTCTTTATTTTTAGAGACTAAGGTTCTAAATTTGATCCCAAGGGATTATATTTCATATTTAATCCCGTTGTCAAGGAATTGAATTAATTAATCCCGTTGTCAAGTAAATACGTGCTATTTGTTATAGAGTATCTATGGTAACAATATAAATATTTATCATAAAATTTACTGTCAAAATTACAAAATGTGTATTCTTTTAAACTATTTTGCATTCGTTTGAGGATGAAGTGCAAAAAATAGCGTATATACCACAGGACTAAAGTACCTTTAATCCCTCAGGTGATTATTTCCCTCACCTTCGGCTCGTGAAATAAACTTCACCCTCAGGATTAAATCATGCACTTTAGTCCCTCAATATATAATATACTATACTATTGTATAGTAGTAAACCATTTTTTTTGTTTCAGGTTACTAAAAATCTACAAGCAAACGAACAAATTCGCGAACATTCTCTCTTATTTTTCGACGAACGAATTTCAGTTTACGAATGACAACACACAGCGGTTATGGCGGGCGGTAGACTCACGCGATAAAGAATTATTTCCTTTCAGTATGTCTAACATGAACTGGCTGGACTATTTTCGAACCTACGTCCCTGGAATTCGAAGATATTTATGCAAAGATGATGACAGTACAATACAGGTTGCACTGCAGAAACAAAATAGGTCAGTGAATGATTTTACATTACATTACACATTACATTACATATTACATTACGTATTACATTATACATATTACTCACAATTATTATTAAGTGGCCCGTCTACCTCCTAACATCCAGGACAAAACGTACTAACGTAGCGAGTGTTTTTTGACCAGTACAATTGTATTTAAACATGGATTATATACTTAATCGTATCATCAACTGTTATTACCTTTTTCCATGCAACATTTATTGATAATAATTATAAACAACATAATACCTTAGTTACTTATAATACGTTAGATACTTATAATTCATTAGTTACGGACTTAATACGTTAGATACAACCATAATAACATCAAAACCTTCTATACAGGTTGGTGGAGGTGAAATGCGAACATAGGGAAATATATGACAATGGAGTTATCATGCTATAGGCATCTTGATATACGTGGAATAAGTACTGACAATGTCAAAGTAGCTGTCATATTATTGAAATTTTTATTTTCATTAAAATATTTTCTTTGCATAATAATGTATGTGTACGAGCAGAACGAGAAAGTTTACATGCACTTTTAGATTTCATTATTATTTCCGTTATTGATTACACTTTTTGCCACACAAATTCACATTACTTCGTTTTGTGACACTACTACAAAATATATCAAGATACCTGGCATGAAAGTTCGATTGTCATGTATGTTCCCTATGCTCGCATTTCACCTCCAACAACCTGTATATTGTTGGTTTGTTTTAACATCGCTGTCTTTGATGATACGATTAAGCTTTGAATATAACGCGAATATATGCGATTTAAGCCCCCTTGGATGTTCAAAGAGACTCGGTTTCACCTCGTCGCTTAGCAACATCCTCGGTATTATAAATCGCATAATATTCTTGTTATATTAATAGCTATAAAGGATCAATTCACAGTTGTGGGTTTTTATAATGTTAATAAAAAAATTGTACATGATTATAAAAATTCAGAAAAAATCTTAAAAATTTACAATTTATGCTAACTTAACACGGTTATATCTCCTGACAGAAATGTATTTTTAATATTCTAAAAAGGCACATCTGTAGATCCTTCTTTCTCTATTAAATGTTTTTAAAAACATTACCTTGAAATCAATAATAAACTGACAGTTTATTCGCAACGAAAACACCTTAAAGCCCATTTTACATTGAGAAAGCGCAACGGGCAACTGCAATCTTCAAGTCAGAGTTGAACAAGAAAATTGCAGAAGACATATTTTCATTTTACACTGAGCAACATCAGCAACATGCAATTTATATTAATAAATTTACCAATATTTTGTTACTATAGTCAACTTAACCCCTTGGATTTGTTGTATTGTATATTGTTGGAAAATAAGGATAGAATGGCATTATAACCACTAACGCACTAACTGTCAAACACAAATTAATCTTTTTGACGTTTATGTTCAGTTGGTAGCATCATAACGAACTAAAAATAACTAGAAATAATTGTGAATTGCCTGCAAGCCTTACAAAAATTATTCCATGCAACCGTTGCCTCAAGATTGCTTCAAGATTGCTTCTGTCTGTTGAATGTGCAATTTCTGTATTACACTCATGCAATATTAAAGGAACTTGTCAAAAGTTGCACTTGCATCTGAAATATTACTCAATGTAAAATGACATTGCATTGCTAGGATGCGGTAAAGTACGAGTTTCGGGCTGGTTTTAGGCAGTCGTAGTAGTGGTAAAAAGAGTGGAATAAAAAAAAGTAAAATCGAGAGTATTCTAGGAGTTCGAAAAATATAGACGGGCAGTGTAGCGTCTTAAAATGCGTCAAGGGGCTATATTTCTTGAGTGCAATAGAATCAGAATTCACGATTCTGGCTATATTGTTCAAAATAAAAATCTGAAATTTTACATTAGTAATGACAAAGCATTGTTAATTGAAAAATTCAAACTATATATTGTTTCGACAAGAATTATAGATAAAAAGGAATTAAATACTAGAATTTCGTGAGGATCTCATGAATGCACTATAAAAGTTATCATTGAGTTTAATAACAAAATGAGTAGAACATAGATGTAAAAAGGGCGGAAAAACAATAAAACTATAATTTTATCAATAGAATTGTCATAAATTCTATTTAAACTTGTACAATTTTCGCCGATTTTCGCATAATTATTAAAGCCAAACTAATTACATTAATTAAAGATTTTGAAGATTCCGCACTTTTAGTATGCTTTCTTAATCTACATACAAAAATTCAACATCATACGTATAACAGTATTAGATTGAGATCATCACAAAAATTACTCGTTTTTCGATGCGTATTATTGCCATGCAATAGGCTCTTAAATATATTGTAATAATTTTTGTTTTGTTTCAGAATTCGATTTGCTTCTATGTGCCTTAAGTTGATTTTATATTATATTGTTGGTTATATTGTTATCAGTATTTTTAAGAAAGTTTGTACATTTTAAGTATTGGAATAAATTACTTTAGAATATTGTTCGTTTCTGAATTTAATTACCTCATTTCCTAATTAGTAAGTAAGATTAATATATTAGTCCGGGTGGAAATTTTACTAATTACATAATTTGAAACTCCGTCACCAAAGAATTCTTATTTTTAATAAATAAGTGTAGGATTGTGAAAATATACAGGGTGAGTCAGCTAAGTGTTCCCTATTTCATTTGTTTGTAAAGTCTCAAGTTTTTGTGTAAAGTCCGCCAAATTTTTGCTGTAAATACAGTAGCCACTTGAGTTTTTGTTCGCAAAGTTTTATCATTATTGCTCTATTGCTTCCTAATTGGTGACTGAAATAATGATTAATTAATTAATGATTAGTCAAACGACTATTTGTAGGATATTAAAGGACCTTAAGTGGCATCCTTATAAGATTCAAATTCTGCAGGCAATTTCTGAAGAGGATAAAGCAAACCGATTGGAATTTGCAGAAGACGAAATTGAACGAATGAATGAAAACCCTGGTCATCTGAATAACATCATGTTTTCTGATGAGGCACATTTTCATCTTGATGGTGGATTTAATAGACACAATCATCGGTATTGGTCAGATGAAAATCCCCACTGGATTGCTGAACAATCCTTGCACTCTCCTAGAACGACTGTTTGGGTTGCAATTGGAGATTTTGGATTAATTGGTCAAATTTTCACATTGAAGTGAACCACTCGTGAAGTTTTTGTCTGATCGATTTGAAATTTCGGCAGTAAAAATTTTAGATAGTTCATGTTTTGTAAAAATTTCGTCACTTTCTGATAAAAATTGCCTAAGTTATAAAAAATCCAAATAGGGAATAGTTAGCTGACTCACCCTGTATAATTATTTAAAATACTAACAAGTCATTTTAAAAACAACAACAAATCACGTTTTCAATTTGCGTAATAGCTATTTACAAAATGTTTTAATTTGTTTAATTTTACCATTGATATGTTAATACTGATTCTGGCATTGATAAAAACATTTTCCAAATGATTTTTTAAAAATATACATACATAGTAGTATTAATTTTTATTCCATTCATTAAACTATACTTTCTCTACGACTATATAGAACAATTTATTTATTTTATTCAATTATGACGTTTAAAACTGCTATTATTAACTCCATAGCAACAACTTTAAACAATTGTTTATACACAATGGAATTAATTTTTTTTTTACACGGACGGGAATAAACGTCATCTTTTTCTTATTAAAAATCATGATAGAAGTGATCATTTAGTCCCTAGGGAAATAATCACTCCCTAGGGAGTTTATATTATTATTATTTATTTGTTTCTGTGGGTTGCTATGTATGATTTACGTTACCAACAACAAATAACATACTTGATAATTTATTACTATATTTTTAAAGTAAATTAATTTGGTCCGTGTAAAAAATAGTATATACCCCTCAGGAGAGACTGCAATTTTTCCCTCGTTGCTTTGTATTCCTCGGGCTACGCTTCGCTTCGCCCTCTGGCTACAAATTGCACCTCATGAAAAAAACATGCATTTCTCTCCCTCGATGTATAATATACTATTTAAATCACTCAACACATTTTTAAATCACTCTGTCATTATTTCGTCAAAAATACATAAAAACAATGACAACTTGCCACTGACGACTACTTTGATTTTCTTTTTTGTTATGTCAAAACAAATTTATAATTCTTGACATAATTTCGTCAAAATTGAATAAAATATTGTATAAACCACGTGAGATACGAATGTTTATTCACTCGAAGAAATTATCCCACTCGCCCTTCGGGCTCGGGGGCTAAACTTTCTTCTCTTGAATAAACATTCATGTATCTCACTTGGTGTATAAATATCTATTATATAATTTGAAAAAAAATTTAAAATTATTGTAAGAAACTCATGCATCTCATCGCAGATATAGATATATCAAATACTGACTACTCAATATTACAACCTCAGTTAATAAAGTAGTATCAAACCGTTTATAACCAAATTTCGTATATTTAAGGTTTTAATAAGGATCTTAACAAACCGGAAGTAATACTTTTGAAGCTTGATATAGTTGTCCTTAAATATATTGGAACATTATTTATTAATGATAATTTTTGACAATATCTATGGGTACAGTTAATTTTAAATACAATTTGCTGAATCTGGTAGTATTTAACAATAAAATAAAGTGCAACTAATATTCTACTTTTTGAAATTCCATTATCTTGTTGTTCATGAACATAATGAAATTTATTTCTACATAAAATTTGAATTATTATGACAGTGACAGTACAGTTGACATCTTTTGTTTACATCTTGGTTTACATATTACATGAACATGAAACTATTACAATGTAAGTAAAACTATTTATCCAAGTATCATAACTATGGTGATTTTAAACAAGCAAAGTAAAAAATTATCCACAAGTGGCTTTTATCAAAATTATACCCATTTGTGGATAAATTGTTACTTTGCTTGTTGGAAGTCACTAGAAACGATATTTTAGGTTGAATCTTAATATTTAAAAAATATTTAAGCAGTTATTAAGAGGTGTTGGATAAAACGTTATACTTCTCACGTGGGCAAAAAGGAATGACCCACTCGAGAAAATTATCTCACTCAGCCTTCGGCTCGTGAGTTAAGATTTCCCTCGTGGGTAATTCCTTACTTTGCCCACTTGTAAAGTAAATAACTATTATTAGATTCGTTGAATAAGCAGAATTAGGCAAGAGGTCGTGTGCTGGCCACATCAGATTTTTATTTAATCAGTACTAGCTGCATTCATAATTATAGAAATTACAATAGTTTAAGGTGATCGTCTACCCTAAAATTTTACAGCGTTACAGAGGTGTACGCCTCCCACGTTTACTTTAATTATAATTGAAATATATGATGCTTTTACATATGAGTGTATTAACAAAGGATGTCTTAATGCTTCTATATTTTTATTTTTTTTCTTTAGCCTAGGAATTTGAAGTAAAAACAAATTTAATATGACGTTTTTTGCGGTTTTTTGTCATTATTTGATAATATTTTCCTCGGTCACTATAAATGGCAAGAAAAATTTAAAAAACAAGAAGCTTCCTTTTTCGAAAAATTTTTGTTTTACTTAAGTTCTTTAAAAAATACACAAGTTATTATGGGAATCTGGAGCCATGTTTACAGTAATTTTCAATTTCAAAATGACATTGCATAGCTAGGATGCGGGAAAGTACGAATTTCGGGCTGGTTTCGGGCAGCCGTAGTAGTGGGGAAGAGAGTGAAATAGAAAAAAAAGTAATACCGAGAGTATTCTAGGAATTCGAAAAAATTATAGACGAGCCTCTTAAAACGAAAATGAAACCAGTACAGGCCAAATAAAACTGCAAATTAGTTGTTTCATAAATAGATAAAAGGCCATACAGGGCACAAAACAATAAAGAAGTAAAACATACAATATGCTAAAATTATTGTTACATGATTAAATAGGAAGCGACAATATTAAAATTCACGATTCAACAATAAACTATTTAAATTAAATTATTAACATAATGCAGTTTGCTTTATATATAGCTATATTAATCGTCATTCACATTTAAAACACATTAAGTTAAGTTTTCCAAAATGGACCTATTATTTAAGAAGGTAAATACGTAAATTAGTTCTCAATTATTTAGGTAGAATACTACTATCGGAGTAATAAGTATAGTCACTCGGATGTAAAGTTGAATAACTTGTTTAAAAATAATCTAAAAAAATTAAATAAAACTTTATATTAAAGTATGCACATTTCTACGTTATTGTATAGAAGTTCAAATTTTTAAATGTATATGTGTAGAAATAACAACAATTTATAGCAAAAATGAGCTATGATTTTGACACATTTTTAGAAACTGTTAACTTTAATGACGTCTACTGTCAATATACATCATGCAAAAAAATTCAAATTTTGGTATAGTATAGTTATAAGCTTAGTTAAGTTATTTGCTACTGTAATTTTTTTTAAATATTTATATTTTGTTTATAATAATAAAATAAGTGAATATGTAATATCTTTGTTAATGGTAATCTTATAAGATTCAAATTCAGGTTAACGATGCCTTATATAATTATAAAAAAGAATTGTTAAACATTTTTATTTTAAACTTATTATATAAATTATAATAATTGTTTTTACTTCCTTGTACGGAGTAATAAGGAAGTATTGTAATCGCGAAAAATTTCGGTTTTCAGATTTTGATGGAAATATCCGTTTTGACCTTTTCTGAATCCATTATGACTAGTTTCGTCGTGACGTCTGTACGTACGTGCGTACGTGCGTACGTGCGTACGTACGTACGGACGTATGTGTGTCGCATAACTCAAATACGGTTAGACGTAGAAAGTTAAAATTCTGTATTTAGGACTGTTATAGCATCTAGTTGTGCACCTCCTATTTTTGGTTTCAATCTATAAACCGGAAGTAGTACTTTTTAAAAATATTTTGATAAATAATTAATTTTAGACAATTTTTTTTATTTTAAATGAAAGATTATGTGATTATTATCTACAATCGGTATTTTATAAATTTTTCTGTATCTTCTATCATTTAAGAATAATTAAAGTATATACTTATAATTTAGTATTTCTGTATCTTGTAGTCCATGATCGATTAACATTTGTTACTACGTAAAATTTAAATGATTATGACATGACAGTGACAGTAGCAGTGACAATAGTAAAATATCGTTTATATCTTCTTCTGCAGTTTAAATAAAATGACTAAAATATATTTGTGAGTATACTAGTATAATAAGTTAAAAGAATTTTTTATATTATTCTACATTTTAGTTTTTAAGAAAAGTATGAACAAACAAGGCGTACAAGGAAGTCATGTGGTGTCCACGTCAGATTTTTTGAAAAAGTGATACCTCAGGATTCATAAATTTCAGAATTTTTTTATTAATATTCAAGTAATAATTTTTAAATAAAAATTATAAACAAATCTTTTTTATAATTATATAAGGCATCGGTAACCTGAATTTGAATCTTATAAGATTACTAATAACAAAGATATTACATGTTCACTTATTTTATTATTATAAACAAAATTTAATATTTAAAAAAAATTACAGTAACAAATAACTTTACTAAGCTTATAATAACTATACTATACCAAAATCTGAATTTTTTGCATGATGTATATTGACAGTACACGTCATTAAAGTTAACAGTTTCTAAAAATGTGTTAAAATCATAGCTCATTTTTGCTATAAATTGTTGTTATTTCTACACAAATACATTTAAAAATTTGAAATTTTATGCAACATCGTAGAAATGTGCATACTTTAGTATGACGTTTTATTTAAATTATTTGGATTATTTTTAAACAAGTTATTCAACTTTACATCCGATTGACTATACTTATTACTCCGATAGTAGAAATATTAATTGTCAGTGTTGAAAGTCCAACAAGAAGTATAGTTTTTAGTTGTCACCATTGAACGTAAATGTATGTATTATACAATTCGATTTTTATAATATACATAATGGAATTAGTATCCTATATGTATATTCATACGTATTATAAATGCACGTATGTTATTGAAACATGAAAAATTTAAAGTACAAATGACGTACCTACGCAGTAACAGTGGTGTAGATGATAAAAAAAATTGGAAGTACTAAAAATAATATCATTAGCGATTAAGGCGGGAATGTGGCTGTATAGAGGAAAAACAGTGCTCTACGGTTTGTAAAATATTGAATCTAATACTAATGTAAGAACATTGGAATTTTTACGACATTTAATATTCATTCTACAGTGCGACGCATCGATTTTACCAAATTTTGCCATAGTACTGTTTAAAAAAAGCCGAATAAGGAGAAAAATACTACTTTTACATGTTTAATTTAGGGCATTTTTAATACGTATTAAAATTCATGCGTCGCACTGTAGGTAACATGTTATACAGTATATAAATAATGCGTTTGATTATTTCTTTTGTCTTATAAATACAATATAATACAAATACGATTCCACTTTTAGAGCGCGTTCGCTATTGCTGCCTTTGTTCGACACACTAAATCTGTTATATCTCTCCTTTTCTCGACGAAATCGTAGACAGCTACATTCCGGCCTTAAAGGGACACACCAGTGAAAAAATGAACATTAGTTTATAAAAAAGTATAAAAAATTACAAGACTTTTGATATAAAATTTATATTTTGTTTAAAGTAAGCGTTTTTATTAAAGTATGACGTCATTGTATCTAACTTTAACGCCAAATAACTCGATAACTATAAAAGATAAACATATTCTGTTAACAATGTAAATATTCTAATTTTTTGTCCAATTTTTCTGTATAAAAATTTAAAAATTAGTTTTAACATCGGTGTGCCCCTTTAAAGAAATTATTAGCTACGCCACTGAGCATAAGTACATAATCAGGACTGAAGTAAACGTAAGTATAAAAACAAATGTTTCAGGAAGAACTCATTTTGTATAGCACGGGTTTTTTGAGTGAACAGTAACAATATAAAAATACTATATTGGTTAGTGGTGGTATTAACAATATTTTTAAACTTATTTGTATATTTGGTAAGTACGATATTGCTTTTAAATTAATAATTTAATAACTAGATTCACAAAATAGTATATTATATATTGAGGGACTAAAGTGCATGATTTAATCCTGAGGGTGAAGTTTATTTCACGAGCCGAATCTAAGGGAAATAATCACCTGAGGGATTAAAGGTACTTTAGTCTTGTGACGCTATTTTTTGCACTTCATCCTCAAACGAATGCAAAATAGTTTAAAAGAATACACATTTTGTAATTTTGACAGTAAATTTTATGACAAATATTTATATTGTTACCATAGATACTATGTAACAAATAGCACGTATTTACTTGACAACGGGAATAATTAATTCAATTCCTTGACAACGGGATTAAATATGAAAAATAATCCCTTGGGATCAAATTTAGAACCTTAGTCTCTATAAATAAAGACTAAAAAAGAGTTTTAGTCCCGGAAGTTCAAAAAATATTTAAAATAAAGTTAACAAATTCTAAAATAAATCTAGACGTGAAAATTTCTAAAAGTTGTTACATATATACTAATAAACAAAGGTTTCTAAGTATTTCTTGATAAAATTTTATGATAATTCTAAATGAACATATTTATTTTGACGTTTTTACACTTTCAAGGTATAGAATTATTTAAATATTGGCTTGGGTCACTTTTCTTGAAATTTATATTTATTTATTTAACAATTTTACGTAACACATGAGTACATACATGTTGTATACATACTAACTTCTTGAGTAGTGTTTTTAAGGTCAAAATTTTCTTTACATTAAATTTTTTTACTATCAATATTTTTAGTGATTACAGATATTATAATACCACATGTGAAATTACTTACAAATATATTACAGTTAGATTTCTACATATCTGAATATTATTATTTTTTGACAGTACGGTTTTTAATTATTACTTCCCCGACCTATGTAATAGAGGGAAGTATTGTAATCGTGATTTTTTGACAGTTCGAGATTTTGGTGAATCTTCACGTTTTAGACCCCACTGAACCCAAAAAACATGATTTTAAAAAAAGTCGGTCTGTCGGTCTGTCGGTCTGTTAGTCTGTTAGTCTGTTAGTCTGTCTGGATGTTGGATAACTTAAAAACGCGCTGGAATTTTGAACTGAAATTTTATATTTAAGATCTTGAGCCAAAATCTGACTTCAAGTTCGTTAATGAGCTTTATTCAACCAGTGGTACCAACTTTATAAACAAAACTTTTTTTATTTTTATCAAAATACTATCGTGTGTGGTATCAAATTAAAGGTCTTGGGAAAATAATTCTAGTAGAAAAATAAAAATAACATTTAAATGATCGTCAATTGTTTTTTTTTATAAATTATTCAAATTATACCGAGTTTGGTGTCAATTTAAATCGCTAGGGGAGATAAGTTTAGTAAACATGTAAAAAATGGCATTAATGCGATTTTCAATTGTTTCTCAAAAAATTATTCAAATTTTTTTATTCAACCAGTGGTACTAACTTTATAAACATATCTTATTTTATTTTTATTAAAATAATATCGTGTGTGGTATCAAATTAAATCTTTCGGAGAAAATATTCTAGTAGAAAAATAAAAATAACATTTAACTGATCGTCAATTTTTTTTATTATACATTATTCAAATTATACCGAGTTTGGTGTCAATTTAAAGCTCTCGGGGAGATAAGTTTAGTAAAAATGTAAAAAATGACATTTATGCGATAATCAATTATTGTTTCTCAAAAAATTATTCAAATTTGTTCAAGTGTATTATCAAATTAAAGTTCTCTGGGAAAAAAATTAGTCGAAGAATCAATAACAACATTTAAACAATGGTCAGTTGTTTTTACTTCCCGCATTATATTCTAAAAGGGTATATAAGGTATTGTGACGGGTTAAAATTTTCGAGTGTGAGTTTTTAGTGAATAAATATTTAAAAAATTTACATGGTATTTAAATTATGCCGAAGTTGGTATCAACTTAAATACTTTGGGAAAAAAAGATAAATTTATTTCAATTTTGCTGAATAAAGCATAAAATTAACGGCGTTACGAAAGTAAGTTATTAAAACTTATAGTCGGGGAAGTACTGTGGTGGACACAGCAGATTTTTATTATACATTTTGTAGGAAAAACAATTTACAAACAAAAAACCTACATATTACTGATTTATTTTTAAAATATTTCCTGTTTTATTTCTTTTATCTACAACAATAGAATAATGTATTCATTATATACGTGAAAGTAGTATAATAAACCCCTCCATAAGGCCACATTATGAAATAATGAATTCATTATTTCACACTGTTAAATAATGAGTACTTTATTCTCTCGAACTGTCAAACTGCCATCACATCTGTTTTAATATTAGTGTTACATCAAGTTATCATTTTATGACGTTGTAAGCAGAAACAGTAAAAATAATAAAAATTTGTAAAACGCTGTATACGACTAGCCCATAATAGTTCTAAATTACTCGGATAAATTGTCATCACACCAAAGTTTGAGGTTAGGTTAATATCAATACAAATTTGTAGTAAGAAAATGTTGCTTTATTTAAAAAATTGTAGATAAAACGTCGTATTTGACTCGAAAATAATGGCTATAATTAACTCGGATGATTTATACACTCGCCTTCGGCTCGTGAACAAACTTTCATCCTCATTAATTATAGCCTACATTATTTACTCGTTAAATAATATACTATTAATCTAGTTTAAACATTATAGTTTGAGTGTAAGTTCTACAAAAAATAATTTAATATTATAATTGTGTCTTACGCGTATTAATTCTTAGCTAGGTACGTTCAAAGTTCATATCAACTGTTTAGCAATGCAAATATATTAGTATTAGTATTAATTAGTTTGAACGTAATAACATGACAAGTGCTTACGTATTTTTTTATAGGGATAGTTCAATTAATATCATTACAAAAATATTAAACATTAAAAATTAAAAATAGATTCTTACATTGAATTATAAATTTATGTTCTACCCCAACATAATAATTAGTTCATAAATAAAGACATAGGGGTCGTAATAAGACAGCTACCGCTTCGAATAAATAAATATTATGAGTGTAAAGGCGCGTTTACATTGGAGGAGTAACTGAGACAGTTACTGGTACAAGTAGCGGACTATATACTAGTATACTCAACTAAGCGCTAAGCTAGTAGGTGTTTACACCAGAAATACAATTTAGACGACTAGCTATAGTTCTAGTACCAGTACAAGTTGTTCTGTAGGTGACAAAATGAATTCTTTTCGTGGTTGTATATCATCTCGAACAAAATCTATTATTAAACGAAATAAAGATAACAAAATTTAGTGACATCCCACAAACACTCATGATCACGATATAGTTCTACAAACTTTATTGTCTCCGTTTAAGACCACTTTTTCATTTTAATAAAGTAAAAATACCGAATTTAACTATAAAACAATTATCTTTAAAATGAGACGTCAAAACACACTAGTATATCCCTAATAACCAGTGACTGTTTACATTGGTATAGTGCAGAGATGAGTGTAGTGGATAGTGCAGAATGTATGGCTAGTAGGTGAGTAGCTAACCCGGGAGGTTATTTCACTACCCCAACTACTTGTACTAGTACTAGTACTGGTACTAGCTTCTGTTGGCTACATTGGATGAGTAGCGGTCTGGCGAGCTAATAGAGTAAAATTCAAATAGCAAGGACCCTGGACTGCGCGAGAAGGCAGAGCTTGTCATGTACTGTCCGTTTTACAAAAGCGGAGCTAGCGAGTATATGCTGCGCTGCACTTCACTTAATTTTCAAAGAAAACTAAAATATAACTCAATCACAATCAATTACAAAATTCGCAGGGTTACACGAAGCAAAACACTACGAATGTCAGCATGAGAATAACAGATATTGAAGCTGATGTTCTGTAGAACAGACAGTAGCGTAGTTTATCATCTATGCTTCTCTCTCTAAGACGAGAATTCGTACTTCGCGCAGGGTTCTAGCTATTTGAATTTTATTCTAGTACTAGTAACTAACCCATTTACACGACCAATGTAAACCCGGATTAATGGCAATGACTCATTCTGTTAAAGGTGGACATGTCTAAACCAGCCTCTACGTATGACGTAGACTTTCTTCGAAGAATAGAAGATACAACTTTGAATGATCAGGACCTAGCCCGAAATGCGCAAATTCTCAATGACTTTAAAGCGAGCGACAGTGAAATTAAAACTTTTTTTAAGGACAAATGTATCCTTATTACAGGAGCCACAGGTTTTGTAGGAAAAGTCCTTTTAGAGAAGATGCTTCGAACATGCTCAGAAATAACTGGAGTATTTATACTTGTACGCCATAGTGAGAAAAAGAGTCTAGAAAAAAGACTAGAAGATTTTTTCAGCCAAACGGTAAGACAAATCAGAACAACTTAGAACAAAAAATTAAAGGGTATATACTGTACGACGTGGTAATCATGAAATAAAAAGAATTTTTTTGTCATACCTGCACAAAAAGTAACCCTTTTCGTGCCTGTTTTGCGTGCGCAAAGTGGCTTATTTTTTAACTAGACAAAAATGCGTGCGCAAAGTACAAGCGTGCGGGAATAGCGTGCGCAAAATTTCACTTTGCGCACGCAAATTTAACATTCACACAGTTTTCTGTAGTTACCGACACGAAATGTGCGCGTAACACTAGCGCCACACACGTGATAATCTAATACTACAAGCACGTGAACAGCTGTAGTACCTACTTCTCTATGCATGCATAGTTTCTACTGTCGACTATTGTGCAGATTGTGCATTGGATATTGGATCTAATGGACAATAATATTTTATTTTTATATTTTAATGTTCTTTTCTTTACTGTTAATAATTAGTTTCTTATGCTTTTACATGTAGGTAAATATTAGTTACTTTTTTATTTTATACATATTAATTTTAAAAGTATTCATTTTATCTTTTGATAAGTAAGGTCACTCAAAAGGTTCCTTTTTGTGCAGTAATGACAAAAAATATCGTGTGCATCTCGTGAGCAAAGGCGCAATTATTGCGCTTGGCTTCGTTGCAGCCCTCGCCGTAGCGACCCTCGGCCTCCTCGGCTCGCCTCGGTAGGCCTCGAGCCGCTACTGCTCGGGCTGCAACTCGCCTCGCGCAATTGCTTACTTTGCGCACTAGATACACAATATACTATTTTAAAATTGCATCGTATTTCAATAATTTAATAATAATTATTTTTAATAATTTTTTTCAAATCGTCTACAATGAAAGTAATTTTTACATAATATCTAATACTAATAAATGTGTAATATTGTGTAAAATCTGTGGCAAAAAATGTTTGCTTGAAATACGATGCATTTTTTGCGAATTAAAATTCTTTTTATATGCCTCCGGTCGGCATCGCTAGTTTTCCATATCTCAAAATCCGCCAGAAACTCTTTGTTGCCAGCCTAGGCCGGCAAACAACCGGAAGTTATAGGTTGGCATCTTGACATTACTACAGTTGTCAAGCAGATGTCAATTTTATGTGTTGAATATTTTTTATACAAGAATTAACAAGATTTTGACAAATTTTAGACGTAAATCGTTAATAGAAACTGAAATAAATATATTTTAAGCTCAAATGCAAGTATTCAGTGCACAACTTTTTAGGTTATGTATAATTATTTTATATTTTTGTAATGAAATCGGCACATAAAATATTGTGTATTACACGTCCAGAATCTGTTATGCTAGTGCTCGTAATTTGCAAGCCTCGGCTGTGGCTCGGCGTGTCAAAAATACTCGCTCTTGCAAAAGGTCAGTTTCTGGCCTTGTGATACAAATAACTATTGTTTCATGATCAGCACGTTGTACAGTATTTACCATACCCTTTAATTTTTTGTGCTAAATTGTAGAACACCCTGTACACACATTCTAGTTGCACAAAAATGAGTTGACGGCTGGTAACCGCACACACGGTTAAATATATCTATAATACAGATCACTCATAAAATGTGAGGTTGGATAAAAGTCGTGATAAAAATATTTTATTTTCATATATAATCAGGAATTTTTGAGTGCTGTCCAACAACGTCTTATTTGAGTCGAGTGGTACACGAGAGCTGATTAAAACGTTGAGATGCACAATAAAAATTTCCTGCGCATGAATTTATGCACGAATTAATTAATTCCGTTTTGCCCACGTGTGAAGTAGGTATAACGTTTTATCCAACACCGCTTAATAAGTCCTAAATATTTAAAAAATATTAAGTTCCAACCTAAAACATCGTTGCAAAGTTAAATTTACCCACAAGTGGGTATAATTTTGACCCACTAGTGGGCAATCTTTTACTTTGCTTGTTTAAAATCACCATATCGTATAGTTATGAAGCTTTTGTTAAAAGGTGTTGGATAAATTTTATTTTACCTACCATGGTTCTTATTATTGAAATAAATTATTTTATATGCTATTTTTATCATAAAAACACGTCATATTGCAAAAATTTTCAATGGAATATTTTGCTCTATTATGTACAAAAATACATATTGCATTTTTCATTGTATTCATAAGATATATTAATATTTAACAAAATGCATTATATTTTAAAATGTTTTGTGCAATGAATGAATATATTAATTTTAATAAACTATTTACAAAAAATATATTTCTGTTCCTCAACTTGGATGTCATCAGTCATATTTACCGTGTGTGCGATTACCAGCCGTCAAAGGAAATGCGGTCAACCAGAAAATAAAATTCTAGAATATTCAAACACAGAAAAATGCACACAAGAAGATTTAAATCTAGAAAAATTATTCGTAATAAAATATTTGCATGAAAAGTTTATTCACAGGAAATGATAATGCATACATACAGGGTGTTTCATAACTTCGTGTACATAAATGGTAAAATGGTATATGTTGCTGATTACGAATCAAAAAGAATTTTTTTAAATCGTAAAATTAATTTCCATGTTTCCCAATCAAAAATTTTTCGTAGCCACTGCCACTGGGTGGAAGTAATTATTGTTTCATTAAAAATAATTAAATTTTGTTCCTTTATTTTACTGGTATTATCTAATTTAAGATGTTGATTACCTATTTCTATTGTTTGTATTTAATAGGAAAACTAATCCAGTACTACAAAAACTGCTGCAGGTAAACTATCCTTAATTTTTCAAATTTAAAAAAAATTATTTTTGATTCGTAATTAGAATATCAAACAACATATACCTTTAACGTATGTATTTGAAGTTATGATACACCCTGTATAAACACAAGAAGATGCAAATCTAGAAAAGTTATAGTTAAAACCGAGTATGAGACTCACGAATGGTATTGGATTCAGTTCTACCTAATTTTAGAGACAAACTAGTTTTCTAGATTTGTACTTTCTTGTGTTTGCATCACATAATGTTTGCATTTGCATTTGAATCTAAAATTCTAGATTTGCATTTTCCTGTAAATGAATATTTTATATTTTATTTTCTGGTGTTCAAAAGTTATCCAGTTTTAATAATTTTTTTTATTCAATTTTGACGTTTTAAACTGCTATTATTAACTCCATAACAACAACTTTAAACAACTGTTTATTCACAAGTGAATTAAAACTTTTTAAATCACTCAACACATTTTTAAATCACTCTGATGTCATTATTTCGTCAAAAATGCATAAAAACAATGACAACTTGCCACTGACGACTACTTTGGTTTTTGTTGTTGTCAAATTTATAATTCATTTGGAATAATTTCGTCAAAATTGAATAAAATATTGTATAAACCACGTTAGATACGAATGTTTATTCACTCGAAGAAATTCTTCTCTTGAATAAACATTCATGTATCTCACTTGGTGTATGAATATCTATTAACTGTTACTTTATCTGTTAGATATTCGACAGATTGCGCAAAAAGCAGCCCAGTTTTCGTAACAAAATAATCGCCATAAGCGCAGATTTAGAAAAACTAAGACTTGGAATAAGCGATGAAGATATCGCAAAAATTCAGCAGTGTGTTTCTGTGTTTTTTCACGCTGCTGCAACTGTTCGTTTCAATGATCCTCTACGCAAAACAGTCTTGACCAATATCCGAGGCACTGGAGAACTCATCAAAATCGCTTTAGGGTAAATTTACTTGTTATAGTTTTAAGAAATCTTAAGGAGGTTCCCTAGACATTTTAAAAAATGTTCTAATGTAACCAAACTTTGAATTTATGTTGTCTGTGTCATAAAAATGATACCTGAATTTTTTGGAAATTTTTGACCACGTAGTTTGAACAAAATTAATTGTTAAATTTTAATATTTTACATGGGCTCTTATGGCTTTCCATTAATTGATTAAAAAAAAGATGTTAGAAATGTTCTATTTACTTAATTTTTGGTATATAAACGTATGCAAGCACGGACATCAATTTCCCAAAATTTGAAGAAGGTTGACCACATAGTTGTAACAATATTGTCGATTGAAAAAAAAATCTTCAAGCATTTTTTAATTAGTGAATTAAAAATTATTGTAAAAATATATCACCGCAACTGAACGAATTGCAATATCAACTAACACCCGTTGAACCGAATTTTGTTTTACATTAATAAAAATATTTTTATTAATTAAAGGCTGATGTCTGAGTACGCCACTGCATGTGTAGGGAACCTCCTTAAGGGTCTCGTCTCTGTAACAAAATATTGCGTGTTTAGAAGTGTAGCAGTTTCTGCTTTACTCATTGCATATTAAAAATTTGAAGGAAAAACAGGTACTAGATTTTTGTGAAATAATTAATCTAGGATTATGCCCAGTTAGAATTCTGCAAAAATCTTTGAAATCCATATACAAAATTAGTGAAAAAGTGTGCTTTAAGCAATTTTTTACATGCTTTTTCTTATTATTAAGAGCTTTATTACAAAATGTAACTCGGCATAATCCTAGTTGCATTCTTCCTCTGTAAATAAATTTATGAAATTTAGCTTTATCTATAAAAATTCGTGAGCATTGTAGAAATTGCTAGACTGCTTTTCCGTATTTTTAGCGAGCGTTTCTATGCATTAACATAGGACAAACGCGGTGGTGAGCTACGTGGAGTCGATACCCTTAAATTCATATAACTACTATCGGAGTAATAAGCATAGTCAGTCGAATGTAAAAATGAATAACTTGTTGAAAAATAATCAAAAAAATACTAAAGTATGCACATGATATTGTATAGAATTTCAAATTTTTAAATGTATATGTGTAGAAATAACGAAAATTTATAGCAAAAAAAATCTGCTGTGGCCACCACACGACCTCTCGCCTAATTCTGCTTATTCTACTAATCTAATAAATAGTTTTACTTACATTTTAATAGTTTCATGTTCATGTAATATGTAAACGATAATGTAAACCAATATGCAAGCAAAAGATGTCAACTGTACTGTCACTGTCATAATAATTCAAATTTTATGTAGAAACAAATTTTATATCATGGACAACAAGATAGTACTGGAATTTGAAAAAAATAGAATATTAATTGTACTTTATTTTATTGCTAAATACTTCCAGATTCAGCAATTTGTATTTATAATTAACTGTACACATAGATAATCACAATTTCTTTTATTTTTAATTGCAAAAATTGTCATAAATAAATAATGTACCAATATATTTAAGGAAAACTTTTCCAAACTTCTAAAAGTACTACTTCCGGTTTGCGGATTTCTACCAAAATCTTATCCGGTGTTAAGATACTTATTAAAACCTTAAATATGAAATTTGGTTATAAACGGTTTGATACTTTTTAAGTTATCGTGGACGAAAAATCGTCGGTTCATACAAACGCACACACACACACACACACACACGCACACACACACAGACATCATCGTGAAAATAGTAAATTCGTATTCTAGAGACCCTGAAACGTGCTTATCCACCAAAAACTCATACTCGAAAATTTTGACCCATTACAATACCTCTCTTATAGAATATGAGGCGAGAGGTAATGACACATTTTTAAAAACTGTTAATTTTAATGACGTCTACTGTCAATATACATCATGCAAAAAAAAATCAAAAGTTCATTTTTGCTATAAATTGTAGTTATTTCTACACAAATACATTTAAAATTTTTAAATATAATGTCGTAGAAATGTGCATACTTTAGTATAAAATTTTATTCAAATTTTTTTGAATTTTCACTATATTTTTGGCAAAAGTGCCTTAAAACTAAATGCTTATGTGAATGCAGCTTAAGGGGCTTTTATCACAGTAAAAAAAGTATTTAACAAATTACTTCCAACCTATTAATCCTATAAATCTAAAAAAAATACCGTATAAAGACAAAGACAGTAAAAATCTAGCTACGTTGTCGAATTTTTTAAATTGTTATTATTATTATTTATAAACAATTAAATAATATTAATTCTGAGAAAAACTCTTCGTAACTATGATTGCATTGTAAATTTAAATGTTTGTATCACATTATTATATAAAATTTTCAAATAGTAGTC
This sequence comes from Agonum fuliginosum, assembly GCA_947534325.1. Lineage (NCBI taxonomy): Eukaryota > Metazoa > Arthropoda > Insecta > Coleoptera > Carabidae > Agonum > Agonum fuliginosum. The sequence goes on along the minus strand of OX384045.1, from coordinate 1,130,265 downwards.
GAGTAATTTGTTAAATAAATTTAAAAATTGCATGCGCGCTAAACAATCAAATTTGGTATTTTCTAAACAAGAATGGAGCGAAACATAGCAATTAGATAAATAGAGACAACATGTACTCATAAAACATAGGCTGTCAGCGCGGGTACCTGAAATAACGGGGATTTGTGATCTAGCAGCGCTGAGCGATAAAACCCCCTTAAGTCAGTATGTAATGAAGTTATATGAATATTTTTTTAGGTGTCCGAGGCTTGAATCTTTTGTGCATTTTTCAACTGCGTATTCGAATTCTTATAGAGAAAATATAGATGAAGAGTTCTATGAATCGCCTATATCACCTATTAGTTTAATAGAATTAGTTTTGAATTCAGATGATGAGTCATTAAAAAAGATGACCCCAAAGTAAGTAAAACTAACAACAAACAATAGTTATGTATGATATAAGTGTTAAAAGTGACATTTTATTTTGTGAGACGGGAAGTTTAGGGCACGACGCGAAGCGGAGTGGCGTAACCCTTCGAACAAAATAAAAGCACTTTTAACACGTATATCATACACTATTTTTTCTACAAACATCGTTTTATATTTTAATATAAGAATAATTTATTTAATTATTTTTGACAGTTCAGTAACAAAAGATATTTATATAGTAATATAATGAAACACGTAGTCTATGAATTCAATAAAAATTGAGAGTTGTTTATTAAGAGATGAAATTTACTTTTAACGTGCGTTAAAAGTGATTGGCAGTTTACTTTTAACGCACGTTAAAAGTGATTGACAGTTCACTTTTAACACGGCGTCTTATAATATTGCATTTTTAACAGCAGTAGGCCGTGTTAAAAGTTTAATTTTTAATAGTGTTTGTAGAAAAAGTAATTTATTATTATCTATCACCCAACTTGGGTGTGGCAGCCTCACATATTGTGAATCATCGGTATAGATATACCGTGTGTGCGGTTATCAGCAATTCTTAGTGGAGAGTACAATAAATTGATTGAAATAATGTCTGTGCCTCAAAATAATTTTTTAAATCTAGAAATTATTCCAAAACGATGCTTTGATAACACAAATATAACAATTTTTTTAAATATTCTATAGTATATTAAAGAACAAGTTTTGAGTTTACGAAAGGACAAGTGCGAAAAGTCAGTTCTGTATACTATTTTTTCTATTTGGTGTCTTTTTAATATTAAAATTTAAATTAAACTGCCACAATATATACAAGTCGGTTTAGGGAAATTTATGTGTGTAACGTTTTAGTTGGTGACATTAATATTGCCATTTATTTAACTGTCACTGTCACTGTAAAAATATATAATTAATGAACTATTCTAGGTGATAAGTGCAGACATTATAGGATATATTGAACTTATATATTTTCTATTACTATATTCATTAATATTATTAAATAAAAACTAATTAATTAAACAAACTATACTGAAATTTGTCAGTTCCGAGGTTTGACGTTTGTCAATGTCAATACCAACCTTCTAAAAAATATGTAGCGTGTCACAAAGTGAACCTTGGCGACATTCAGTTGCGTTTCACAAAGTTAACTTTGTGAACGCCAAATAGAAAAATTATTTTTTCAGGTTACTAGGCAAATACCAAAACACGTATGTAATGAGCAAATCAGTCACTGAAGAATTAGTTCGTCAAATGGGTTCAAAAATTCCTATTTGTGTATTTAGACCTTCAATTATAGTTTCAACATACAGAGAACCAGTTCGTGGGTGGGGGGACAACATTTTTGGAGCGTCAGGTAAAATTAAATTAAATTTATCTACGATAATGTGTAAAATTGACAATTAGTTGTCAGTTTTTAGTTTGTAAAACAATAGTAAGATTTCATTAGTCACGGGTTGCGCAGCAACGAGTGGTTAAGGCTCCTTTCGAATGAGCGTAGTGTAGTTACTTATTAATTTCATAACTCGCCCATTTCGATTACTTTATGAACCAAATTTTGTAACAGTATACTAGCTGTATGTATTGTCTTTTTCGATTTTCCGATCTTGTTTTGAATAATGGAAAGTCTAGAAAACCATCAAAATTCGTAGTTTACCAATAACTTTTTTGTCGATTGGCATATTTTTTCAAAAAAATTACACATGTATCTGCTATAGTGTCTCAACAGCGGTACATCGCTATTTTTCAAGAAACGTCCCTCATTTTAAATTTAAAAAATAATCAAATTTTGGATTTTAATTTTTTTCGAAAATTTTTAAACTTTAAAAATGTACCGCTGTTAAGCACAATATTTTAAAGAATTTTTGTAAATAATTTTGTTCTCGAAAATTTCCCTAAATAAAGTTATTAGTAAACTACGAACGCCTGTCTATGCGAAGGTGAAGTATAGCCTTAAAGTTTTAAAACACGCAAAAACATCCGCACATCAATCGGTAACTAACGTGAAAATGTTCTTTTCAAAGCAAACTTGTTTTGATCCTAATTCAAATTTAAAAGGATTTTTTTATATTTTTCGAGTTTTTTAAATTCTATCGTAGATTAAATCTTATACGATACACATACGTGAAGCATATTTAGTCACTCACGGGTCTTAAAACACTCGCTGCGCTCGTGTTTCAATTCGAACCCGTTTGTGACTAAATATTTGCTTTACGTACTTGTATAGTAAAACTCACTAATGGTTGTGTATTGTGTATTACACTCGAGGAAAAAATTAGGGGAAAACTTGATTTTTGACGCAAAATGTCAAATTTTTAAACCATGATAACTCGGTTGCATTTGATCCAAAATCAATAATTCTTTGGGTTTTAAAAAGATAAAATCATCCCATGTCCCGTAAACCACCAGAGAAAAAAATGTTTTTGACTGAAAAAAATGTCCAACTTTAACAACTTGCACGGAGTACAAAAAAATTGTAGACCATATTCAAGGCAAGGACAATAAAGTTCACACAATTTCCTCTAAAGTTAAAATAAGAACAAGTTTCTACGATGATTCTATCCAAAGTTATGAGCATTTGAAATTTAAAGTGCTTTTTGAGCGATTTTGGTTATAACTCCGATGGGTATGAGCCAATATCCACAGTTTGTCGAGCAAAAATGGCTTTAATCTATTTTTTTACCTTCTCCCCACATTTCTACTACAAAATTAAACCATTTCTAGCAGAATTAAAAAAAAATACATTCCTGCTGAACTTTAAATCTACCCATATCTCAAAAACTGTACAAGATTTTCAAAATCTGATTACGCCATTGGATTCCCCATGAAAAGTTACCTTATATCCTGAAAAAATTATTGAAAAATTTTGCGCGGATACAAAATGGCGGCCGGTTGAAATATTCCTGCTGGACTTGTTTAAATAGCTGTAACTTGTAAACAAATTGAGATATGGTCACGAAATTTTTACCGGATATTCAAAACATGGGGGTGTACACTACAGGGCCAAACTTGGGTGTGGCGCGCTACAGTTTCATAAAAAATAATTTAAGTATTTGTGTTGGTATAAATATACTGAGTGGTCCATTTAAAGCGTTTTCAGGAAATATTTCGGAAACAGTACATAACTTCAGGTACATACGTTAATGGTATATGTTGTTTGATATGCAGATTACGAATCAATTTTTTTTTTAAATCGCAAAATTATTTTCCATGTTTCCCAGTCAAAATTTTTTGATGCCACTGCCACTGGGTGGAGTAATTATTGTTTCATTAAAAATAATTAAATTTCGTTTGTTATTTTATTAGTATTATGTAATTTAAGATGTTCATTACCTACTTCTATTGATTGTATTTAATAGGAAAATCCAGTGCAGTTCTACAAAAATGTTTTAGGTAAACAACCCTTCATTTTTCGAATTTAAAAAAAATTCTTTTAGATTCGTAATCAGCATATCAAACAACATACCGTGAGTTTTATTTAACGTGAAACATGGGATCTTTCATATCCATGGTTACGAATTTGACAGCAATGTATTAGAGCGTTTCATTTAAAATAGAACATAGCAAATGAAATATGTACGTATTTCTAATCATTTTAGATATGAAAAAAGTTGCAAGAAATATAAACATTTAATAGATATTTATTCAGAATACAATTTATAACAAATTCTCAAATACACGAAATAAATCAGATAGGTTCTTGTCTGAGGCTAACATCTGGATTATACCAACGTATCATTTGCACCTTTTCTTCAATTTTCAACTACACAACCCTAATTGACAGGCAATATTTACTTGAATATTTTTTGACAGATGTTTTAACCAATCATATTGCGTAATGATGACGTCAAATGACGTAATGCAACCAATAGAATTGAAAATGTAAAATGATGTATCTGACAACATAATTTTGTAGATTAGGTTTTATTTTGTTGCGTTAGTTACAAAAAATAAATAAATTTGTCACATGAAACGTCAAAAATGTTTAGCAAAATGAGTCGTTTTGGTAGTATTTTTAACAAGAAAAATATTCTTCCTAAATACCATTCGAGATAATAATTTTTTGAGAGAATTTTTGTCTATTCCACGGCAACTTATTGCAATTTCACTCCACAAAACATCATCTGACAATTCCCCTCAACTTCGTTTCGGGAAATTGATAGATGATGTGTGTCGTGAAATTGTTAGAAATAAGTTGCCGTGGAAACGACAAAACAATTCTCAAAAAATTATCATCTCTTATGGTATTACCCCTGATAATAAATCGCTCTAATACATTGCTGTCAAATTCGTAACCATGGATATGAAATATCCCATGTTTCACGTTACATAAATCTCACGGTATACCATTAACGTATGTACTCGAAGTTATGAAACACCCTGTATTTGGCAGTGTGTCTCACAGTATTGATATTACAGGTATAATGATAGGAGCCGGAATAGGATTTATCCATGCTTTCCACTGCGCCAAAGAAAAACAAACAGATTTAGTCCCCGTTGACATGGTGGCAAACGCAAGTATCGCTTGTGCTTGGCGCACGGCTACGGACAAGATTCGAACCCAAGGACCTGTGGTTTACAACTATGTGTCGTCCTGTCAAAACCCTATCACATGGGAACATTGGATGAATATAAACGCAGAAGCAAGCTTGAATTTTCCGACCGTAAAGGCGATATGGTATTTCAGTTTTATGATGTTTAGAAACTGGTACGTGTACAAGTTCTTCGTGTATTTGTTGCATTATCTACCTGCGTATATTCTAGACGGAATATGCAAACTACGGGGCGAAGAACAAAGGTAGGAATATTTATTTAAGAGCATTCTGTACAGGAAGAATGTACACTTTACACGCATACACCTCATCGACACATGGTTGCACATTTTAACTAATACAAATTTTTATATGGTAGATAAGCATTTTATATTATGAAATGATTTATTTTACCGTTGTAAATCTCATAAATTAAGAAACAAGTAACATTATGTATAAAAAATCTGACGTGGCCATCACACAACCTTCCGCCATATCTAGACTTTAAAATCTGGTGCCCATTTAAAATATACAAATAAAAATCTAAAATATTCAAACACAGAAATTAGTATCACCTGAATCAAAAGATTCATTCACACGAAAACTCTTCTGTGTTGAAGCAATTCTCCGTTCAGTTACTACATTTAATAGCTTACGTATGACTTATATAGCGCTAGTATGCCAACTTGTCACCCGTCTCATCTGTCAATATTTTTTATGCAGAAACAAAAATCAAGCGAACATGGATTACAAGATTTCAATGTTTTATTTGATAAATTTATTTTTTAAATTTTACTGCAGTTCTTTAATGCTACCAGATAAAGACAATTTTTTTATAACGTAGATTGCAAATAACTTTTCCTCTTATTCTTATTACAAATAAATACTATATTTATCCAAATTTATAGAAATTTTTGACACTTAATCTTTTCAATCTTCAAAAAATATCACTTCCGGTGAAGATATTTGTACCAAAATCTAATGAGCTCTTCCTATTCGTATACAATTGTAAAATACCAAGTATCCAAATTTTTGGGTAATTCGTATTTGAGTTATCCAACAGACGGCATCGGCCCGGACCACACACACACACACACACACACACACACACACACACACACACACACACACACACACACACGCACACGCACACGCACACACACACACACACACACACACACACACACACACACACACACACACACACACACACACACACACACACACACACACACACACACACACACACACACACACACACACACACATACATACAGACATCATCGGGAAACTATCAAAAATAAGTTGTAAGGACTCTAATTCGTGCTCATCCACTAAAAACTCACTACCCGATTTTTTGCATGATTCCAATACCTTCCTTTACAGGTAAGCGGAAGGTAAAAATAGCATAAATAGATAGTATGAACTATTTAAAGTTGAACAACAATTCAGTCTCATCTTTAGTAGATATATACTTATAATTATAGGCATATATTTCAATCGAATTAAAACATTTCAATGCAGTGATTTAAGATATCTTTTCTTGTTTTTTTTTGGCAAAAAGTAAAAAGTAAAAGTAAAAAGTAACTTACCAGTTTCAGGATCTAAAAAAGCCATTTTTGGCCAAAAAAATTTAAATGGCGTGTTTCCTAATATTCTAACAAAAAAGACATACTATCGTCATCTATTGTTTTATTAATTTTGCCAACAAAGGTCAGTTATAGATTTTGACTTTAATTTCAGTACGAGAATAATACTAGAGTGTATTTCATTGCTAAAACAACAATAAACCGTCATTTAAATTTTTAACTACACCCTTGAACTGTCCTCGAAACAGTGTTCATAGTTGTCGAATTTTGACCTAAAAAGTACCGGCTTTAAACAAAAAATTATATCTCTGGTAAATATAATTCTAATTAACTACATTAGGTCTCAAAATTATCTCAACACATAAGGTTACTGGAAATCAATTACTTTGATACAGCGAGAAATTATTTTACTGTACTGGCAAGTAGAAGTTTGTATACACATTGAAAAACAATGTTTTTTTGACTTTTGAAAACACTGGTAAACTGAAGTGTAGTTGGTCATAAAATAAACTCAAATGATGCCTACCTACTTCGAAAAATATCATTAATTTCATATTTACGTTGAAAATGGGGTAAAATTAAAAACTACTGATGCCTTATACGAAATAAACAAAATGCAAAAAATTTTCAAAGTTGTATTCGAGTTCAAAGTTGTATGGTTTTACGGTAACTAATAAAAATATTTTTGCAGATTGGTAAAAGCTTACGACAAAATGGAGGGCCTTATAAGCGCTTTAAAGCCCTTTACAACCAACGATTGGAAATTTACAAATACAAATGTTGTGAATCTCTGGACGGATTTAAACCTAGCTGACAAATATTTATTTCACTTTAATATGGCCGAATGTGATTGGCTAAGATTTGCTGAGACTTATCTTTTAGGATTGAGAGTCTACTTACTTAAAGATCCTGTTAGCACATTGCCTGAAGCCAGGAAAAAATGGAAAAAGTAAATTCAAATTTGAGTTCTTAATTCTTTATTAACTGTAATAATGTTTCAGGTTGAAGTATCTACACTACACATTGCAATATACTGTTTTGCTGTTGGTTATTTGGTTTGTATGGTATTTATTATCAAAAATCTTTTTGTAATATCTTTATTTTTGCTTTGATATGTTGTTAAATAAATAAATTGATTATACTTCTGTACATAATATGTATCGTACCTATATTAAACAATTTATAATTATATATCTATTTCAATTGTTATACCTATAGATTTTTAAAGATATTTTCGCTACATAACATTTTAGATAATATAAAACTCTAGCCGCGGCAGCAAATCTAATATTTTTTTGCCTAGTTAAACAAATAACTATTTTTTTGAACGTTTTAACCCAATAAACTAAATTAAAATAGTATCATTTTTAACCGCCAAAACTAAGAAAAATGATATTCAGTATTCCTATTAAGGCCGGAATGTAGCTGTCCACGATTTCGTCGAGAAAAAGGAGAGATATATACAGATTTAGCGTGTCGAACAAAGGCAGCAATAGCGAACGCGCTCTAAAAGTGGCATCGTATTTGTATGATATTGTATTTATAAGACAAAAGAAATAATCAAACGCGTTATTTATATACTGTATAACATGTTACCTACAGTGCGACACATGAATTTTAATAGATTTTGTATTTAAAATGCCCTAAATTAAACATGTAAAAGTAGTATTTTTCTCTTTATTCGGCATTTTTTTAAAACAATACTATGAAAAAAATTGGAAAAATCGATGCGTCGCACTGTAGAATGAATATTAAATATTGTCGTAAAAAAATTTCAATGATCTTACGTTAGTATTAAATTCAATATTATACAAACCGTAGAGCACTGTTTTACCTCTTTCTCATACAGCTACATTCCCGCCTTAAAGTTAATTTGAAAATGGACTTTTTCGGTAAACATAAGAGACTACCTACCGAATAGTTTAAGCTAATACTCGTTCTCCTTTAAAAGCTCAATTAAAGAGCTTCTTACTGATGTTAAATAATTAAATTAAATAAACTATGTTGTGATAGATATGTATACCAAATCAAAATGTGTTGTATGTAAAATAATTAATTAATTTATAGTTATAAGAATATATTATAAATTTTAATAAAGTCATGCAATCCTTCGTAAATATCATTTGAACATTTGAAATGCTTAAAAGCCAAAAAAACATCCCATGTTATGATTTGACATTTTTCGGACAAAAGCCCGCTATGCACGATATCAATAAAGCAAACTCGGACAAAACCAATAGGGACGAAACATAATTCATTAGTGCGGTTTAATTATTGTAATATTTCGGGGACGTGGCTCTACTTGTGAGAAATTTTGGTACTAGTACGCGACAAAGAGGGGTAGGTATATGTTTACTATGAAATGAAGTCAATTTATTATTGTTTAATTGTTTATATTAATATTAATCAACACTTATAAGTATTCATGCTTTGTTTTTAAAGTGTTTTGGTTACTATAATTTTAAATCTAGTTTGTTAATAATGGAACAAACTTAAATAGTAATTGTTAATGATTGAACATTGTTTTGTTTACTGAAAAACATCTGACAAGTGATTCTGTGAGTAGCCATCTTGGCATTTTGACATATCAAACGTTTTAAATAATTCTCGAGTTATCTTCATTCCGGTATATTTGTCCCGAAAAAGGTACTTTTTTAGTAATTTTGGGTTTGTTTGAAAATATTTTTATACAGATCGATAGAGAATCAAAATAAGCAACTTTGAACTCTCTTCGAAGCTTAGTGTTTGAGAAAAAATAATAGAATTAAAATAAAAATATTAGAAAAAGTTGTGATTCGCTCAATTCTGCTGTTTTTTTATGAAATTCATATAGGAGAGGGGTATGTAAATTATTTATATTATTATAGTATATTTTGTCATGCATTACTATTATAATAATAACAGAATTTAATACGATCAGTATTAAAATACATATTTTTGTTGCAATAATAATTATCCCAATGAACTTTATTTCAATAACATATAATCATTATAGTTATTACATGAACAAATTTCGTATAACCATCCAAGTTAAAAACCACAAAGTGGTTACAAGAATGTAATGTGCAAACCTCATTTTTTTGTACCGTTTTTTAGCCTCAGGTAAATTGTCCATGGATTCTCTCAGAAGATAAACTCTAGAGCCACGTATAAAAGTGAAACAGTATTCATTCCAAAATAAATCTTTAATTGAGAATTTAAACAATCTTTGATCAGTAGCGTTTAGTTTTTTCCATAGTGCCTGAAAAGTAATATTAATTTAATGGCATTTTCTTGTACACTGTTCACACATACTATACAGGGTGTCCAAGTTAATGTGCTCACCATTGGGATCTCGAGAACGGTAAGAGATACGAAGTTAGTTAAATAGGGTACTTAACACCTATGCTGATTTTTTTATATGTTAAACTATTTTTGAGTCTAAGTTTGACATATTTTTTTATTTTGCATAAATTTTATTATTACAGGAGAAAATAATTATTGAAAATTCAGGTATTTTTTCGCGCTCTATGTGACGTCACGTGTACTTCGCATGTTTGGGTTAAGTTTCTACGTGCCGTCGTAGTGTTAGACGTAGACAGCTATACTTGTTTTGCTACGTATGTCTGTCGGGCAAAGGGGAAGTTTGTTTTTGTTGTGATTGTGTTGACAGTGACATTAGTATTGATTATAATATAACCTATTACCTACCTGTGTGTTATTATTTCTGAAGGTCCATTGTTTCATTGAGAAATAGGAAAAATAATTTTGAAAATAATGCAGTTTCCTGTAAGCTGACATCATCCTGCAAATAAATTAAATAAATAATACAGATATAAATTCTGAAGATATTAAATAAAAACTTACATTGGTTTCTTACCAACGAAATATAAAATTGCATCAACGAAAAGTGCAGGAATATAATGCAAAAATATTGTGTATATTCTGTGCAACCAAAAATTTGGTGTGAAAGAAAAACTGCAGTACCAAATTACAAGTAATGCTGGAAATTTGAATCCGTTGGTTTTTATCAGAGACATAAATTCACCTAAAAATTATTATTATTAAGGAGGTCCCTAGACATTTTAAAAAATGTTCTAATGCAACTAAACTTTGAATTTATGTTGTCTGTGTCATAAAAATGATACCTGAATTTTTTGGAAATTTTTGACCACGTAGTTTGAACGAAATTAATTGTTAAATTTTAATATTTTACGTGGGCTCTTATGGCCTTCCATTAATTGATTTAAAAAAAAGATGTTAGAAATGTTCTATTTAATACTTATACTTAATTTTTGGTATATAAACGTATGCAAGCACGGACATCAGTATCCCAAAATTTGAAGAAGGTTGACCACATAGTTGTAACAATATTGTCGATTGAAAAAAAAATCTTCAAGCATTTTTTGATTAGTGAATTAGAAATTATTGTAAAAATATATCACCGCAACTGAACGAATTGCAATATCAACTAACACCCCGTTGACTGAATTTTGTTTTACATTAATAAAAATATTTTTATTTTCATATCCGCCCTCAAGGCTGATATCTGAGTACGCCACTGTATGTCTAGGGAATCTCCTTAAGACAACTCAGGTTTAAATATAAGTACCCATCAACCATTTTTCAAAAATTCTTTCTGTTTCTGTTCTATGCTTAGTACGTCATGATAATCAAATAAGGCTTTTTATAAAAAGCCTAGGCATGCAGGCACACAATGCCACACCATTTTATTTCACTCAAGAAGGGAATTAGGTTCTTTATTTAGTTTTCAATCAACCACAACTGAGTATATGGGACTCACGAAGGGTATTGAGTTTTTATTTAATTCAGTTCAGAAGTGTCTAATAAAATGATATGACATATTTTATACGAAATATTTTTTCCCTAAATATAGCACACCCAATAAAAAATCTGATGTGGCCAACACATGACCTCTCGCCATACTCTATTTTCTACTATTTTACTAATATAAGAGTGTATGACGGTATATTTACAAATACAAATACAAATTCGGGAATTGTAGTTTTTATAATATTATTAATGTTTATTATAACGATTATATAATAAATGACATTTCATATTTTCAATTTAACAAAATGTCAAAAATTTATTTGACATAAACGTTCAAATATTTTATTTTTTGTTTTCATTGGTAGGCAGATAAATCAAAATTGTAACAAATATGTAGAATTTTAACTTCTTGTAATTGGAAATTGGTGCTAGATTGAAACAACGTTTTGAATACAAATTGTAGATAGTAACATTTAGTATACATTATTATTTAAAAAATTCCTATTAATCTATAAATTTTGAGAATATTCCCGAAAAACTCTTCAGATCTTCAAGAAACTACCACTTCCGGTTGCACGATCAACACCAAAATCTAATCAGATCTAATCTAGGGTATCAGAATAATATAGGCAAAATTTCAAATTTTTTTATTCAGTGGTATTTGAGTTATCGTACCTCCAACATCCATCCTGACACACAACACACACACACAGACATCATCGCGAAATTATCAAAACGTGCTTATCCATTGAAAACTCACTATCGAAATTTTAGCATGATTACAATACCTCTCTTACAGATATGAGTGGCGAGAGGTAAAAATACTCACTCCAAGTAATAGGATTTTCTGCACTGCAAACATAATTAAAAATTGGAACATCATTTTGTATTTTCATATTATGAAAATCATTCTTATCTATCACTTCAGTATTTGTATCATTGTGACTAAAAATTAAATAAGTAAATAATAGCCATTTGCACCGCTTCCACTTAAATTTTAAGTGTCACTTAAATAAAAAATATCCAATCGAACTTATGACAGCACTGTTAATTCTACGTTTGACAATTCGATTTTGATTCGATATTGTTCATTTAAGTGACACTTAAAATTTAAGTGGAAGCGGTGCAAATGGCCATAAGTCATCCATTCGCTGGATTGTTGCAAGTGAGCTATGGGGGTGTTAAGAGCATTCTGTACAGGAAGAATATACACGTAAAAAGCACTTTACACGCATACACCTCATCGACACATGGGTGCACATTTTAACAAAAACAAATTTTTATATGGTAGATAAGGGATAAAACTTCGTTCTATTAGTGCCATTTTTTCTGTTTTGTACCGAAGTTTTATTTTATAAAATAAAGAAAACTACAAAAATTCACATCTTTTTACCTCTAATTTTCTCGAAAATCAGAAAGTTTTTTCTAAAAAATAACACTACCCCGACGTAGATTAAACTTTAAACTACATGATTCAAGTTTAAAATATCATGTTCTGCGAAATATAAAGAAAAATCTGTAGGTGCTTCTAAACGCCTGCAAGCGGTTGAAAGTAAGTAATTTCGACCGTTGAACGTGCTGAAAAAAAATAAATTTCACTAATAGAACAAAGTTTTTTACGTCACTCGGGGGAGGAAAGCAGTGTTTTCCTCTTGCTAATGGAGGGAGGGAAGCGAGTTTTCCCTCCCGCTCGTGAGGACCGTACTTGTTTTCCTCCCGAGCGGGAGGAAAACACTGTTTTCTTCCCGGTACTGGCGGGAGGAAAACATTGCAAGAAAGGTGATTTCGAGGCCCTCGTGACGTAAAATATTGTGTGTCCCACGGGAGGGAAGGCTATTCCTCCCTTGGGCGAAGCCGGCGCCCTCGCTCGGGCCGCCGCTTGGCCCGCGGGAGTAATAGCAATTACTCCCTTGGGCGAAGACGGCGCCCTCGCTCGGACTCGCCTGCGGCTCGCCTTCGGCTCGGGTCGCCGCTTCGCCCGCGGGAGTAATAGCTATTACACCCTTGAGCGAAGCCGGCGCCCTCGCTCGGACCGCCGCTTCGCCCGCGGGAGTAATAGCACGCTTCCCTCCCTAGGTGCACAAAATACTATTACCTTATCTACCATATAAAAAATTTGTTTTTGTTAAAATGTGCAACCATATTTCGATGAGGTGTATGAGTGTAAAATGCTTTAACGCGTACATTCTTCCTGTACAGAATGCTCTTAAGGGTATCGACTCCACGTAGCTCAACACCGCGTTTGTCCTATAGTAACGCATGGAAACATTTGCCTAAAATACGTCAAAGCAGTCTAGCAATTTCTGAAATGCTCATGAAGTTTTACAGATAAAACAAAATATCATAAATTTATTGACAGACGAAGAATGGAACTAGGTTTATACCGAGTTACATTTTCTAATAAATCTCTTAATCTTAAGATAAAGCATGTAAAAATTGCTTTAAACACACTTTTTCATTAATTTTTTATATGGATTTCAAAGATTTTTTCAGAATTCTAACTGGGCATAAACCTAGATTAATTCTTTCGCAAACATCTAGTATCTGCTTTTCCTTCAAATTTTTAATATGCAATGAGTAAAGCAGAAACTGCTACACCTCTAAACACGCAATATTTTGTTACGGAGACGAGACCCTTAAGTCATTTTTCTTACAATTCTTTTCCGATAAGCCAAGCAGAAGCAATAACAGAGTTAACAACATAGTCAGCAGGCACCATGTCTACTCTGAAGTCAGGGACGGCTTGGAATGTTCTCATTAAACCTAAAGATGCCGCCATTACCATCCCTACAGGTCCGTAGTAGTTATTTGTCCATCCTGACAAAGGATCACTACAAGTTGATACCACTGAAACAAATATTTTATTGTTATAATGTCTCTTTGTCAGCATAATATTATTAAATTAATTTATTAGTGCCCATTTTACATTGCAATATTGCAGATGCAAGTGCAACTTTCGACAAGTTGCTTCAATATTGCATGAGTGTAATACAGAAATTGCACATTCAACAGGCAGAAGCAATATTGAGGCAACGGTTGCTTGGAATAGAACATGTTCTAATTATTGTAGGGCTTGCAGGCAATTCACAGTTATTTCCAGTTATTTTTAGTTCGTTATGATGCTACCAACTGAACATAAACGTCGAAAAAATTAATTTGTGTTTGAAAGTTAGTGCGTTAGTGGTTATAATGCCATTTTATCCTTATTTTCCAACAATATACAATACAACAAATCCAAGAGGTTAAGTTGACATAATAAAGTAACAAAATATTGGTAAATTTATTAATAAATTTATACATTAAATAAGTAATTCCATGTTGCGCAGTATAAAATGAAAAAAATGTCTTCTGCAATTTTCTTGTTCAACTCTGACTTGAAGATTGCAGTTGCCCGTTGCGCTTGCTCAATGTAAAATGGGCTACCTAAAATCCAGCATAAAATGTACTAATGTAGCAAGTGTTTTGTGGCCAGTACAAGAATGGTAAAATTTTATTTCAACCAGGATTTAATAAAGAATGGATCTACAGATGTGTCTTTTTAAAATTTTGATTAAAAATTATACGAATATAAAAATTTTATGCAAACTTTACATGGTTATATCTCATGATACAAATTAATTTTTAAAATTTTAAAAAGACACATCTGTAGATCCATTCTTTCTCTATTAAATGTTTATAAAAACATTAACCTGAATTCAATAATAATCTGACAGTTTACTCGCAACGAAAACACTTTTACAGTATTTTTCAACTTCAAAATGACATTGCATTGCTAGGGTGCCGCAAGTACGAGTTTCGGGCTGGTTTCAGGCATCCCTAGTAGTGGGGAAAAAAGAGAAATGGAAAAATGTAAATTCGAAAGTACCAGATAAAGACAAAATTTTATAACGTAAGTTGTGAGTAACTTTTCCTCTTATTCTTATTACAAATAAATACTATTTTATATAAATGTATGTAGTATACTATTTTCATACCCATGGATGGCCGAACAATGGCAATAGGGAGTCCTTTTGAGTGATCCTTGATAAAATTTTCAGCAATTGCTTTTGTAAATGTGTACAAATTTGGCCAAGTTCCTAATAACCTGAAATACATTTTAAAAATAAGTTAACCAACTCAAATACACTCCGCGTCAAAAAAAGGGCCCACCTGAAATTGTGATAAAATCGACAAATTTCAAACCGCTATAACTCATCGAGTTTTCGATGGATTTCGATGAACTTTCGACTCAAAAAAAGTTCAAAGTGTCTACTTTAAGGGCATCCATTAATTTTTTGTTATAACCCCCTCCGGACCCCTACAACCCTTCTATGAAAAAAAAGTGTTTTCAGAGGAAAAAATTTTCAACTTTGATGATGTGCACGGACTAGAAAAAATTTGTTTGACCCCTACATGACAATAAAATTCAATCAATTCTCTGTAAATTTTTCGAAAAACAAAGTCCCTACGATGATTGGATAAAAAGTTATGCGAGTTTAAAAATTAAGTTGCATTTTGAGGTTTTTGAGTCATTACTCGGCATTTGTTGATCAATTCAGATGTAACTTTTATTTATTGTCATGTAGGCAGATCGGGTCAAAATATTTTTTTCTAGTCCGTGCACATCATCAAAGTTGAAAATTGTTTCCCCTGAAAACATTTTTTTTTCAGGGGTGCAGAGGGGGTTAGAACAAAAATTGAATACATGCTTTTAAAGTAGACACTTTGAACTTTCTTAGAGTCGAAAGTTCATCGAAATCCATCGAAAACTCACTGAGTTATAGCGGTTTGAAATTTGTCGATTTTTTCACAATTTCAGGTGGGCCCTTTTTTTTGACGCGGAGTGTATGTTTAATTATTTTACTTACTTAGGTGTTAATGTTTTGAGCTCATGGTCCTCTAGGGTACTTGTGATCTTCAGTAATTTTTGAGCTGTAGTTGGTACATAATAGAACAGTTCTTCTATTTCATTTTGAGGACAATTAGAATAAGCAGTTGATACAAACACAAAAGCCTATAAAATTATATAATTAATAATGTCTATGTGACTCAAAACTCAGGTCACAATGAAAATCGCATGACACAAATAACAGCCAATGGATGAATTATTACAATAATAGTAACCATGGTTATATAAAAATTTTCTCGGATATTTTTTACTACTAGCTTCAGTAACTTCCCACTTGACAAAATAAAATTCCCAGAACATTTCAAGAATGTGAACATCCCGGCTTGTTACTTGCTATATTTGCCCATTAACATCCTAATAATAAATTTGCGATTGCTAATGTCCGCCCTTGGTAACATTATCTATGTTACACCCCAATGTTGTAATTTGGTAATAATATCACAATTATGCATCCCATGTAATTCTCTGAGATGTTTGTATTGAGTATGTAATTTTTGATCGTACTCAGGATGTGGCTAGGATAGACTTACGTAACATCACTTAAAGTACAAGAATAAGATATTTTTAAACATCCCATGAACGATTCATGTCAAGTGGGTTAACTGAAAATAATAAGTGAAAACTTTACTGTCATCTGTCACTTTGATATTAAATTAAAAATTGGTTAAATTGTTATTTCGAGTATAAATATGCAATTAATAAGGTAAATAATACATATTTATTAATGGTAAATACAAATTTAGTAAATATTTCTATTGTAAAATGAAGTCAAAAATAGAGCGGCGGTGTCATTGCGATTTTCTTACCGAATATGCACTCGTGCATTCATTCATGTCCAGGAATTTTTTTATCGTGCATTCCAACAACGAAATTAGCTCGAGTGGTACACGAGAGCTAATTAAGACGTTGTTGGAAAATACTAAAAAAAAATTTCCGGAAAGAATTAATGCACATGTGATATTATAAGTGATTATTATTACTTTTAAGTTTTGCATATTTTTGGCCATTGATACCATATCCATAGTAGCTCGAACATTAATTTCAGCAGCCATTTTAATTTTTTCCTGAAATCTGGTTTCAGCTACATGAAAAACAACATTGACTTTATCTATTAATAAGTTCTTATCTTCTTCGTTTAAACCGAATCCAAGTTTTTCACAATTTCCATTTATTAGCTGTATCTTGTCATAAAAGTTTTGTTGTTCTATTATCATACGTTCGAACACCTAAAAAAATATAATTACAATAGGTTACTTTACCATAGTAGCAAATTAGTAATCCAGTCAATTATATTGAAAGGAGACCTCAAAACTGAGGTATTGCCATGAAAAAAGTTTTCAAAAAGTTCTTTAAATATTTGAGATTTTACGTATCGATACATCTACGTCACAGTAATGCGTTTCACTTGTATTCTTACTTACAGTAATAAAGAAACAACCAAATTTTATATTTTGAAACATTTAGAAACAGTTGATTTTACATGAATACATTTTAATTCCAGCCCCATGGTTTGAGAAGATTTTCAGCTATACATTTACGTCACACAAACTTTAAAAATTAATTACAGCTTTATTAAGAACAATTAAGGCTTATCAGTACTCTCAATCGCTTTCAAATAACATGAAGTTGCAATAAAAATTTTAAAAAAAATTGTCACACCCAAGTTGGGTTACTTACAGGATTTTTTAACATGTCATCTAATCTTGTTTCTATTGATTTTCCCTTTTTGGGTCGCATAAGAATATAAATCTTAGCTAAATCTGGACATGTTCTTATAAGTTTTTGTATTAATAAATTGCCAAGAAATCCAGTGCCTCCTGTGATAAAAATATGAGCGCCATCAAAAAAATTTTTAATTTGGCTTGGTGCTTCGTTTGGTGGTAACATGTGTTCAATTGTTATATCTGAGCCCATTTCATCAGGTTCCTCCATTTTGAACCTAAAAAAAAATACTTAGTTTCATAACCGTTCAATTTAATGCATAATTAATATATTTATTCAATTTTGACGTTTTAAACTGCTATTATTAACTCCATAGCAACAACTTTAAACAATTGTTTATTCACATGTGAATTAATTTTTTTTTAAATCACTCAACACATTTTCAAATCACTCTGACGTTTTAAACTGGCATTATTTCGTCTAAAATGTATAAAAACAAGATACAAATGTTTATTCACTCGAAGAAATTATCCCACTCGCCCTTCGGGCTCGGGGGCTAAACTTTCTTCTCTTGAATAAACATTCATGTATCTCACTTGGTGTATAAATATCTATAATCTATAAAATATAATAAATTACGCTATTATTTACTGAAAATGTGTTAATTGATGTTTCTTTCATTAAATAATGAGTTTTACAAATTTTAGTTTTTTCGCACAAAACCTTTTGGTTGAATAAATTTTTATTTGTGGACACAATACAAACAATAATTCAAAATGCTGCTTGTAATGCCAATTATTACCTTCCGCTTACCTGTAAAGGAAGGTATTGGAATCATGCAAAAAATCGGGTTGTGAGTTTTAAGTGGATGAGCACGAATTAGGGTCCTTACAACTCATTTTTGATAGTTTCTCGATAATGTCTGTATGTATGTGTGTGTGTGTGTGTGTGTGTGTGTGTGTGTGTGTGTGTGTGTGTGTGTGTGTGTGTGTGTGTGTGTGTGTGCGTGTGTGTGTGTGTGTATGTGTGTGGTCCGGGCCGATGCCGGATGTCGCATAACTCAAATACGAATTACCCAAAAATTTTGATATTTGGTATTTTACAATTGTATACGAATAGGAAGAGCTCATTAGATTTTGGTACAAATATCTTCACCGAAGTGATATTTTTTGAAGATTGAAAAAGATAATTGTCAAAAATTTATATAAATTTGGATAAATATTAGTAATTTATTATACAAGACGATAAAGAGATCATTTATCGAAAAGTGAAAGATGTTAGTTCACGAGTGACGAAGGAACGAGTGGGCTATCTTTCACGTGTCGATAAAGACTCTTTATCGTCGTGTACAATATATTATTTTATTTTGTACTTAATGTTAATTTGTGTAAAAATATTCTTATTTTACTTAAATTTTATTTTATCTACTCAAATTTTACTTTATCTACTCAAATTTTACTTTATCTACTCAAATTTTACTTTATCTACTCAAATTTTACTTTATCTACTCAAATTTTATTTTATCTACCCTCGATGTTAAAGTAATACTTTATCTACTGAAAATGAACGTATAAAACCAATTTTTAACATTAAGTACAAAATAAATAGTATTTATTTGTAATAAGAATAAGAGGCAAAGTTATTTGCAACTTACGTTATAAAAAAATTGTCTTTATCTGGTAGCATTAAAGAACTGCAGTAAAATTTAAAAAATACATTTATCAGATAAAACGTTGAAATCTTGTAATCCATGTTCGGTTGATTTTTGTTTCTGCGTAAAAAATATTGACAGGTGACAAGTTGACATACTAGCGTCATATAAGTCGTAAGTAAGATATTATAATGTAATAATTGAACGGAGGATGGCTTCAACGCGGAAGAGTTTTCCTGTGAACGAATCTTTTGATTCAGGTGATGCAAATTTCTGTGTTTGAATATTTTAGATTTTTATTTGCATATTTTAAAGGGACACCGGATTGTATACGTATACATTTATGTTTAGAAGTCTAGATATGACGGAAGGTTGTGTGCAGGCCACTTCAGATTTTTTTTAAATGTTTTTCCAATGGTTAAATTTATTATTTATTGTTTTAGAAATATTAATTAATAATAAATTAATATTATTTTTACTATATTTCATATCACGGTATCACGCAGAAATCTGTTTTAAAAATATAGCAATTATAAAATGTTATAGCGTCAAATATAATTTTTATGGAAACAAAATTTATTGATTTTTCTTAGAGCAATCACTAAACCTTAGATTATACCGATATACAGTTTGGTCTTAAAAAAATACACGTATAAAATGCAAGAATCTTGTCAAATCTAGCTTATTTAATACTCAAAGTATTGTTTGTTAAATTCGCCAATATACTTTACTGACATCTATCGATACAATAAAAAACTTGCAATAAATATTAATGTAAATAATTTTTATTTGACTGATTTATAACAAATTATATTTGTTTATACCATATTTTAACATAATTTAACATAAACAAATATAAAATATTTTTATGTTTGTCCATATTTATTGTTTACCAATTAAATGTGAATGCATAATCCGACATGTTGCATTTTAGGTTAGTGTCTTTGAATTATGTGGTGAAAGGTGACTAAAAATGTGACCCAGTCAAATAATATAAGTGTACAATTTTCGAGAAGTATCCAGATATGTGCAGTTACAGGTAGGTGCTGTAATATTATCAAATTTGTTTATATGTGATTAGATTAACTTGAAATGCAAAATGTATTTGATAATTCCACTCCTGTATAAAGTAAGCCATAAACAAAACACAATTTTATCGCTTTGACAGCGGATAAAAAGGAAGGTAACTTTTTACAAGTGATAAAACCTTATTTACCTTTTTCGTAGCAACCAAAACACTAAAATGTCATTTGCTTCATATTTCTAATAATGTATCAGTGAAATGATTCAATTTTGGGAATATTTGTGAAGAAGAACCAAAGGAGTCGTTAAATTATCTCGTTGAATTACACTCGAGCATTTTATTTCCTCCGAATAAATTTCTGTTTGACATCTCAACCTTGTTACCTGACAGCAATTTGACTCGAAAAATTGTTTTAAAATAAAATCCACCTACGGTGTCGTGATTTTATTAAACAATTTTTCTTTTCAAATTGCTAGGCAACAAGGTTTCGATACAAACAGAAATTTATCCGGCGAAATAATAGTATATTATATATTGAGGTACTAAAGTGCATGATTTAATCCTGAGGGTGAAAGTTTATTTCACGAGCCGAAGGTGAGGGAAATAATCACCTGAGGGATTAAAGGTACTTTAGTCCTGTGGTATATACGCTATTTTTTGCACTTCATCCTCAAACGAATGCAAAATAGTTTAAAAGAATACACATTTTGTAATTTTGACAGTAAATTTTATGACAAATATTTATATTGTTACCATAGATACTCTGTAACAAATAGCACGTATTTACTTGACAACGGGATTAATTAATTCAATTCCTTGACAACGGGATTAAATAAGAAAAATAATCCCTTGGGATCAAATTTAGAACCTTTAGTCTCTAAAAATAAAGACTAAAGAAGAGTTTTAGTCCCGGAAGTGCAAAAAAAGCTCTTGTGTAATTACAGTTGACTATTGTTGTTACAGCACAGCATAGTTTGACACAGTCTTCCTGCAAAATTTCAGTAGTTTTCAGCAATTCAGTGTTGCAGCTTATGCTTCAGGAAATATTTGGTCATACCTCAAGTCAAATTTTATGACAAACAATGTGTGTTGTAATACAAATAAAGTTGTATTGCAATAGATGTCATACTATATTATGATTTTACAACTGTTCTTGTTACATAATTAAAATCGTATTGTAATGTTTTCTATAAAAGTTTGTTTAGGTAGTGTTTAAAAAAAAATGGCACAAAATTTGCATGACTATTTCCCACATATTAATTAAACCAATCATTTGCTTCAATTTTTAAAATTCTGACCAATGACGTACAAAATATAACGGCAAAAATTGAAAAAATTCTCTAGGGATTGTTCAAGTGACAATTTACCCGTTACATGGCCATGTATGACAATTTTATTGATTTTGTATTGTTTTTAATTGAAATTAAAAGTGTCAAATGAACCTTTTTGCGACAACTTCTTACGATGAAATAAAAATATATCAAATATAACGCCAAAAAATACAGTTACGTCAAAAAGCTTAGTTTGGAAGCAATTATTAATGAACTTGTGAAACGAAAGTAACTAAAATTTATAATTTTGACACTCAAAGGTTAGTAAAAAAATTAAATGTCAAAATAAACAACCGTTTCGGCACAAAAAATAGTCTTTATTTAAAAACACGAAAAACCACGAATAATTATTATTCTAATCAGTCTGCAGCAGTGTCAAATTTTGCTTACTCCGGCATTAGAAAACATTTAATAATAAAAATATTAGGACAGTCCAACGTAAATTTATTAGTTTATATTTTATGTCTGTTTATTTGGAAAATAGTCTAACGAAATATATCTCGGGTCTCATTATTTTGCAGGTAAAATTATTTCTTAAGATTGTTGCTTATAGGTAACATTCCTCGACAAATTGAATGATAAAATCCCTCGCCTTCAGCTCGGGATTTTGATCATGTCATTTGTCTCGAAATGTTACCAAGCAACAATCTTTTGAAATAAATTTTACCAGCAAAATAATGATCCCTTGATATATTACTATTGAGAATTTGTATTATGTCATAGGCTGTAAAATGCATTGTCAATTGTCACATTATTTTTATTGTTTAGTGTTTGTTCAGTTCAACCAAAACCGAGATTGTTGAACTCAAGAAGGGTATTTAATTCAGTGTCTACCAAAACCGACTCGGAAATTCAAGATTCATTTATTTAGTTTGGTACAGTTTTAACCAAAAGCCTCGGCATATTGTTTAATAAAAGTATATGCCGAGTCATTTAGTCGATTTCTAAAGCGACTGATTTTATTATAAGCCTGCGATATTTGCAATACTTCCTGTGGTACAAAAATTACTCAGCAAAATTTTATGAAACATTGCTGTCTATATTACTATTATTAGTGGACATCTTAGATAGAGAAACTAAATTATATGTTGTTATTTATAAAATACAGTATCAAAATATATAATAAAATCATAACTCACCTAATAATTATTTAAACACAGAATTTATTAACGTTGCACTACCTTTGCACTTGTAAACTAAACTAACCGGTACTATATTCTTTGCAATTCAATGTGAATAATATTATAAAAAATAAATAATTCAGATATTTATGGCGACATGTAAAAAATATTGCAAGATATACGTTAATATAAAGATTATTTTTATTCGATATACTGTTAGATTTATTTACAAATAATGCAAGGAAAAGTTTATAAAAATAATTTTAACATAATTTATTAATTATTTGGTGACTTTTTTAAATGCATTACAAATTATTTTAATTGTAGCTTTTAGAATTGAGTGCACAGTTAAACTGCACATAATATTCCCTGTGGAATACACAGTCAAATATACTGGGTGTGACTACGATAAAATTTGAGGATAATTTTCGCATAATAATCCATGCACTTGGGATATTGCAAGTGAAAATATCTACTCGTGGTTCTAAAAATGTTCACTTTACTTTAAATAAGTTATCCTTATTTTTGCAAATTTATCAAAAAATCCTTTTTTGTACGAAAGTGCGAATTCACATGTTTTTAGATATTAAAATTGATGGTGAAAGTAGGCGTTTGAAACATTGAGTGGTGAATAGTATATTATATATTGAGGGACTAAAGTGCATGATTTAATCCTGAGGGTGAAGTTTATTTCACGAGCCGAAGGTGAGGGAAATAATCACCTGAGGGATTAAAGG
This sequence comes from Agonum fuliginosum, assembly GCA_947534325.1. Lineage (NCBI taxonomy): Eukaryota > Metazoa > Arthropoda > Insecta > Coleoptera > Carabidae > Agonum > Agonum fuliginosum. Next base: position 1,106,552 of record OX384045.1, on the reverse strand, counting down.
TACTTTAGTCCTGTGGTGGTATATACGCTATTTTTGAACTTCATCCTCAAACGAATGCGAAATAGTTTAAAAGAATACACATTTTGTAATTTTGACAGTAAATTTTATGACAAATATTTATATTGTTACCATAGATACTCTGTAACAAATAGCACGTATTTACTTGACAACGGGATTAATTAATTCAATTCCTTGACAACGGGATTAAATATGAGAAATAATCCCTTGGGATCAAATTAAGAACCTTAGTCCCTAAAAATAAAGACTAAAGAACAGTTTTAGTCCCGGAAGTGCAAAAAATAATAAAACTCATTTTGTACATTGAGTGCAAGTTTTTCAAAAAGAACATTTTTCATACCTAAAACACTTTATTTGTTGTAATCTCTGTAGTAAATATTCAAACGAACGATTTTCGCTAAATTTGAGGCATAAATTATTTTTTTGAACTAGAAATTGTGCAGTTACTGGAAGGTCAAAGCTGTCAGGATATTTTTGACTTCAGAGACAAAAGTTTAGATTCACAACAGCCGTAAAATGTCCGAAAGGTTTTAAATAAACCCACTTTCACTATCACTACAACATTCTGCATGAAATGTCATTATTTTTATCATAAATCGCACCATAAATGCAAAATTACAAAATTGAACTGTTAGTTTTTAGATATTGATATTGTTTTCAGCTCTGACAGCAAGCCTACCTGATTTGTTTTTCTTAAATTTATAGATATATTTCCAATTTCTTTACCTCTCGCCTCATATTCTATAAGAGAGGTATTGTGATGGGTCAAAATTTTCGAGTGTGATTTTTTGGTGGATAAGCACATTTTAGGGTCTCTAGAATACGAATTACACATTTTTGAGATGATGTCTGTGTGTGTGTGTGTGCGTGCGTGTGTGTGTGTGTGTGTGTGTGCGTGCGTTCGTTCGTATATTACAATTTTTCAGACACGATAACTTCAAAAATATCAAACATTTAAATACCAAATTTTATACTTAAGATTTTAATACGAATCTTAACAAGCCATTAAATTTTGGTTTCAATCTACAAACCGGAAGTAGTACTTTTTAAAAATATTTCAATAAATAATTAATTTAAGACAAATATTTTTATTTTAAATGAAATATTATGTCATTATTACCTACAATCGGTATTTTATAAATTTTTCTGTATCTGATATCATTTAAGAATAATTAAAGTATAATACTTATAATTTAGTATTTCGGTATCTTGTAGTCCATGATTGTATTATTTGTTACTACGTAAAATTTAAATCAAATGATTATGACACAATGACATGACAGTCACAGTGACAATAGTAAAATATTGTTTATATCTTCTGCTGCATTGTAAATAAAATGACTAAAACATATTTGTGAGTAGTAGCAGGAGTAATAGTACTTATATATTAATATATTTGTATAGGTAATAAGTAAAAAGAATAAAGTAGGTATGGCGGGAGATCTTGTGGTGGCCACGTCAGATTTTTTTTAGTAATTTTGAATATTTCCGACTTTCGTAGAAAATATAGTATGTAACACACTTGCGGAAAGGGTAACTGAAAAACTCACTAACGCTCGTGCTCCAACAACAATGAAGTCCTTTCCACACTTGTAATACAATATACTATTTTCCCACGCTCTCGGAAAGTTTTTTACCGGAGTACCGTAACAACCTGTATAATTAACCGTGCGTGCGGTTACCAGCCATCCACTGGTTGTTAGTGGATTGTGGGAGATTTATGTGCGTTTATTGTTAAGGATTTAAAACAAAATATATAATATAAACAAATTTTATTATAAAGAACACTTATAATACGATACAATAAATAAATATTTTATACACTAATATTAAAACAGACCAAAAATTCTGAACACAAAGTACGTAAAAGTGACACTCAAAACAGTAAGTAAAGTATAATGTGCTATCATTAACCTCTTGTATTTCTTCTGCGACTGTGGCATAGTTTCTAAAGGATCCTTGTACATGTACTGTCTAACGCCTTTTCCGAAATTTTCCACGAAATAAGTTTCCCAATTGATTAGTTTCATGGAAAACTCAAAGATCTTTTTGTCTGTGTTATTGAGAGTTTTCCAAAGTGCCTGGCTATTGTCGTTTCTGAAGTCCCATTCGTTGGTCGGGAAATATGCAAGAGCGTTTATTAGGGCATCCACTTTTGCATAGACTTTTATTAATCTAAAAAAAATACAATCGTGAGAGAGGTGATGCTGACTACGAATTAAATTTCTGTGAATTTTTACTCGATAAAAATCGCTCAGCGCTGCTAGCTCACAAATCCCTGTTATTTCAGGTACCCGCGCTGACAGCCTATGTTTTATGAGAACATGTTGTCTCTATTTATCTAATTGCTATGTTTCGCTCCATTCTTGTTTAGAAAATACTCAATTTGATTGTCTAGCGCGCATGCTTTTTAAATTTATTTAACAAATTACTCGACTACTATTTGAAAATTTTATATAATAATGTGATACAAACATTTAAATTTACAATGCAATCATAGTTACGAAGTTTTTCTCAGAATTATTATTATTTAATTGTTTATAAATAATAATAATAACAATTTAAAAAATTCGACAACGTAGCTAGTTTTTTACTGCTCTTGTCTTTATACGGTATTTTTTTTAGATTTATAGGATTAATGGGTTGGGGGTAATTTGTTAAATACTTTTTTACTGTGATAAAAGGCCCTTAAAATGAAAATAAGAATTTAAAAAATAGATTATAAAGTCATAAATACAGGGATGCAATGTCATGTAGCTAGCGAGCCGTAAAATACCGGGTGTCTCAAAAAACTGGCTCACTCCCAAAAAGTAATTTATTTTTAAAGCAATTACATTCCTTTTATAGATTTAAAAAGTATATCAAAAAACGCATTAAACTACATAAAGAGTGAAAATATTATATTTCCGGTTTAACCGGAACTGGCCCCCACTTTCTTATTTTAAATGGAACACTGTATATTTTTCAAAATTTGGATTCTGCGTAAAACACGTGTTTTATTTTATAGAAGCTGTGAATATGAATTGTAAAAATATTTTATTTCATACTGTGTCATAAAGTGACATTTTTCGGACGATTTATCGTACTAAAAGTGAAACTTTAAAGTCCTAGGACTTTAAAGTAAAATTTTACTTTTAATTTTTACATTTTACGTCAGTTTATTATTTTTTCATTATTTATAAACAAATTGTTGTCCCTATAGAAATTGTTATTTAGCCTACTTGTATCATATTTCTACGAATTTTTGCAAATTTCTAATAATAAATACTATTATTTTGTACTTAATGTTAAAAATTGGTTTTATACGTTCATTTTCAGTAGATAAAGTATTACTTTAACATCGAGGGTAGATAAAATAAAATTTGAGTAGATAAAGTAAAATTTGAGTAGATAAAGTAAAATTTGAGTAGATAAAGTAAAATTTGAGTAGATAAAGTAAAATTTGAGTAGATAAAATAAAATTTAAGTAAAATAAGAATATTTTTACACAAATTAACATTAAGTACAAAATAAAATAATATATTGTACACGACGATAAAGAGTCTTTATCGACACGTGAAAGATAGCCCACTCGTTCCTTCGTCACTCGTGAACTAACATCTTTCACTTTTCGATAAATGATCTCTTTATCGTCTTGTATAATAAATTACTATAATTCAACAACTTTAGTAACCAGTATGAAATAAAATTTTGTATGTACCTTGAACGAAAAGTGACTTTAAGGTCCTCGCAAGTAATTATGACCTCGGCTCGCGCCTCGGCCGTAAACAACTTGCTAATACCTTAAAGTTTCACTTTTCGTTCTAGATACATAAATAACTATTAGATTTGTTTACTCACTTTGGCTTTTTCCCCACGGCGTATAAAATAAAATCTACGAGGTATATGGGTATTTTGTGCAATATAAATTGCATAATTGTATACAAATACACGTTTGGTACTAAGAATAAAAAGCGATACCACAAAACATGAACTGGTTGCCATTTGTCACATGTTTTATAACCGAGGCGTCTGAAGTCATCTAAAAAATACAAAAAAAATGTTTAAAATATGAACAATAAGATACAATAGTACAGGATACTAGTGAAGAAAAAAATCTGAAATTTGTGGATCACTAAATAGTCATAAAAACTACATTCTTAGATAGTTCAAGTTTATTTTACATTGAGCAATATTGCAGATGCAAGTGCAACTTTTGACAAATTAATTCAATATTGCATGAGTGTAATACAGAAATTGCACGCTCAACAGGCAGAAGCAATCTTGAGGGAACGGTTGCTTGGAATAGAACATGTTCTAATTTTTGTAAGACTTGCAGGCAATTCACAGTTATTTCTAGTTATTTTTAGTTCGTTATAATGCTACCAACTGAACATAAACGTAGAAAAAATTAATTTGTGTTTGAAAGTTAGTGCGTTAGTGGTTATAATGCCATTTTATCCTTATTTTCCAACAATATACAATACAACAAAACCAAGAGGTTAAGTTGACATAATATAGTAACAAAATATTGGTAAATTTATTACTAAATTTATACATTAAATAAGTAATTCCATGTTGCGCAGTGTAAAATGAATTGCACGCTCAACAGGCAGAAGCAATCTTGAGGTAACGGTTGCATGGAATTGAACATGTTCTAATTTTTAACTTCCATGCAATGTGGAGTTTTTAACATTTTTAAACAGCAACCCCTGTCGAGTTGCACCTTATTTCAAAGGTAATGAAAAAAGAAACATCCCCATAAAGCAAAACCCGATATCTTAATTCTTTCAATAATATAATTTTAATTAATTTTAATGTTTTTTGCACGTTTTATAACAAATGTTCAAATTGTCGACCTTCTTCGGTCTCCCAAATTCTCAAATTTTTTATTTTTTTTCTTCACTCGTTCAAAACTTAGCTCCGTGTATAATATTATTTAACGAGCTCATAATGTAGGATATAATACAATAGGATGAAAGTTTATGCACGAGCTGAAGGCGAGTGTATTACAGCCATTATGTGCGAGTCAAATACCACGTTTTATCTAAGACTTTTTTCAATTAATTTAATAATAATAAAATATCTTCTTACCCCAAGTCAATGCATTTTCTTTAGTGGAAATACAATTGAAAATTGGAAATCCCTCTGCAGTTTTGATATCATCAAAAATTTCTTTTTCTGCCTTTTTACGGTCGTTACTGAAAAAAAAAATTATCTGTATATATAAAAATGAATGCCGGTTTTTCTGGTCACGCCATAACTTTGAATATTTCTTTTTTTGTTTAATATATATATATATATATATATATATATATATATATATATATATATATATAAATATATAACATTTAATTAAACTACTATGAATTTGTTGTTGAATAGGAATTTCGAATTTAGTTGGTCTAGGTGTTTTGAAACAGACAGTTGTGGATTGTAAGCATTACAATAAACAATATGTTTTTGAAATAGTTGAAATTTAACATTTTTACGATGATGTCTGTGTGTGTGTGTGTTCGTTCGTTTGTATGTTACAATTTTTTCGTTCACGATAACTCAAAAAATATCAAACATTAAAATTTCAAATTTTGTATTTAAGGTTTAAATACGATTCTTAAAAGCCCAATATAATTTTGGTTTCAATCAAAAATGTTTCGATACATAATTAATTTAATAATTTTTTTATTTTAAATGAAAGATTATGTGATTATTACCTACAATCGGTATTTTATAAATTTTTCTGTATCTGGTATCATTTAAGAATAATTAAAGTATATACTTATAAATTAGTATTTCGATATTTTGTAGTTCATGATCGTATAACATTTGTTACTACATAAAATTTAAATGATTATGACATGACAGTGATAATAGTAAAATATCATTTATATCTTCTTCTGCAGTTTAAATAAAATGACTAAAATATATTTGTGAGATACTAGCAGTAGTAGTAGTACTTATATATATATTAATATATTTGTATAATAAGTTAAAAGAATAAAGTAGGTATGGCGGAAGGTCTTGTGGTGGCCACGTCAGATTTTTTTATGTTATTCTACATTTTAGTTATTAAGAAAAGTATGAACAGAATAGGCGTACAAGGAAGTCATGTGGTGTCCACGTCAGATTTTTTAATATCGCTAGCGCAGCAAAAGCAGCGTGGCGTGGTAGGTGTACTTACAATGTAGTTCCCACGTACTGGGCGCTCACTATCATATTATTGATGACGTAGTCGCCTGGGACCATGTCACCCTTGTATTTGGGGTTAACCCTGGCTACTCGGATCAACCCTAAACCTGTTCCCAAACCGATGCCAACAGGTCCGTAAAAGTTGTTTATCCAACCTTCGACTGGGTCTTTTATAGTTGGTATCACTGGAAATTCAAACAAAAATATACAGAGCGATCGTCGAAATATTTCGTTTATTTCAAGAGATTCAGAAAATGTTTACGAGTTAAACTAGAAAAAATGGCTCGTAAAATGGTCACAATAAGAACTTTGTGTCATTTGCGGATTCATTGGAAATGGATACAACTTTTAATCTAGCATAGGGAATAGGTAATATCATATTTTTTTAGAATTTACATAAAATAAGCTTTATAACGATACCATAATATTATCCAATCATTTCAAAATGTTGGTAATGCTATACAGGTTGGTGGAGGTGAAATGCGAACATAGGGAAATATATGACAATGGAGTTATCATGCTAGGCATCTTAATATACGTGGAATAAGTACTGTCAATGTCAAAGTAGCTGTCATAATATTGATTTTTTTTTCATTACAATATTTTCTTTGCATAATAATGTATGTGTACGAGCAGAACGAGAAAGTTTACTTGCAGTTTTAGATTTTATTATTATTTCTGTTATTGATTACTCTCTTTGCAACACAAATTTACATTACTTCGTTGTGTGACACTACTACAAAATATATCAAGATACCTGGCATCAAAGTTCGATTGTCATGTATGTTCCCTATGTTCGCATTTCACCTTCACCAACCTGAATAATTTTATGCACTATTGCAAATATTAATTTCTTCGTAATTAATATTAAATTTACTTGCCGTTCTAGAACGATAAGTAAATTACTTACCGTTTTGTTTAGCCTATATAGCAACCGGTAAGATCAACATTATACTGTCTTGGAAACAGGCATGGTAAGTTGATAAAAAAGACCAATTATGCAAAAAGATAATTTCCATTTTTTTAATAAATTAAGTCTGTAGTTCCGAATAAATCCCACATAATTGGGATATTATTACCAAATTACTAACATTGGGATGTTACATAGAAATTTTTTAGGTTTACTAAATATCCAATGAAATTCTTTCATTTCTGATCACGTGTACGAAATTGACCAATGAATACAACATTTAACTGATAACAACCCATGAGACATTATCACTTATGTCAAATATGTTGCTAGGTTACAACTATTTATGTTCATTTTTATATTTATAATAATAATTGAATAAAAATGTCATTTGCACGTTTTGGTAATGAAAATGATACTTCAATTAATAAAATTTTCTGTCCGAATAACCCTCGACCATTGATAAGTACTTATAATTTTGTGACAGCTACCTCAAGCATGATGCTTTTAGGTTAACAGCCCGGGCGGTTACCAAGCAACGTGCTTTCGGAATGTCACAAAATTATTTCGTAATTATCAATGTCCTTGGGTTATTAGAGCTGATAATGTTACTAAGGGATATCGTTAGGATATTAATATATAGCAAGTTCACATTCTTGAAATGTTCTGGGGATTTTAACTGATTAATATTTAATACTAACCCATTGACGGTCTGAATATAACAATTGGTAAACTTTTGGCTTCATCTTGAATTAATTTTTCTGTCACACCTTTTGTAAAAGTGTACGTGTTTGGATAGTCCTTAATTAGCCTAAAATATAATAAATTTAACAAGCATTCATTGTCAAAAACACACTTCTTTTGCCTCGTCCACATTCATACAGTTGATTAAAAATTTGCTGAATCTGGTAGTATTTAACAATAAAATAAAGTGCAATTAATATTTTTTGAAATTCCAGTATGTTGTTGTCCATGATATGAAATTTGTTTCTACACAAAATTTGAATGATTATGACAGTGACAGTACAGTTGACATCTTTTGCTTGCAAACTGCCCTAAACCTTGAAACTAGCAGACAATTTCTTTCGATTTCTGAGTCAATCATTTATTAAAATTAACAAATACTTACTTAGGGGTTAAAATTTCTAGTTCCTCATCGTTTAAAGTTTGAGTGATTTGTATTAATCTGTCAGGAGTAATATGCATGTCGTATATTTCTTCACTTATGGTTTTTCGTGGACAGAAGGAATAAGCAGTTGAACAATGTAAAAAAACCTAAAAAATACATTTAATATTACGGAAATAAATACAGGGTGGCTCTATATATTTCAGGAATAAATTAAAGGTACAGGGTGTTCATTGTAAGCGGCGCACCATTGCTAACTCGAGAAGTATAAGAGCTACGAAGTTGGTTAAATTAGCAAACAATTTCTATTTTATATGACTACTTTAATGAACGAAACAAAAACTTTTTTAGATCAATGTTTCTCAAACTACGGGGTGCAACTTTCAGATTTTGATGGAAATATCCGTTTTGACCTTTTCTGAATTGATTATGACTAGTTTCGTCGTGACGTCTGTACGTACGTACGTATGTGTGTCGCATAACTCAAATACGGTTAGACGTAGAAAGTTGAAATTTTGTATTTAGGACTGTTATAGCATCTAGTTGTGCACCTCCTATTTTTGGTTTCAATCTATAAACCGGAAGTTGTACTTTTTTCAAATATTTCGATAAATATTTAATTTAAGACAATTTTTTATATATTAAATGAAAGATTATGTGATTATTACCTACAATCGGTATTTAAAAAATATTTTTGTATCTGGTATCATTTAAGAATAATTAAAGTATATATTTATAATTTAGTATTTCGGTATCTTGTAGTCCATGATTGATTAACATTTGCTACTACGTAAAATTTAAATGATTATGACATGACAGTGACAGTGGCAGTGACACTAGTAAAATATCGTTTATATCTTCTTCTACAGTTTAAATAAAATGACTAAAATATATTTGTGAATATAGTAGCAGTAGTAGTAGTACTTATATATTAATATATTTTTTGTATAATAAGTTAAAAGAATAAAAGTAGGTACGGCGGCAGGTCTTGTGGTGGCTACGTTAGATTTTTTAATATTATTCTACATTTCAGTTATTAAGACAAGTATGAACAGTTTAATAGGCGTACAAGGAAGTCATGTGGTGTTCACGTCAGATTTGTATATGTAAAATAACGCGTTTTGCTGAGAAATTAATAATAGGTAACAAAAAAGCGCTGGTTGTTTTAAACGAAACACCTGTATACCCTGAATATTTTTCCTGAAGTAATATTTTTTTTTTTGAGTCTTACTTTTAAGTTTGTCATGGTTTTAGCTAACGCTATAATGTCTTTAGTTGCCCGAACGTTGATCGAAGCAGCCTTCTTTATTTTCTCATCGAACCTTACAGTGGCTCCTAAATGAAATATTATATTTATTTCCTTCGACAGTAGATTTTTGTCGTCTTCACTTATGGCTAGTCCTGGCTGGTCCAAATCACCCATGATCAATTTTATTTTATCGGCGTAGTTCGGTTTTTCGATCTTCATGCGCGCAAACACCTGGAATATCACAATATAAATATCTATCTTGCTTTAAATTAAAGCGCTGTTCGCGCGAAGATTCTTTGAAGATTCTACCAAGATTCTGAATCCTGGAAAAGAAGAAGTTTTCTTCTTTCTAATGAGAATTACCTGTTCAATTGCGGTGCCGCTAAAATGAATCTTCAATGAGTCTTGTAAAAGAAGAATTTAAAATTTATTGATTACTTTTAAACCATGATTTTTTTTCAAGATTCAAAATCTCGAAATTTCTTCTTTTCCAGGATTCAGAATCTTAGTAGAATTATTGTACGAACAGGGCTTTACGGTATTTTGTTATAATAATTACTAAAAAGGAAAGTTTTACATATTTTTTACAGTCAATGGGTTAACTGTTTATACATTATCGATTTCATAAGAAAAAATTATTTTTTTGTATTATTAAATGTGTAAATTGTATTATTAATGATAATTCCACTCCTGTATAAAATATGCCATAAACAAAACAAAATTTTTTGCACTTCCGGGACTAAAACTCTTCTTTAGTCCTTATTTTTAGGGACTTAGGTTCTTAATTTGATCCTAAGGGATTATTTTTCATATTTAATCCCGTTGTCAAAGAATTGAATTAATTATTCCCGTTGTCAAGTAAATACGTGCTATTTGTTACAGAGTATCTATGGTAAACAATATAAATATTTGTCATAAAATTTACTGTCAAAATTGCAAAATGTGTATTCTTTTAAACTATTTTGCATTCGTTTGAAGATGAAGTGCAAAAAATAGCGTATATACCACAGGACTAAAGTATCTTTAATCCCTCAGGTGATTATTTCCCTCACCTTCGGCTCGTGAAATAAACTTTCACCCTTAGGATTAAATCATGCACTTTAGTCCCTCAATATATAATATACTATTATCGCTTAGACAGCGGATAAAAAGGAAGGTAACATTTTGCAAGTGATAAAACCTTATTCACCTATTTTTTAGCAACAAAAAAAACACTAAAATGTCATTTGCTTCATATTTCTAATATTTGGCAATGAAATGATTAGATTTTGGGCATATTTGTGAAGAAGAACTAAAGGAGTCGTTAAATTATCTCGTTGAATTACACTCGAGCATTTTATTTCCTCCGAATAAATTTCTGTTTGACATCTCAACCTTGTCACCTGACAGCAATTTGACTCGAAAAATTGTTTTAAAATAAAATCGACAAATTGAATGATAAAATCCCTCGCCTTCAACTCGGGATTTTGATCATGTCATTTGTCTCGAAATGTTACCAAGCAACAATCTTTTGAAATAAATTTTAGCAGCAAAATAATGATCCCTTGATATATTACTATTGAATATTTTTTGACAGATGGTTTAACCAATCATATTGCGTAATGATGACGTCAAATGACGTAATGCAACCAATAGAATTGAAAATGTAAAATGATGTATCTGACAATATAATTTTGTAGATTAGGTTTTATTTTGTTACGTCAGTAACAAAAAATTAATTAATTTGTCACATGAAACGTCAAAAATGTTTAGCAAAATGAGTCGTTTTGGTAGTATTTTTAACAAGAAAAATATTCTTCCTAAATACCATTCGAGATAATAATTTTTTGAGAGAATTTTTGTCTATTCCACGGCAACTTATTGCAATTTCACGACACAAAACATTATCTGACAATTCCCCTCAACTTCGTTTCTGGAAATTGATAGATGATGTTTTGTGTCGTGAAATTGTTAGAAATAAGTTGCCGTGGAAACGACAAAACAATTCTCAAAAAATTATCATCTCTTATGGTATTACCCCTTAAAAATTTTATATAACCATGGTTACTATTATTATAATCAATTCATTCATTGGCTGTTATTTGTGTCATGCGATTTTCACTTGAACAATCCCTAGAACATTTAGATAATTTTTGCCGATATATTTTGTACATCATTGGTCAGAATTTAAAAAATTGAAGCAAATGATTGGTTTAAATAATATGTGGGAAATAGTCATATATTTTTATTTTTATTCATTTCTGTCGTCACGATTTTGGTGAACAATAAACTTACGGGATCTTGGAAAACTTCATCGAGTCTCTGTTGAGGGTTTTTTCCTTTTTTATGTCGGATCAAGACATAAATTGTTGAGATGTCGGGACAGTCTCTGATGAGTTTTTGGATCAGTAACATGCCAAGGAATCCAGAGCCACCTGTGATAAAAACCCGGGTACCTTCAAAAAACTTTTGGACCTCACTTGGTTCATATTGAACGTTTGAACCTATTTCTGCTTGGGCCACCATTTTCTATCTGTAATTTAATTAATTATTATTATTACTTACTAAATAAAATTATTGTAATTTTGTTTTAGCTGCCATTTGAATACATTTTTACCTCCCGCCTTATATATTTTATATTGTGACGGGTCAAAATTTTCGAGTGTGAGTTTTTAGTGAATAAGCACGTTTTAGGGTCCCTAGAATACGAATTTAACTTTTTCTAAATGATGATGCGTGTGTGTGTCTGTCCGTATGTTACAATTTTTCGTTGTCGATAATTTAAAAATCTGATGTGACCAGCACACGACCTCTCGCCTAATTCTGCTTCTTCTACTAATCTAATAAATAGTTTTATTTCATTTTAATAGTTTCATGTTCATGTAATATGTAAACGATAATGTAAACCAAGATGCTAGCAAAAGATTATTTTAAAGATTCAAACACTACATTTTAAATTGTCCCATAGTTTATAAATGGTACAGAAAATTCTTTTTAAAAATTTTCTGTTATATTTAATGAAACATATACCTATTATCATAAATGCTTTATTTATCGAGATAATTTAAGAAAAATCATATTGATCTATTATATGAAAAGCCTTAATTCCGGTTTATGAATTGGTACCAAAATATAATTGGTCTATTGAAAATCTCATCGCATTTAAACCTTAGATATAAGATTTGGTATTTAAATGTTTGATATTTTTGGAGTTAACGTTTCCGAAAAAATTGTAACACGGCGTAACGTGTTTATCTGCCGAAAACTCACACTCGAAAAAAAAAATAGTGAATATCTTTTTTGCAGGATTCAGAAACCTGAAAGAATCCTCAAAGGATCCTTATGAACAAAAATAATAAATAAAATAATAATAATTTGATGTAGCTACTTTCTACTAACAACCATGAGAGAATTGACGGCTGGTAACCGCACACATGGTAAATTACTAAATTAGTAAAAGGTGTGATAGATATTCATTGATTATAATATTATGATACATTCCTACATGTGATAATATTTATACTATTATACTATAAGCTTTGTTCATAGTACTACAATGTATTTTGCTAATTTTTCTACCGCGCACATTATACAATTTTAATGTTAATTTCTGGTTCATTAATAATTCAGACTTACGAAGTTAATAAAAAAAACATTTATTTTTGCGTCAAACATTAAGAATCACTTAAATCAATACAAATTTATTCACATTATTAAAATAAGTGCATCATTTATTTAAAATTGTGAATAATAAAAATATCACATGACTTTCAAGTATCAAATAACATTACCTATAATTTATAGGTTGATAATTTATTTACTAAATAAATGTAAATTTTTGAACTATAAAACTGTAAATATTAAACAAAATCGCAATGAAATTTATAAGCATATGAACATTTTTATATTTGTCAACAAATAATATTGATGTGATTTTGTTCAATATCCCAATCCCACCATAATACAGAATATAACAAGAATATTATGCGATTTATAATACCGAGGATGTTGCTAAGCGACGAGGTGAAACCGAGTCTCTTTGAACATCCTTGGGGGCTTCAATCGCATATATTCGCGTTATATTCAAAGCTTAATCGTATCATCAACGACAGCGATGTTCAAACAAATCAACAATTTTATCTGTCAATTAGTTGACAGTTTGCATGGAAGGTTTTGATGTTATTATGGTTGCATCTAACGTATTAAGTTCGTAACTAATGAATTATAAGTATATAAGGTATTATAAGTAACTAACGTATTAAGTTGTTTATAATTATCAATAAATGTTGCATATTAAAGGAAATAACAGTTGATGATACGATTAAGTATATTACGTAAAAGAACAAATTATCGCTGAAAATATAACAAGAATATTATGCGATTTATACTAAACGACCAGGCGAAACCGAGTATCCGTCAATTACTTGAAAGATTTTCCTGTTATTATGGTTGTATATCTAATGTATTAATGTATTATAAATAACTAACGTATTATGTTGTTCAATTATCAAAAATGTTTCATATTGTAAAGTAATGACAGTTTGTTGATGACACGATAATAGTTATTTACTTCACAAGTGGACAAAAAAATCGGGATAATTTCCTTTTGCCCACATATGAAGTATAACACCTTTTAAAAACTGCTTAAATATTTAAAAAAATCTGACGTGGCCATCACACAACCTTCCGCCATATCTACTCTTTAAACAGAAACGTATACGTACAATCCGGTGCCCATTTAAAATATACAAATAAAAATCTAAAATAGTCAAACACAGAAATTAGTATCACCTGAATCAAAAGATTCATTCACAGGAAAACTCTGCTGTGTTGAAGCCATCCTCCGTTCAATTACTACCTATGCCAACTTGTCACCCGTCTCACCAGTCAATATTTTTTACGCAGAAACAAAAATCAACCCATCATGGATTACAAGATATCAACGTTTTATTTGATAAATTTATTTTTTTAATTTTACTGCAGTTCTTTAATGCTACCAGATAAAGACAATTTTTTTATAACGTAAGTTGCAAATAACTTTTCCTCTTATTCTTATTACAAATAAATACTATATTTTTCAAAATTTATATACAATTTTGACAATTAACCTTTTCAATCTTCAAAAATACCACTTCCGATGAAGATATTTGTACCAAAATCTAAGGAGCTCTTCCAATTTATATACAAATGTTAAATACCAAATATCAAAATTTTCGGGTAATTCGTATTTGAGTTATGCGACTAACACCCCTTGACCACACACACACACACACACACACACACACACACACACACACACACATACACACATACACACAGACATCATCGTGAAACTATCAAAAATGATTTGTAAGGACCCTAATTCGTGCTCATCCACTAAAAACTCACTACCCGATTTTTTGCATGATTCCAATACCTTCCTTTACAGGTAAGCGGAAGGTAAAAATCTATGGTGACTTCCAACAAGCAAAGTAACAATTTACCCACAAGTGGGTATAATTTTGATCAAATCTTTTACTTTGCTTGTTTAAAAACAACATAGTTATGACGCTTATATTAAGAGGTGTTGGATAATAATTACTTACCTTTGTTTTAACAATTTGAATCACAATTCACAATAATATAAAATGAAATAAGCACTGTAAGGATATTAATACCTCAATATGCATTTCATGCACTGAAAACTCATATACTAATGGAAAGTCAGTAACTTCCGTCTTTTATAACAGTGTAGCTTCTTCAGAAAGAAGAGGGGATACAAAACGCATTTACTGCATGTCTTTATTTTAATTATCAGCGTAATTAACTAAGTTTTTCTTTAGGCTAAAGACTGGAAAATTTTATACATTTAGTTGCTGAACATTTCAAATTGTTATCATTTCATTGAGTAATACTTATAGATTTTATCTATCACTCGTTTTACCCAATTGGTGCATTATGTTAGTTATGATACCGGGTGTTTCCTGAAACAAACGTACCCAAAAAAATGTATTTTATGTCAATTACATTTATATTATAGTTTTTACTTCCTTGTACGGAGTAATAAGGAAGTATTGTAATTTCGGTTCTCAGATTTTTACGGAAATATCCGTTTTGACCTTTTCTGAATCCATTATGACTAGTTTCGTCGTGACGTCTGTACGTACGGACGGACGGACGTATGTGTGTCGCATAGCTCAAATACGGTTAGACGTAGATAGATTTTATATTTTATATATCTAGTTGTGCACCTCCTATTTTTAGTTTCAATCTACAAACCGGAAGTAGTACTTTTTTCAAATATTTCGATAAATATTTAATGTAAGACAATTTTTTAATTTTAAATGAAAGATTATGTGATTATTACCTACAATCGGTATTTTATAAATATTTTTGTATCTGCTATCATTTAAGAATAGTTAAGGTATATATTTATAATTTAGTATTTCGGTATCTTGTATAGTCCATGATCGATTAACATTTGTTGCTACGTAAAATTTAAATGATTATGACATGACAGTGACAGTGACAGTGGCAGTGACAATAGTAAAATATCGTTTATATCTTCTTCTGCAGTTTAAATAAAATGACTAAAATATATTTGTGAGTATAGTAGCAGTAGTAGTAGTACTTATATTAATATATTTGTATAATATTATATTTCTACATGCTAGTTATTAAGAAAAGTATGCACAGTGTAATAGGCGTACAAGGAAGTCATGTGGTGTCCACGTCAGATTTTTACCTCTCGCCTCATATTCTATAAGAGAGGTATTGTAATGGGTCAAAATTTTCGAGTATGAGTTTTTGGTGGATAAGCACGTTTCAGGGTCTCTAGAATACGAATTTAATATTTTCCCGATGATGTCTGTGTGTGTGTATGTGTGTGTGTGTGTGTGTGTGTGTGTGTGTGTGTGTGTGTGTGTGTGTGTGTGTGTGTGTGTGCGTGTGTGTGTGTGTGTGTGTGTTTGTATGAATGTATGGACTGACGATTTTTCGTCCACGATAACTGAAAAAGTATCAAACCTTTAATAACCAAATTTCATATTTAAGGTTTTAATAGGGATCTTAACACCGGATAAGATTTTGGTAGAAATCCGTAAACCGGAAGTAGTACTTTTTGGAACTTGATATAGTTTTTCTTAAATAAATTGGTACATTATTTATTTATGACAATTTTTGCAAATAAAAATAAAAGATAATATAATTATCTATGGGTACAGTTAATTTTAAATACAATTTGCTGAATCTGGTAGTATTTAGCAATAAAATAAAGTGCAACTAAGTACCAGTATCTTGTTGTTCATGATATGAAACTTGTTTTTACTCAAAATTTGAATTATAATGACAGTGACAGTACAGTTGACATCTTTTGCTTGCATCTTGGTTTACATTATCGTTTACATATTACATGAACATGATAACATGAAACTATTAAAATGTAAGTAAAACTATTTATTAGATTAGTAGAATAAGCAGAATTAGGCGAGAGGTCGTGTACTGGCCACAGCAGATTTTTTTACTTTTAAGCACGCCCTTAAAATTATGATTCAGCATTGTATAATATTATACTTACATAAATAGAGAATGAAAAGTAGTTTTATAAGCAAATTTCAATAAAAAATTCAAACACACTCACGCTACAAATAACTACCATTAACAATGCAAATTTAGAATACATTTAAATTTTAAAAAACGCATTTTTGATTCATAAATGATTATAAACTATTCATTCTGGGAAAAAGAAATCAATTTTATATTAAATAATATATTTATGTAAAGTTTTTGACCAAACATCAAATTTGTTCATAAGTAGGTAACATAATATTTATTTATGTTACAAGGATCGTAACGTCAATCATTATGGTACGAGGCGAAGCCGAGTTTACAATACGACGATTGGTTACGATCCGTATTTACCTGTTGGCGTAAATTAGTCAACTATGTAATTACACAAGAGCTTTTTATTTCGCCGGATAAATTTCTGTTTGTATTGAAACCTTGTTGCCTAGCAATTTGGAAAGAAAAATTGTTTAATAAAATCAATTAATAAGTGATTTTATTTTAAAACAATTTTTCGAGTCAAATTGCTGGCAGCAGGTTACAAGGTTGAGCTGTCAAACAGAAATTTATTCGGAGGAAATAAAATGCTCGAGTGTAATTCAACGAGATAATTTAACGACTCCTTTGGTTCTTCTTCACAAATATTTCCAAAATCGAATCATTTCACTGACAAATATTAGAAATATGAAGTAAATGACATTTAGTAGGTACTTTTTTACTTTAAAAATTATTAAAAATATCTACCGACCAGTGGCAAAAAAATGTTTGCTTGAAATACGAGGCAAATTTTTTACCTTTAATTTTTTGTCCTAAGTTGTGGAACACCCTGTACGACAATAATTACTTACATGCAAATGATTCATACATTTTACCTTTTATACAAGTTGAGTTTGGCAGTTTTTATTCTTTATTATATAAAATATATGAATCAGAACAATAAAAATATACAATATAAGTTATATAAAAAGTATCATTTATAAAAAATCAAAAACATTTTTATTCATGACATAACAACAATTGTTACACATCATTACTTATTATAAACTTATAAATCTCGGTTGAATTTAAATCCTCTTAATATCGCACAAATGTTTCGTCTCGTTTATAACAACAACACTGCTGTAAAAAAAATAATTAAATAACCATTAATTGATTATCAACTAATGCTACCGTCAAAAATAATTGAAATAAATCAACAAGTGACTGCAACTTCGAAAGCCTTCTGCTTAAAATATCAGAATGTTTTGAGTGAATGGTAACCATGGTTATTATATCGACTGAACAAAAGTGTTTGTTTCTACCAGGGCTAGCTTATCGAAGTTGTGTACAAATTTATATTGTGCCTTAACATGGACCAAACGTTTAAAATATTTTCAAGTGTTGTATTTATTTTGTGTGTTGTTGGTGTCAGTAATTGTAAATATATTGAAGGGGAGTTACGTACCCCTGATGTAAGTAGGGTAGTTTATTTGAGACACAATTTGGACAAATATAGTTTTGTCAAAGTGTAGTTTGACCAAAAATAATGAAGCCAAACTGTATTTTAGTCAAACTGTAATTTGTTTAACTGGAATTTTGTCAAACCGTAAATATGCCAACCCGTTAACTGTATTCTAGACAAACTGTAATTTCACATTCCGTAATTTGACCAAACCGCAACTTCGACTAATATTATATTGTCAAATCGTTTTTAGGTAAACCGCAATATAGACAAAACGCAACTATACCTAACTGGAATCATCCAACACGGAATTTATCGAAAACGTTTTTTGTCAAATCGCAGTTATGCATCTTGCCTAACGCATTTTACTCAAATCGTAATCTTCCCAACTGTATTTAAGACATACAGGTTGGTGGAGGTGAAATGCGAACAGAGGGAAATATATGACAATAGAGTTATCTAGCTAGGCATCTTGATAAGTACTGTCAATGTCAAAGTAGCTCTCTTATTACAATTAAATTTTTATTTTCATTAAAATATTTTCTTTGCATAATAATGTATGTGTGCGAGCAGAACGAGAAAGTTTACATGCACTTTTAGATTTTATTATTATTTCTGTTATTGATTACTATTTTTGCCACACTTTGCTTTGTGACACTACTACAAAATATATCAAGATACCTGGCATGAAAGTTCGATTGTCATGTATGTTCCCTATATGTTCGCATTTCACCTCCACCAACCTGTATACAGTTGGGAGTAAAATTTACCCGAAAACGATTTGACAATATAATATTAGTCGAAGTTGCAGTTTGGGCAAATTACGGAATGTGAAATTACAGTTTGTCTAGAATACAGTTTGGCTAAATTATGGGTTGGCATATTTACGGTTTGACAAAATTTCAGTTGAATAAATTACAGCTTGACTAAAATACAGTTTGGCTTAATTATTTTTGCTTTGACAAAACTATATTTGACTAAATAAGTGGAGGCCAGTTTATTTTAGCAGAACCAAATATAAGTTTTGTTTTTTAGAACTGGGCGTTTTTGACACGATTCTGCTTTTTGTCGGAACAAGGAACGTTTGAGTTTTATTTTGAGTTTAGAACAGATCAGGGTACACCCAACTTACTCTTATATTACGATGCCCCTGACCAATGGCCAGCCGTTTACAAAACTGATAAGGTAACAATTTATTATTACCCGATATGTGAATCATCGTGCGTGCGGTTAAACCACTAATGGTTGTTAGTGATTTAAAGCTATCAATGAATTAGAAATTCTTCTTTTCCAAGACTCATTGAAGGTTCAATTTAGCGACGCTTTGACAGGCAATTTGCACCAGGATTTTGTTTTAATTCAGACGCTTTATTTTACAAAATAGGTAACCGGTTTTGTCAATGCCAAAATATTTACTGTTAAAAATGATAACAAATGTTTATCTAAATGATTGTTTTTAAAGTATGTAGGTACTATTATTTTTATCTACGATTATTTTAAATTATTTTAATAATGCATAAATGTTTTTCTTTCTTCGGTGGTTTACTTACATGGCACATTTTTAGTACCACTGGATTTGCTGTTAAAATTATAACCTTTTATTACTTAAAAATAATTATTAATCTAGCAGCACGAAAAACGTTCTTTAAAAAAATCTGATGTGGCCAGCACAAGGCCTCTCGCCAAATTCTGCTTATTCTACTAATCTAATAAATAATTTTACTTACATTTTAATAGTTTCATGTTCATGTAATATGTAAATGATAATGTAAACCAAGCTGCAGGCAAAATATGTCAACTGTACTGTCACTGTCATAATCATTTTGTGTAGAAACAAATTTCAAGATACTGGAATTTCAAAAAAGTAGAATATTAATTGTACTTTATTTTATTGATAAATACTACCAGAATCAGCAAATTGTATTTAAACTTAACTGTACCCATAGATAATTAATTCTTTTATTTTTAATTGCAAAAATTGTCATAAATAAATAATGTACCAATTTATTTAAGGAAAACTATACCAAGTTTCAAAAAATACTACTTCCGGTTTACACATTTGTACCAAAATCTTATCCGGTGTTAAGATCCTTATTAAAACCTTAAATATGAAATTTGGTTATTAAAGGTTTGATACTTTTTAAGTTATCGTGGACGAAAAATCGTCAGTCCATACAAACACACACACACACACACACACACACACACACACACACACACACACACACACACACACACACACACACACACACACACACACACACACACACACACACACAGACATCATCGTGGAAATATTAAATTCGTATTCTAGAGACTCTGAAACGTGCTTATCTTTAAAAAAACTCATACTCGAAAATTTTGAGCCATTACAATACCTCTCTTATAGAATATGAGACGGAAGTAAAAAGTGGAAAACTGAATTATTTTTTAATACGGAAAACCACGAAAAATAAGCGCTAACTACGAAATAGAATATGTATTTAAATTTAATTAGGTTTTACTAATACCTATTAAATGATTTTTAGTAATGTTTAACATAAATTATCTACGACTAATGTATGAACATTAGATGTGTGATGTTTGCTACATAATGCCACCATATATTAATCCCTCAGAGAATAATAGCCAGTATTCCCTCCTCTGCACTAATAGTGGATAAGCACGTTTTCGGGTCCCTTAAGAGTAATTTTCGAGATGATGTCTGTGTGTGTGTGCGTATGTTACAATTTTTTCGGTCACGATAACTCAAAAAGTATCAAACATTAAAATTAAAAAATTTTTATTTAAGGTTTCAATACAATTTTGGTTTCAATCTATAAACTTTTTTATTTTAAATGAAAGATTATGTGATTATTACCTACAATCGATATTTTATAAATTTTTCTGTATCTGGTATTATTTAAGAATAATTAAAGTATATTCTTATATAGGTAATACCTAAGTAAAAAGAATAAAGTAGATATGGCGGGAGGTCTTGTGGTGGCCACGTCAGATTTTTTTTTAGAAAACATTACAATATTTATGTCATTTTTGCGAATTGGCATTTATTTTATTAAAATCTAATAATACATAATAATTTAGTCGTAGATAAAGTACAGTATACAACTCGCTATAATGGCTATTATTCGCTCCCTTGCTCAATTTGCTTACTCGGGAATAATAGCATCCATTATAGCGTCGTTGTATAATATACTATTAATTAATTAAGCTACGTTCACATGTCATGTCTGTGTTATGTCAATATGTTGAGCACACGGTAAACTAATGAAGTGGTTCAAAATTCAAATAGGTTATGTCTCGTATGTTATTTCTTTGGACATAACATAACAGTTGATTTGAACTCAACTTTCACTGCTAAGTCTGTCTGTCAAAATTACATATTTGTTATTAATATGGATAAAAACTTACGAACAAGTTAAGAACATGATTTAATCCTGAGGTTGAAGTTTATTTCAGGAGCCGAAGGTGAGGGAAATAATCACCTGAGGGATTAAAATTACTTTAGTCCTGTGGTATATACGCTATTTTTTGCACTTCATCCTCAAACGAATGCAAAATAGTTTAAAAGAATACACATTTTGTAATTTTGACAGTAAATTTTATGACAAATATTTATATTGTTACCATAGATACTCTGTAACAAATAGCACGTATTTACTTGACAACGGGATTAATTAATTCAATTCCTTGACAACGGGATTAAATACGAAAAATAATCCCTTGGGATCAAATTTAGAACCTTAGTCTCTAAAAATAAAGACTAAAGAAGAGTTTTAGTCCCGGAAGTGCAAAAAATATATCATTCCCAATTTTATTAAAATGTTTCTTGTAAATTTACTAATACAAACTTATCTTATTTTCCATTAGTAAATGCCTGCGAATCCAAATTAATTTTCTCCGTTGTGATACACAAAATGTCTCTATCAATAGAAATAACATAATATGATGACATGACACAGATATGACGTGACATAAGCTATGTGAACATAGCTTTAATAGCTGCTAACTTCCACCGATGTTTCACAGCATGTGAGGCGGCCACATCCAAGCTTGTATTGTGTTATTGTTTAGAAATGTTAACAATCTAATTATGCTAAAATATACTGCACTTTGATAATTAAAAGTTTTTCATATCATGAAGTCAAAAAGGCTAAAAAAAGTGCAAATGCTAAAAAAATCTGTTCATTGTATTTTGTGCTAATGAGCTAAAATGACGATTATTCGATATTAATATTTATTGCAGTAATTTTTACATGCGTAAAGTTCCTTGTTTAAATTTATAAATATGTTGAGAGTTCATTGATATAGCAACTCAGAATTACTCATAATTTTCTATTTTTATTTTTTGTAGAATAGTTTACAATTGTTTTTTATTTTAACAAAATTTGTATTAATACGCCCAAAATAGTTATTTATATGCCTCCGGTCGGCATCGCTAGTTTTCCATACCTCAAAATCCGCCATAAACTCTTTGTTGCCAGCCTAGGCCGGCAAACAACCGGAAGTTATAGGTTGGCATCTTGACATTACTACAGTTGTCAAGCAGATGTCAATTTTATGCGTTGAATATTTTTTATACAAGAATTAACAAGATTTTGACAAATTTTAGACGTAAATCGTGAATAGAAACTGAAATAAATATATTTTAAGATCAAATGCAAGTATTCAGTGCACAATTTTTTAGGTTATGTATAATAAAATACAAATTAATTAAATTCATTTTATATTTTTGTGAAGTAAATGCGGCCGTAAAGTAGTCATTTTGACAGATGTCAAAAATGTGACACTTTACGGCTGTCAAAGGATACGTAAAACAACTATTTATGTAATAGCCACCTAAAAAGTATATTAAAGAACAAGTTTTATAAGACATGGTTTTTCGCACGCGTCCAAATTTAGTAAAACGAGCCCTCGGGCGAGTTTATTAAAGGACAAGTCTTAATAAAATGAGTTTTTTATACTACACTCAAGGAAGAAATTAGGGAAAAACTCGATTTTTGACGCAAAATGTCAAATTTTCAAACCGTGATAACTCGGTTGCATTTGACCCAAAATCAATAATTCTTTGAGTTTTAAAAAGATCAAAGTCTCCTCTTTCTAATGGTGTACCTATGTCCACCACCAGAGAAAAAAAATGTCCAAAACGGAGTACAAAAAAATGTAGACTATATTCAAGGCAAGGATATTAAAGTTCACCCAATTTCCTTTAAAGTTCAAAAAAGAACAAGTTTCTACGATGATTCTATCCAAAGTTATGAGCATTTGAAATTTAAAGTGCTTTTTGAGCGATGGGTATGAGCCAATATCGATGAAAAGTAGGCTTTTAAAAAGCTCAAAATCTCTCAAAGCTATTATAATATATACAGGGTGTCTCTAAAATGAGTGTACATGGCCTTAACCACAGCTTCCTGGGCCCAAAATAGACTACTAGATGAAATTGTATTTTTGAGAGATACACGGTGCAAGCACACGGATTTGATTTTTTTCTGTCTAAACCGTAAGAGATATTAAAAATTGAACGAAGAAATAAAAAGTTTACTTATGAAAGTCTCTTTCTAAAAAATTTTTTTTGAAAGTTCTCAGCCTAACCATTAAAAAGTTACAGCCTAATTAAGGGACTAGCACTACAGTTTTACGCACTAGCAGTGCACTAAAAATAACAAATATCATTTCAAAAGATGACTTATAGCCATGTTTCATGTCATACAAAATTTCATCTAAATCTGCCTAACCAGTTTTTAGTTATAAGCTTTGAAGCAGAATTCCGGCTTAACGGTACACTTTTGGATATAGGTAAGTTCGGTTAAATCGTCTTATTTTGGGCCCACGAAGCTGTGGTTAAGCCATGTACACTCATTTTAGAGACACCCTGTATAATATGTTACTTATTTTCAGACTTGTCGTCAAAGAGAAAGCGTTCTCCACATAAACCAACTTCAAATCGTAAACTTATCCCTCCCAAGGAACGCTTTTGAAGATGATGCCGGCTGCACCCTTCATATAGTGGGAGACTACCCTCAAAACGAGGCTAAAACTACCCCTAAACCTCAGAGATCAGTCACATATACTGTCAACTTAGGTCCGAGAAAGCACTATACAATTCCCATAGAGAAAACTACAGAAATGACCGTTGACAGAACGACAGTGGATGATAATTCTACTATTGGAAATGTTACTGATTTCGATGACGGTTTTCAGGGCGGTTTCGATAATTTGGAAGAGTTTGACAGTGGAAATAATACCGATATTTACGATGTTGATGATTTGTTCGGCGAAGATGTTTTTAATAATAATACGGTAAGTTTTTTAAATTATTGTATGATATTATCAATACGTTAAGGTGTTCGTCTACCCTAAAATTTTACAGCGTTACAGAGGTGTATGCCTCCCACGTTTACTTTAGTTATAATTTAAATATATTTTTTTCACGACATGCGGAGAAAACACAATTTTCTTCTCGTGAAATAGTGAGGAAAATAGGTTTTCCCTCTCTAGAGAGGAAAGTAAACAATGTTACCACCAGTGTTGTTTTACGATGAAATATTTTAAAAATTGGAAGTAAATTTATTATTTTATTGAAAATTCTGATTTTATAGTAATATACTGTAAACTATTATTTTACAATTATAATGTTTTATACTTTCTTTTTCTACTATTTCACGATTTTACAGCTTAAATTTAATTTGGCATATTGGCTGCATTTCGTTGTTTTCAAACGTCATTCTGACAAATGGCAGTTATAACCTAACTTCTAGTTTTATGTTTCTTGTACATTTACAATGTTTTTAAATATGTCGTGAAAAAAATGTTGTGACTAACACGAGAGGAAAGCTCTTTTTCCACTCTTGCTCGATTGCCTCACTCGCTTCGCTCGTGACACAAACTTCGAGCTCGAGTGGGAAAAAGAAGCGCTTTCCTCTCTAGTTGGACAAATAACTATTACATATGAGTGTATTAACAAAGGATGTCTAGTTTTTTTTTTGTCTTTGGCCTAGGAATTTGAAGTAAAAATATCTAAAAATGACGTTTTTTGTCATTATTTGATACAATTTGCTATGATTTTTTTCGGTCATTTAAAAACCAAAAAGCCTGCAGCTAACCTTCCTTTTTCGAATAATTTTTGTTTTACTTAATTAAGTTATTATAGAAATAATACTGGAGCCATGTTTACAGTATTTTTCAACTTCAAAATGTCATTGCATAGATAGGATGCGGCAAAGTACGAGTTTCGGGCTGGGTTCGGACAGCCGTAGTAGTGGAGAAGAGAGTGAATTAGAAAAAAAGTAATATCGAGAGTATTTTAGGAATTAAAAAATTGGTAGACGAGCCCCTTAAGATTAAAATCCAGTACACTACCGTAGCGAGTGTTTTGTATTTCAACAAGGATTATATACTTAAAAAAATTTTAATAAAGAAATTGTACATGACTGTAAAAATTCTTTTCCAATTTCTGCAAACTTTACACGGTTATATCTCATGAAAGAAATTTATTTTTAATCACATTTGTAAATCCATTGTCTCTTTTAAATGCTAAAAAAAATATTTTGAAGTCTATAATAAACTGACAGTTTACTCGGAACGAAAACACTTTTACAGTATTTTTGAATTTCAAAATTACATGACAATATAACTATATATTTGTTTTCAAAATAATCTTATTCTGACTCATGTTAAAAATAATTGAATTTGTAATTAAAGAAATTATTCTAATACACAATTAATTATTAATTAATAATGCATGTAAAAGTGAATTAAATTTAAATATTTAATAGTTTTAAAATAACTTTAATATTAATTCCACTGATAAAAAATTGATAAATATAATGATTCAACAATTCTGGTTCTAGGAAAATCAAACAAAATTCTGAGAATAAAAATAGAAACTCATAAATTCAATGTCAATGATAGAATGATAACAATTTACTTCCAATTTTACTAATATATCAGCTAATATTGAAAGTAATATCAATTAATATTGGATTTTCCCAAATCCATACGTATATAATCAAGTAATTTCCTGTAGATACTTAGGAAATTTCCACGTAATTTATAAATTTTTGGATATATTTTCCTAAACAAAGTGAAATTATTTTGAAAGAAAATATATTTCCTATATTTTGTTCGGAATGAAAACATTTACTTGACATTGTTTTGATTGTATTTCTAATTACTTAGTAATGACCGGTAGAGCGTTTGAGTGTGACAACCACACATACACCGTGAGTCATTGAATCATCGTTTCATTTATTTTTTTCATGACTAATGTATTGAATATCCACTAACAACCATGAGTAAGTTACTGGCAACCGCACACACGGTTAAGGGACTCGTCTACCTATTTTTCTAATTACTAAAATACTATATTACTTTTTTTCTAATTCACTCTCTTTCCCACTACTACGGCTGCATGAAGCCAGCCCGAAACTCGTACTTTGCCGCATCCTAGCTATGCAATGTCATTTTGAAGTTGAAAAATACTGTAAACATGGCTAAAGTATTCCCATAATAATTTCTGTATTTTTTAAAGAAATTAAGTAAATTAAAATTATTCAAAAAAGGAAGGTTAGCTGCAGGCTTCTTGCTTTTTAAATTTTTCTTTCCATTTATAATCATCGAAAAAAATCATATTAAATCGTATCAAATAATGACAAAAACGTCATTTTTAAATATTTTTTACGTCAAAGACAAAAAATAAGAAACTAGAGGCATTAAGACATCCTTTGTTAATACACTCATATGTAAATCATCATATATTTCAATTATAACTAAAGTAAACGTGGGAGGCGTACACCTCTGTAACGCTGTCAAATTTTAGGGTAGACGAACACCTTAATATACCCGGAAAAGAGCTATACGTTTTGAACGATTGACATTATTAAAGCGTTTGGGTCATTGCGAGACCAAAGAAGGTCGACAATTTGAACATTTGTTATAAAACGTGCGAAAGACATTAAAAATAATTAAAATAAACTCTTGAAAGAATTAAGATATCGGGTTTTGGTTTATGGGGATGTGTACCTTTAAGATAAGGTGAACTCGACAGGGGTTGCTATTTAAAAATATTGTTAAAAACTCCATATTGCATCTAAAAATGTAGTTTTTATGACTCCTTAGTGATCCCCAAATTTTCAATTTTTTTCTTCACTCGTTCAAAACTTATAGCTCCGCCCCGGAACTTTTGGGAACCCCTGTATTTATCAAGAAGTTTGGGTATATTGTGAGTCACTGGTATACCGTGTGTGCGGTTATCATGGTTGTTAGTGGAGAGTACACGACAGGGCAGATATTTGTGCATTTAACTAAATGTCGTCATTTCAAATGAATTTTTTGATATTTTAGGAAAGTAATGAAAATAAGAAATCTATAGAAAAACGTTCTATTCCACAAAATATACCGAATTCGTCTAAACAAAATGGAATTATTACTTGTAGAAACGCCCGAAAATTTAGAAGTTCTAGGGCGAGATGGTGGTTCATTGCTATTAGCAACTGTGATGGGTCTAAAGTAAGAAAAAATTTACCAAACTCTGTATCATAAAAAAAAAATCTACGAAAGTGCGAATTCACATGTTTTCAAATATTAAAATTGATGGAGATTGGAGAAAGTAGGCTTTTGAAACATTGACTGGTGAAAATAATTTCAACACTCATTTTGTACATTGAGTGCGAATTTTTCAAAAAGTACATTTTTTATAAAACACTTTATTTGTTCTAATCTCTGTAATACATGTTCAAATGGACGATTTTCACTTAATTTGAGACATAATCATTTTGCTGTTTTGCAGTTACTGGAAGGTCAAAGCTTTCAGGATATTTTTGACTTCAGAGACAAAAGTTTAGATTTACAATTGCCGTAAAATGTCCGAAGGGGTACAAATAAACTCACTTACACTATCACTACAACATTCTGCATGAAATGTCATTATTTTTATTATAAATTAAACCATAAATGCAAAATTACAAAATTTATCTTTCAGTTTTTAGATGTTGTTATTGTTTTCAGCTGACAGCAAGCCTACCTGTTTTGTTTTTCTTAAATTTGAAAATATTTTATTTCCAATTTTTTTTATTAATTTTGAATATTTCCCAGTTTCGTAGAAAAAATGTATGTAACACACTTTCGGAAAGAGTAATTGAAAAACTCGTATGATAGGAGAACTCGTTAAGGCTCGTGCTCCAACTGTCATACTAGTTTCGCAATGAAGCCCTTTCCACACTTTCTTGTATTACAATATAGTATTAATTCTTACAGGGAATCAATGTTAAATATCAAGTTTTAATGACAAATGGAAGACCAGGAGATTACTGGCACGAGCATTTTTCAGCTGACGAATTTTGTAAGTCATAATTTTTTTACTGAAACTTAACTCTTTATTTTACGAGGCCCGTCTACTACCTAAAATTCAGCATAAAATGTACTAACGTAGCGAGTGTTTTGTGGCCAGTACAAGAATGGCCAAATTTTATTATAACAAGGATTTAATAAAAAAAGAATTCTTTCTCTATTAAATGTTTATAAAAACATTATCCTGAAGTCAATAATAATCTGACAGTTTACTCGCAACGAAAACACTTTTTCAACTTCAAAATGACTTTTCATAACTAGGATGCGACAAAGTACGAGTTTCGGGCTGTGTTCAGGCAGCCCTAGTAGTGAGGAAAAATGAGAAAAAAAATCCATGGGCAGTAACAACCCAAAATATGACTTAAATTAATATACAGCATTCATTACAAGTCGTAGAATTTGAATAAAAATTAAAATTTATAGGTAACCGTTGAAATAACGAAGATAATTGAATTTAAAGTTGACACAAAAACGCGCTAAAATACATTGCGTATATGGAGGTAACCAGTAGATTTACTAAACGATTAGAAAATTTTATATCATAACAACCCAACACATATTTGGAAAACGAATATGTTATTCTTTGATATTTGAGGTATTTATTAGAAAAATAAAAAATATGAGTCACCGCAATAATGGTTGAGAAATCGCATGCAAAAGGTTCCAGTTTCAAGAAAAATTATGTTTTTGACGTACTACTACTGCATTTCAGTGTAAACTTAAATTTCAATTATATTTTTTATTTAATTGGATACCTATGATTTATAATTTACATCCAAATCTACGATTTTTAATGATTTATTTCTGATTATTTGACTGCTTCGGCCTCACCTCACACCGAAATCACGCACGCTTATGACCGACGGATTTTCTACCTTAAATTGTTTTCTTATTTTAAGTCAACATGTCTAGGTGGTCTAGGTACTTAAGATTTTATTTTAAGAACAAAATTTCTAAGAAATATTGTAATTTATATAATATTAATAGCACGAGAGTGAAAACAATAAATACAAGTTGCAGATATTCTAGAAAATTAATTGATTCTGGAAATATAATTAGTTTTGTATTGTTATTTCCTATTTGAAAAGTTCAATGACGACCGGAAAATTTACTCGTTTTGGTAATTTTGACAATAAAGTAAAAAATAAAATTACACAAATAAAAATAAGAGTCTAACACGTAGATTCTTATGGACGTGTTCACAGCAGCCTTAAATAAAAATAAACTCAAGTCAAAAACACAGCGATATTCAAATGTCATATATTTTACACAAGCATACGCATAAATACACTAGTGGAAAAAAATGAAACACTTGAAATTCGTAAAAATTTCGACCATTTTCAAACAGCCATAACTCGGCGTATTTTCAATCGATTTCGATGGATCTTTGCGGGCGAAAAACTTTGAAATGTCTGCTTTAAAGTCATGTATGCGAACTTAAACGCAACCCCTTCCGCCCCCCTCTAGCACCCCTGTGAAAAAAAATGTTTTTAATTTTAAAAATGTGCAACTTTGACGATGTGTACGGAGTTGAAATTTTTTTTGACTTGATCCACCAAAAGGGCACTAAAATTTGTTCAATTCCCTGTGGGTGTTTAAAAAAGTGCATTTTTGGGTTTTTCGCACTTAACTCAGCGACTTTTCAACAAAATTAGACGATTCCTTCGGGAAAAAACCGATATTGGCTCTACTTTAAGGGAGTAAACTCAGATTAAGATGATCTCATTTCGTACCCTTCACAACCCGAACAAAACGAATGAAATTTTCTTTCAAAATTTCTAATTTGTTAGACAATTTGAGTTATTCACACGAAATATTTCATTTTTAAATTTTCTCGATGCACATTTTTTTCAAACACCCATAACTTTGTGCCAAATCATCGTAGGAACTTCGTTCTTTGAGTCCTGCACAGGGAATTGAACAAATTATAGTGGCCTTTTGTGGATCGAGTCAAAAAAATTTCAACTCGAAATTTTACGAATTTCAAGTGTTTTTTTCCTCCTTCTTTGTATATGTATATATTTTTGTAATTTTTCAGATGTTCTACCAGTGTTGATGGCATTTGCAATTGCATACGGCATGTTGCTATTCGCAATAATAATTTGTTCTGTTGAATTAAAATCTCGACAATTATTACATACAACTTACAAAATTTTTGTAATGTCGGTTGTTTTACAATTAATTGGTATCGGACTAACAAGTATGGCTTATTTGAAATATGCTGTCTCTGGAGTTTTACCTTATCGTACAAAAATATTTGGTAAGCTAATGAAATAATTACATCACATAAAAGCCTCATTTCCACCGACTGTTTTAATGCTTAAGAACTATGTTTAATGCATAAGTACGAGGCATATCCAGAAAGTAAGGTGATAAGTGCTCTGAAGGGTGCAGGGAATTTTTTTTCAAAGGTTGGCATACCTGCGTGTAGGGGGCTTCGTAACGGTCAAACCGAGCCCTGGTTCAATTCAATCCGTTGAGAAATGTCGTCACAGGAGAGGCTTTCGTCAACCTCCACAGAGGCCGTTCGCTCCACCACCTCGGTCATCAATTTCCTCACTTTGCGTCAAGAATCCGCGACCGAAATCCATCGTCAACTTGTGAAAACCTATGAGCCTGAGATAATGTCATGTCAGCACGTTTACACGTGGATTAGGTTGTTTAAAGAAGGTCCCACTAACACTCATGACGAAGAAATGAGTGAGGCCCTCAGTTCTTCTATTCCTTAATATCGCAAAAGTAACAAAAATTCATTATTGATGTACCTAGTTTAAAGGTATCGACTCCACGTAGCTCAACACCGCGTTTGTCCTATGTTAATGCATAGAAACGCTCGCTAAAAATACGGAAAAGCAGTCTAGCAATTTCTACAATGCTCACGAAGTTTTATAGATAAAGCTAAATTTCATAAATTTATTTACAGACGAAGAATGCAACTAGGATTATGCCGAGTTACATTTTCTAATAAATCTCTTAATAATAAGAAAAAGCATGTAAAAAATTACTTAAAACACACTTTTTCATTAATTTTTTATATGGATTTCAAAGAATTTTTCAGAATTCTAACTGAGCATAATCCTAGATTAATTCTTTCACAAAAATCTAGTACCTACCTGTTTTTCCTTCAAATTTTTAATATGCAATGAGTAAAGCAGAAACTGCTATACCTCTAAACACGCCATATTTTGTTACGGAGACGAGACCCTTAATGAGCATTTGAATGTAGTTTATAACCTTATAATATAAATGTAATCGACTGAAAAATACAATTTTTTTCGGGCACACCTGTTTCAGAAAATACCCGGTATAATATACAGAATAAAACAAATCAAAATAAATGTTATAATATAATTTATTAAACAAGTTTAATGTACAAAGTAATTACTTATATATTAATAACATTTTCGTCATACCAATTAAATGTACATTACCAAATAATGAATGTTCTGTTTGTGATTTTTTAGGAGCCGTGTTTATGGGAGCATGTGAAACAATTTTTCTACTGTTGTTGCTACTTTTAGCCAAAGGTTTTACCACCACAAGAGGAAGGTTACCACTTTCTGCAAGTGTTAAGTTGACGATTTTTATGTGCCTGTATGCTATAACGTTTTTGACGTTGTTTATTTATGAAGCCAAGGTAAATTTATTTTAATTGTATTAAGGGGCTCGTCTACCAAATCCAGGATAAAATATACTAACGTAGCGAGTGCTTTGTTTATTTCAACAAGGGTTGTATACTTAAAGGATCAATTAACAGTAAAACTGTAATGAAAAATTCTTTAAAATGACCAGTTTATGTAAACTTTACACGGTTATATTTTATGATAGAAATTAATTTTTAAAATTTTAAAAAGGCACATCTGTAGATCCATTTTTTCTCTATTATGAGCATTCTGTACAGGACGAAAATACACTTAAAAAGCACTTTACACGCATACACCTCATCGACACATGGTTGCACATTTTAACAAAAACAAATTTTTATATGGTAGATAAGGGATAAAACTTCGTTCTATTAGTGCCATTTTTTCTGTTTTGTACCGAAGTTTTAGTTTATAAAATAAAGAAAATTACAAAAATTCACATTTTTTTACCTCTAATTTTCTCGAAATCAGAAAGCTTTTTCTAAAAAATAACACTACCCCAACGTAGATTAAACTTTAAACTACATGATTCAAGTTTAAAATATCATGTTCTGCGAAATATAAAGAAAAATCTGTAGGTGCTTCTAAACGCCTGCAAGCGGTTGAAAGTAAGTAATTTCGACCGTTGAACGTGCTGAAAAAAAAAATTGCACTAATAGAACGAAGTTTTATCCCTTATCTACCATATAAAAATTTGTTTTTGTTAAAATGTGCAACCATGTATCGATGAGGTGTATGAATGTAAAATGCTTTAACGTGTACATTCTTCCTGTACAGAATGCTCTTAAATGTATATAAAATCATAACCTTGAAGTCAATAATAAACTAACAGTTTGCTCGCAACGAAAACACTTTTACAGTATTTTCAACTTCAAAACGAAATTGTATTGCTAGGATGCGGTAAAGTACGAGTTTCGGGCTGGTTTTAGGCAGTCGTAGTAGTGAGGAAAAGAGTGGAATAGAAAAAAGTAAAATCGAGAGTATTCTACGAATTCGGAAAAACGTAGACGGGCCCGCCTGAAGCAAAAATAACTATGACTGTTTCCCTCATAAAATTTAAGCCAATCAGAAGTCTGACATTTCTGAATGTTGTCCAATCAATCGATAATTTGCACTAGTGCAAAATTATCGTATTTAGATGCGGCGTGGTAATGTGATTCAGACTTTCTCAAAGGAAGTTTTTAAATTTTGCTTTATTTTTCATGAGAGAAACAGCGTTTGGCTAAATTTTAATCGGGAAATAGTCCTTCGAATATTCCTCGTGCATGTAATTGTAGATAATTTAACATGTACTTGGGATATTATATATGATAATTTTGTAGGTATTTGATCCCGGTGAAGTTTTATATTTATATGAGTCGCCCGCCGGTTACGGCCTTATTGTCCTCAGGATAATAGCCTGGTGGATGTTTATATATTCGACAATATTTACTCTCAAACATTATCCTGAAAAAGTAAGTAATTTTTTATACATACCTACCTAACTATTACACCTTTTTCACAACGAGAAAGGCATCGGTATAGAAATATGTTTACCGTGTGTGCGGTTACCAGCCGTCAGCGCACGCACGGTTGTTGGTGAATAGAACACCACAGGGAAGATAACTGTGCAGTTGAATTGACTGGAGAGCTAAGTTGTTAATTTGATTGAAGTATTTTTATTTTCAGTCGAACTTTTATTATCCTTTTAATATCTGTGGAACGCTGTGGTTCGTGGCAGGACCTGCGTTTATTTTGAGCGCTAATTCGTACGTAGACAAGTGGGTCCGAGAGTCAGTCGTGTGCGGAGTCCTGTTGTTTATTACCTTCGCTGGACACCTCATGTTTTTGGTAAGTTCGTAAATAAAACAATAATTTTACTTGATGGTAGTTTAGTATTATTTGTTAATTTATTAAAAATAAATATGTACGAGCCACCGACAGCGATCGTCAGTTGTTTTAACTGAAAATAAAAGTTGAACGTAATGGGATAACTGCTAAAAAAAAAAAGATTTTTTGGTAAATTATGAAACTTTGGCCAATTCTGAACATGTTTACGTAAAAATCATTTCTAAATTTACAACTTTGCATTTATAATTTCTCTGTACAGTCCTTGAAGTTTACAGGCTGACATAAAATTTGTACTGTTTTAAGAACTATGCGACTTATTGAGTAAATAAGTACCTACCTAATATTTTTTAACAATAAATTACTTTTATTATTATTTGTGCCAAATCATCGTAGGAACTTCGTTCTTTGAGTCCTGCACAGGGAATTGAATAAATTTTAGTGCTCTTTTTGTGGATCGAGTCAAAATAAAATCAACTCCGTACACATCGTGGGTGCGAGAGGGGGGCGGAAGGGGTTGCGCTTAAATTCGCATGCATGACTTTAAAGTAGACACTTGAAAGTTTTTCGCCCGCAAAGTTTCATCGAAATCGATTGAAAATACGCCGAGTTTTCATTCTGCTCTTTAGTATATAGTATAGATATCTCTTCTGTAAACTAATGTAAATATATTGTAACATTTTCGGGGGCCAAGACCACCCAGGCTCACCCTTAGTTATGCCCTGCTTTAGCACAAAACATTAGTGCTGGGATCCGGATCCGGATAGTTTCGGTATCGGATCCAAAAATATCCGGATATCCGGATATTTCAAGATAAATGAATACTTTACTATCCGGATATTGGATCCGGATAATAGACCGTATATTGGATCCGGATATTAGATCCGGATATCGAATCCGATTACCAGGTCCGGATACCGGATCTAGATATTAGATTCGGATATCAGATTCTGAGAAAAGAAGCGGGCGAAAAATATATTTTAAATGTGAGTAGTAATGAATTTTAAATCCAATACAATTTTATTTACAAATTTCCTGGACACCATCAAGGTAAAGTGTAAAGTACCGGCTTAATAAACAAATTTTCAATGTCAATGAGTTAGAAACTTTAAAGCTAGGCTTCGATTTGTTGATTCAATTCCCTAATATTGAATTATAGATACTAAACTCAATATCTGGATCAGGAACTAATACTCTGAACTCAATCCGATAATCGGATATTCGGATCTAGGTCCTATATCCGGATATCGATATCCGGATCTAGATCCGACACCCGGATCCAGATCCCACACTCGGATATCCGGATCCAGATCCGACACCCGGATATCCGGATCCAGATCCGACACCCGGATATCCGATAAAATATCCGGATAACGGATATCCGAGTATCCGGATCCAATTTTTTCGGATATTGACAGCTCTACAAATCATAACCTTCTTGGGTGTCTCCCCCACAGATCCTGACCCTCCCAGCCATGGCGAACAAGAACTTCCCTTACCACATCCGAACCACCCAGATCGGCGTGATGGAAGTGCACGGGCTGGCGGGTGTCGGAACACTCGACCAGTTCAACCACCACGCGTACCAACCCTCCGCACCTCCACACCACACCGTCATCATCCCACTGCACCCAGACAGCGACGACATGTTCCTCGCGGCCACGCAGCGCAGAGACGACGCAGCGGTCCTCGCGGAGACGCAGCGCAGAGACGAGGGAACGAGTGATGATGAGGAGGATGATGACAAGGAGGTGGATAACGTGCTCAAGTGGTCCACGGTCAAGGGAAGTGTGGGAGCACAGGAGAGTGGAGCGCGGTTAGGTGAGGGTTTGGATGTTTTGGTTCTGCACTTGAACCCGAAACTTGTACTTGTCGTTTTGAAGTTCAAACATTTCATAGAGAAATAATGGATCTACAGATGTCTTTTTAAAATTTTGTGCACGGTCATATCATAATTTGATACTTATACACGAATTTCTTTGACGTAAACGTCACTTTATAGCCCACGAACCACTTTATAGCGCAGTGCGCTATAAAAAAAACGTCAAATTAATGCAAACAGTTGTTTTTTTAAAAATTTTCCTGATATAAACTACTAATAGTCCTATAAATAACCATTTTCTATAATTAGTTGTAGGTACCATTTTTTTATCTAAATAACATCATTTTTACTTACATTTAATAACATAAATGATCGAATAAATGATTAATTCAATAATGACAACTTTGACATTTATATTTTTGTTTTTTTTATAGCTTAGCAACAGTCAAAGAATTTAGTAATTTTTGGTAATTTGAACAAGTAATTAATTTATTTAAAAATATTGAACCGTGCATAAAGTTGGGTATGTACCACGGGCGTAACTTGCTTTTATGGCTCTTGACGTGTTTTTAGCCCTCGGCTAACGCTCGGGCTCAAAAGCACGTCTCACACCATAAAAGCTTCTACACACCCTTAAAATAACTGAATGTATGCAGGGTGTTACATAAATTAAGACAAAAAATTAAATAGTTATTCTGTACGACGTGGTGAATTTTAAAAAATAATTTTTTTAAAATTCACAAAGTTAAGGGTAGTTTACTTGACGTGTGTACTAAATTGTGGAACACTGTGTATAATTATGAATACCTATATAATTCATGTATCACATGGTACATATTAGACTAATTTGATTGGCTGAAATAGGCAGAAAGAGGCTATTAAATCGAAGATATTTTTATGTCAACCGTTTTGTCTATTAGTTACAAACTGTCAGTTTCTCAATCTGAAATTGCTGTTTGTCAAAAATCAGTCTTAAACCCCCCCTCCCCACAATACCTATATAAAATTTGGCCCATTTATGTCGAACAAAAAAAAAATCATTCCTGCTGAATTTTAAATCTGCCCATAACTCAAAAACTATGCAAGATTTTCAAAATCTGATTGCGGCATTGGATTCCTCATGAAAAGTTACCTTATATCATAAAAAAAATATTGAAAAATTTTGCGCGGTTACAAAATGGCGGCCGGTTGAAATATTCCTGCTGAAGGTAATTAAATAGCTGTAACTCCTGAACGAATTGAGATACAGGCACGAAATTTTTACCAGATATTCAGGAGATGTAGGGGCATACACTAGTGGACCAAACTTGGATGTGACACCCCCATAGTCAAAATTTTGCACCAAGATCATAATTATTATGTTATACACATATTTATTACGTTTTTTTGTGTAACAGGATCGTCAAAATCTACAGGAGAGAATGTGCTATCGACGAATGGATCAATTAATTCACCAAGTTCAATATTTAGAGCGAAAAGTTTTCGACAAGCTGATAGTTCTTTAGGAAATGAGTGGACCAGAGATGTACCAATTGAACTTTTCACTATAAGTAAAATGGTTATAAATAAACCTACAAATACATAACAATATTATCCTGTGTCAGGACTGTGTGTACATTTTTATAATAAATATTTGTAATATAACAAAAAATCTGATGTGGCCAGCACAAGACCTCCCGCCATAACAACTTTATTCTTTTTAGTTATTATACAAATATATTAATATATAAGTACTACTACTACTACTACTCACAAATATATTTTAGTCATTTTATTTAAACTGCAGAAGAAGATATAATAGTATATTATATATTGAGGGACTAAAGTGCATGATTTAATCTTGAGGGTGAAGTTTATTTCACGAGCCGAAGATGAGGGAAATAATCACCTGAGGGATTAAAGATACTTTAGTCCTGTGGTATATACGCTATTTTTTGAACTTCATCCTCAAATGAATGCAAAATAGTTTAAAAGAATAGACATTTTGCAATTTTGACAGTAAATTTTATGACAAATATTTATATTGTTACCATAGATACTCTGTAACAAATAGCACGTATTTACTTGACAACGGGAATAATTAAGTCAATTTCTTGACAACGGGATTAAATATGAAAAATAATCCCTTGGGATCAAATTAAGAACCTTAGTCCCTAAAAATAAAGACTAAAGAAGAGTTTTAGTCCCAGAAGTGCAAAAACGATATTTACTATTGTCACTGTCACGTCATAAACATGTAAATAATTAAATAATAATAATTCTGAGAAAAACTTTTCGTAACTATGATTGCCTTGTAAATTTAAATGTTTGTATCACATTATTATATAAAATTTTCAAATAGTAGTCGAGTAATTTGTTAAATAAATTTAAAAATTGCATGCGCGCTAGACAATCAAATTGAGTATTTTCTAAACAAGAATGGAGCGAAACATAGCAATTAGATAAATAGAGACAACATGTGCTCATAAAACATAGGCTGTCAGCGCGGGTACCTGAAATAACAGGGATTTGTGATCTAGCAGCGCTGAGCGATAAAACCCCCTTAAGATAGTCATTAAAATCTTAAATATGAAATTTGGTTATGAAAGATACTGTTTCAGTTATCGTGGACGAAAAATCATCTTAAAATTAAGACACTTTATTTTAGTATCTTGTTAAAAAGAAATATTCAACCAATTTTACCAAATCCTGAAATATTTGCAACCCCAAATACAAGGCACTAATAAAGCATGTTCTTTTCATTCATTAATTACTAGTTTCCAAATTTATATTATCAAAATAAATAAGAACCATAAATTTAACAGAATATTATTTAAAATATTTTATCTACGACCACTAGTGTAAATGAGCTTACATACTGTGTAAGCTTCACATTACGCACAGCTGTGCGTAATATCGTGCGATCGCACAGTTAGGGAATTTTTGATTTATAGAAATTATGTTGGCAAGATATAATAATTAGTATTCAATTAAAGCAGTGCCATGAAGAAGAAAGCATGAAATATTCTATAAATAAGTTTTAGTTGTTCTTGTTTTAGTTTAATTAGTCCCAATTTAATCATTTATTGGTTAGTTGCTAGTTATTTTTGTTCCACACTATTGGCAACACTGCAGTTTAAAACAATATGGCATCCATTTTCATTCAACTGACAGTTAAAAGCTGTGCAAGCAAAAAGATAGAGTTAAATCTTTTGTTCACGGTGTTTATGTATATAATACTATAATTATGTGTTTTTTTATAGTTTTTAAAATATTCTTTATTATATCACAACATTCAAGTGTCTACACTGTATCAGCTTCTGAGGATGACTTAAATAAGGTCGAAACGTCAAGCAAATATACAAAATAAGCGAATAACTCTTTTATTTACAGACTGCCTGCCAAATAGTTGTTTTTTTCATTATTCATACAGTCGATAACCAAATTAATCGTTGTATTACGTAAGTTAATAAATATCCTAAAATAATACAATTTAATTTTTCCGTTCAATTCTAGTAGTTCCAAGAAAATACATATCTATACTATAATGATTTTAAAAATTGATTGCACAATAATGGTCGTAGATAAAGTATAGTACATAACTCGAGCTGTAAAGCAATTACGAACTCGCCGCTGCGCGGCTTTTTCGTAATTTTTTCACTCGTCCGTAATATGCTTCTTACTGCTCTCGTTATGTATTATACTATTAATATTCAAATATGAATCGAAATCTGTAATAACAACTGTGAAATTCTGTAGTTATTTCGCGGTATACATTTACAAAACTAACCTTACAATCTATTTTCTAGTATTTAGCCTTACTAGAAACAGTACCAACGTGTGATATCTATATACAAAAATTGGTTGAATTATAAACAGTATTTATCCGTCTCACACCTATTTTATCTTTATAGGTATACTTTTAGTTTAAATTTTAAATTATGTGCATTATTAATTTCTTATATAGCTATAGAAATATATTCAACAATTCCTGAAAGATATTGGTACTTTGTAAATACATCATTTGTTATTATACATATTTTTTGTATTTAAAACAATTTCGTTCAAATCTGTAGTTCCTACAGATCTATAAAACTGTAAATATTAAACAAAATCGCAATGAAATTTATAAGCACATGAACATTTTTATATTTGTCAACAAATATTGATGTGATTTAAAGATTTACAAATTTGTAAAACTTACAGATTTGAACAGAATCCCATCATTAGATTCCTTGCATGTTTCTCTCTTAGAAATAATGTTTTTCTAAATTTTTAATTGAATGCACTTTATTTATTAAAAATATCGGTTTTTATTTAATATAATTGGATTCGTCAGTCGTAATAATATTAGTAATCACATTTTCAAACATTTCAAGCTGCTATTTTAACCAGGTGACAATTTTGTGTGTGTATTCTTGTAGTTTAACCTTTCTTTATAATAATTTAAATTTGCCTCCTACATAACTTCGTCTCGTATTTAAAATTTGCTTATCCGCTTGTCAAAAATCAAAACTGCGTTCCTAAATTACATTCTCTAATATTAGGTTATACTCTACACTTTAAAACTAAGCGGCTGTTGAGAAATCCGTCTTTTATCATGTGAAAGCATTGTGAAAGACGTTGCAAACATGAAATTTCCAGTACACAACTATCTACACTCTACGCCGTTTAAAACTTAATGAAAACTTGGTAACGTAGCCAAAGTGTTCTTACTTTATTTAATAGAGGGCAGAAATCACATTTTGATTTCACGATTTATGAACTAATTATTGATTTTTTCAACGCCATATTGGGGTGGGGTTTGCAATTTGTAATGGAATGTAGAATGTAATGAAACTGACGCCATTGCATGTTCGTAGTTTGTTCTTTGTATTTAAATAATAAGTGGCTTAATTTCAAGTGATTAATAAGAAATTGTGAGTATCCTAGACATAAAATAATGTTGTTTGCGACAAAATGATCAACAAGTTGTTGTAAACTTATTAATTTGATGTTAATGGACTCCATGATCAGTTCATACCAGCCGAAGTCTTCGCTTCAAGTATTAAAATAAGGGATATATTTACAGGTTATAATGTAGAGAAAATGGCGAGTTGGTCATTAAATTTACGTTCCAATTAAAATACAAAAATATGTAGTGAAAAGTGATTCTCCTCAGAAATATCAGGTAAAATGAGATTTGTACTGTACGAGAAATACTCGATATTATGTTTGTGTTGCGATTAAATCATAATAGAGCTGGATAATCAAAGATAAAAAGTAGCACATTTTTTCAACATTATACTTATACATTGCTTTTGATTGGCCTAAAGTAATATTTTGATAATAATATAATAATTTAACAATAAATTAGCTTATTTTAAATCAGAAAAATGTATTTGTTAAACAAATACATCATGTTAGTTGCATTAAAAATATTAAAATTATCGTTTTTAAAATCAGTTATAACTCATTAAAATCAATAGCAATGTTTATTTCAATAATTTTTAATGTTTAAACTTTTCAAGGTTGAATCAATATATAAAATATAATAGTTATTTTAGATTCACTCATAGTTGTTGGTGAAAAATAACCCACAGTTGTAATATTTGTGCAGATATTCCTGTATAAAATAATATTTATTTAGTAATATCAAATGTAAATAACTTGACAATGACTTTAGAAGTCTTCGAAGAACGTAGAAGAACATTCTGCACCTGACATCAACGACGAGAGATTTCACTGGACAACAACTTCAACATTCATCTGAGCAGTCTTCGGGAAACATCAACTTCAACAGTCAACTTGGAGTCAACATCTTCAGATCTTCAAGCAAATGATGTAAGCATTTTTTAATCATTATTCCTCTGACATTTCTACATTAAGAACCACACTTTCAATGTATAACAGTCGTAACTCAATGAGTGATTCCCAAGTCACGGGTACTCTTGTTTTATATTAGGGATTATAGAATTGATATTTTGACATTTAAAATTAAAATGGCTGCTAGAATCTGTTCAGCCGCCATTATTTTTATATACTTTATTTATAGTGGGTAAAATTTCCTGGGGAAGCCGATTCTGAGCTCAAACATTATCCTCCTCCACTGTTGGGCCTCATACCCCATATTACGCTGCTGTCTTATTTATTTATTTAGTAATTATCAAATGTAAATAAATAATTTGTGGTTCCTAGGTATTCGAGCATATAATTTGCAAGGAGATATGTGAACAAGTGAACAATGACTTCAGCAGTCTTCGAAGGACGTAGAAGAATATTCTGCACATGACATCAGAAACGAGAGACTTCACTGGACAACAACTTCAGCATTCATCTGCAGCAGCCTTCGGGAAACATCAACTTCAACAGTCAACTTGGAATCAACACCTTTAGATCTTGAAGCAATCATGTAAGCATTTTTTAAATCATCATTCCTCTGACATTTCTACATTAAGAACCACAATTTCAATGTCGTAGCTCAATGAGTGATTCCCAAGTCACGGGTACCTACTCTTGTTTTATATTTGGGATTATAGAGTAGATATTTTGTCATTTATAATTAAAATGGCTGCTACAATCTGTTCAGTCGCCATTATTTTTATATACTTTATGATTTATATGTTAATAATCGTAGAACTGCCGCGAAAATTTGTAGTCAGGGGTAAAATTTCCTGGGGAAGCCGATTCTGACCTCAAACATTATCCTCCTCCACTGTTGGGCCCCATACCCCATATTACGCTGCTGTCTTCCCCTAGAGATAGCACATATGAGGCATTTCGTTGTTATATTATTTATTATAGAAAATTCGTGAAAATTTTATTACTGGGGTAAAAATTCTTTAAAATATTATGCTGTCTCTACTGGTGCCCCCTTATTGCAATGGTAGCACGAAAGAGACATGTAATTGTCGTAGAAAATTCGCGAAAATGTGGTTCTAGGTGTAAAATTGCCTGAGGAAATTATCCCGCCTTGAAAAGTGTTCATCTCTACTGTTGATGTGTTTTCTCAAGAATTGCACACATTAGTCATTATTTAAATGTGCGGAGAGCACACCACAGTGGACATTTTTCGTTATTTAGTGCAGTTTATATGAATCTAAATGTTTGTTATTGTAACAGATTAATTTGGACTTCATGTACACAGTTTGAAGATTCTTTGGTTTGAAATTCTACTGTTGGAGTCTACTGTGTCTAGGACAAGGAACATCTCGATCACCAGTTCAACACATAAGTTTCTAATTTTTACTTTGTGTATTCCATTTGAAAC
Source organism: Agonum fuliginosum (assembly GCA_947534325.1). NCBI lineage: Eukaryota > Metazoa > Arthropoda > Insecta > Coleoptera > Carabidae > Agonum > Agonum fuliginosum. The sequence continues at coordinate 1,063,251 of OX384045.1, read as the reverse complement.
ATGATGCTTTTACTCACCTTGAGCGTGACATTTTTGGATTCCTCGTACTTTTCTATGGTAGGAACCACATTTTCAAAGTTGCGGTGTCACTGCTTTAGCCGTAATTTAATTATTAATGTTAACACATCACTTTTTAAATGTGATTTTTTGACTTCTAAGAGCTCTATTTCCTAAACGGTTATAATTAGCGGTCTGAGCGTGACATTTTTTTATTCCTCGTACTTTTTTTATGTTAGGAATCACATTTTCAACGTTTCAGAGTCACTGCTTTAGCCGTAATTTAATTATTAATGTAAACACATCACTTTTTAAATGTGATTTTTTGACTTCTAAGGGCTCTATTTCCCAAACAGTTACAGTTAGCGGCCTGAGCGTGACATTTTTGGATTCCTCGTACTTTTCTATGGTAGGAACCACATTTTCAACGTTTCAGAGTCACTGCTTTAGCTGTATTTTAATTATTAATGTAAACACATCACTTTTTAAATGTGATTTTTTGACTTCTAAGGGCTCTATTTCCCAAACGGTTATAGTTAGCGGTCTGAGCGTGACATTTTTGGATTCCTCGTACTTTTTTATGTTAGGAACCACATTTTCAATGTTTCAGAGTCACTGCTTTAGCCGTAATTTAATTATTTATGTAAACACATCACTTTTTAAATGTGATTTTTTGACTTCTAAGGACTCTATTTCCCAAACGGTTATAGTTAGCGGTCTGAGCGTGACATTTTTGGATTCCTCGTACTTTTCTATGGTAGGAACCACATTTTCAAAGTTGCGGTGTCACTGGTATGGCTGTAATTTAATTATTTATGTAAACACATCATTTTTTAAATGTGATTTTTTGACTTCTGAGGGCTCTATTTCCTAAACGGTTATAGTTAGCGGTCTCAGCGTGAGATTTTTGGATTCCTCGTACTTTTTTATGTTAGGAACCACATTTTCAACGTTTCAGAGTCACTGCTTTAACCGTATTTTAATTATTAATGTAAACACATCACTTTTTAAATGTGATTTTTTGATTTCTAAGGGCTCTATTTCCCAAACGGTTATAGTTAGCGGTCTGAGCGTGACATTTTTGGATTCCTCGTACTTTTCTATGGTAGGAACCACATTTTCAAAGTTGCGGTGTTACTGGTATGGCTGTAATTTAATTATTTATGTAAACACATCACTTTTTAAATGTGATTTTTTGACTTCTAAGGGCTCTATTTCTCAAACGGTTATAGTTAGCGGTCTGAGCGTGACATTTTTTGATTCCCCGTACTTTTTTATGTTAGGAACCACATTTTCAACGTTTCAGAGTCACTGCTTTAGCCGTAATTTCATTATTAATGTAAACACATCACTTTTTAAATGTGATGTTTTGACTTCTAAGGGCTCTATTTCCCAAACAGTTACAGTTAGCGGCCTGAGCGTGACATTTTTGGATTCCTCGTACTTTTCTATGGTAGGAACCACATTTTCAACGTTTCAGAGTCACTGCTTTAGCTGTATTTTAATTATTAATGTAAACACATCACTTTTTAAATGTGATTTTTTGACTTCTAAGGGCTCTATTTCCCAAACGGTTATAGTTAGCGGTCTGAGCGTGACATTTTTGGATTCCTCGTACTTTTTTATGTTAGGAACCACATTTTCAATGTTTCAGAGTCACTGCTTTAGCCGTAATTTAATTATTTATGTAAACACATCACTTTTTAAATGTGATTTTTTGACTTCTAAGGACTCTATTTCCCAAACGGTTATAGTTAGCGGTCTGAGCGTGACATTTTTGGATTCCTCGTATTTTTCTATGGTAGGAACCACATTTTCAAAGTTGCGGTGTCACTGGTATGGCTGTAATTTAATTATTTATGTAAACACATCATTTTTTAAATGTGATTTTTTGACTTCTGAGGGCTCTATTTCCTAAACGGTTATAGTTAGCGGTCTCAGCGTGAGATTTTTGGATTCCTCGTACTTTTTTATGTTAGGAACCACATTTTCAACGTTTCAGAGTCACTGCTTTAACCGTATTTTAATTATTAATGTAAACACATCACTTTTTAAATGTGATTTTTTTATTTCTAAGGGCTCTATTTCCCAAACGGTTATAGTTAGCGGTCTGAGCGTGACATTTTTGGATTCCTCGTACTTTTCTATGGTAGGAACCACATTTTCAAAGTTGCGGTGTTACTGGTATGGCTGTAATTTAATTATTTATGTAAACACATCACTTTTTAAATGTGATTTTTTGACTTCTAAGGGCTCTATTTCTCAAACGGTTATAGTTAGCGGTCTGAGCGTGACATTTTTTTATTCCCCGTACTTTTTTATGTTAGGAACCACATTTTCAACGTTTCAGAGTCACTGCTTTAGCCGTAATTTCATTATTAATGTAAACACATCACTTTTTAAATGTGATTTTTTGACTTCTAAGGGCTCTATTTCCCAAACAGTTACAGTTAGCGGCCTGAGCGTGACATTTTTGGATTCCTCGTACTTTTCTATGGTAGGAACCACATTTTCAACGTTTCAGAGTCACTGCTTTAGCTGTATTTTAATTATTAATGTAAACACATCACTTTTTAAATGTGATTTTTTGACTTCTAAGGGCTCTATTTCCCAAACGGTTATAGTTAGCGGTCTGAGCGTGACATTTTTGGATTCCTCGTACTTTTTTATGTTAGGAACCACATTTTCAATGTTTCAGAGTCACTGCTTTAGCCGTAATTTAATTATTTATGTAAACACATCACTTTTTAAATGTGATTTTTTGACTTCTAAGGACTCTATTTCCCAAACGGTTATAGTTAGCGGTCTGAGCGTGACATTTTTGGATTCCTCGTACTTTTCTATGGTAGGAACCACATTTTCAAAGTTGCGGTGTCACTGGTATGGCTGTAATTTAATTATTTATGTAAACACATCATTTTTTAAATGTGATTTTTTGACTTCTGAGGGCTCTATTTCCTAAACGGTTATAGTTAGCGGTCTCAGCGTGAGATTTTTGGATTCCTCGTACTTTTTTATGTTAGGAACCACATTTTCAACGTTTCAGAGTCACTGCTTTAACCGTATTTTAATTATTAATGTAAACACATCACTTTTTAAATGTGATTTTTTGATTTCTAAGGGCTCTATTTCCCAAACGGTTATAGTTAGCGGTCTGAGCGTGACATTTTTGGATTCCTCGTACTTTTCTATGGTAGGAACCACATTTTCAAAGTTGCGGTGTTACTGGTATGGCTGTAATTTAATTATTTATGTAAACACATCACTTTTTAAATGTGATTTTTTGACTTCTAAGGGCTCTATTTCACAAACGGTTATAGTTAGCGGTCTGAGCGTGACATTTTTGGATTCCTCGTACTTTTTTATGTTAGGAACCACATTTTCAACGTTTCAGAGTCACTGCTTTAGCCGTATTTTAATTTTTAAATGTGATTTTTTGACTTCTCAGGGCTCTATTTCTCAAACGGTTATAGTTAGCGGTCTGAGCGTGACATTTTTGGATTCCTCGTAATTTACTTAGTATAATCCGCTACTATTTAGAGAAAATTCAATTCAGTCTAAATTCGGTTTACGAGAGTGAAGTACTCGTGTTACTAATATTTCGTTTATATTTCAAATTTTGACCAAAAAAGAACTAATTGGTTAACCTTTGTTTTTTTTCGATTTTGGATCTAAACTTTGAGAGCTCATATCTCGAAAACTAAAAGACTTATCAAAGCGAGTTTTGCGGCATATATTAATTATTTATTTGTGTGTTCAGGTTTTCGACCCGTGGAAGCGGTTATTTTCTTAGGAGAAGACCCTACTTACCATTCGTCAATTGACCACTGGCCTCCAATGAAGAAATGTCTGCTATTTATTGATAGAACTATATTTTTATATGATAAAAATTAAATAATCGAGATGAAATAGCTGTATATATTATTAATAAAAACAAATAAGTAATACTTACATCATTTCACTAATTTTATTTCTTAAACAACCCTTTGTACACTTCCTAAATCCTTACAGGACATCTACGGTGAGAGTACACGGCCTTAAACCTGAAAATGTACTTCGATACGAAATAATAAACAGTAAGTATAAATTTTATAATTTATTTAATGAAATACTTCAATACAATACACAATCTTATAAATAAATTAACTTAAACATTTTAACACCCTTATTTATTTTTATATAAGTTCCAAACGAGATAGGTGCTGCCATCTGTTGGTGGCAGTTATTTAAATGTACAATATATCTTAAACTAAGGGTTGGATGACTAAATGGGGTACATATTTGGGTTCAGCGGGTTCGAATTAGGGGGTAGAGTACAAATTACCCCCATTGAAATGTTTATTTAGCATTAAAACATATTAGGGCTGAAATCGGTCCAAACGTGGTCCAGAAAATGAAGCAAAGTTGCAACTACGCTAGGAAAATATTAAACTGCAAATAACTCGAAAACTAAGGGTTGCACGGTAAAATGGGGCGCATATTTGGATTCAGCGGGTCCTAATTGAGGGGTTAGACTAACCCTCATTAGCCTACTACCCTTACTTTACGAGTTATAAGCATTTTAAAATTTTCCTAGCGTAGTTGTAATTTTACTAGCAAAATCGTCAAAAAAATTAACACTACGCTAGGAAAATTTTAAATTGCTTATAACTCGGAAACTAAGGGTTGCAGGACAAAATGGAGTGCATATTTGGATTCAGCAGGTCCTAATTGAGGGGTTAGGCTACCCCTCTTTATCCTGCTACCCTTACTTTACGAGTTATAAGCATTTTAAAATTTTCCTAGCGTAGTTGTAATTTTACTAGCAAAATCGTCAAAAAAATTGACACTACGCTAGGAAAATTTTAAATTGCTTATAACTCGGAAACTAAGGGTTGCACGGCCAAATGGGGTGCATATTTGGATTCAGCGGGTCCTAATTAGGTGTATATGATACAAACCACCCTTGAAATAAACGTAATTTTGGTAGTTTCTGGTGAAATTTTGCTGATATTAAATAATTATTATCTCGTAAACTAAAGGGCTAAGGGTCAAAAGTTAAATACAAAGGTTGCGTAACTTTTCATTCTCTATCTGCCTGTCTATAGATAAGGCCGTTTTGGCCGATTTTTAATTATTTCTTCGATCTCCCACCATTCATGTTATCCTGATACAAACTTGGTGAATTTTGTTCGATTCAAAATTCAAGTCGAATGAGGGTGAAAATTTAAAAACGCGATTACGTAAAATCTAAGGGTTGGGGAGTGATTTAGAGGTCATATTAGTACTCTACGCGTTGAAATACACCAGTGTGCATATTGCCACCCCTAAAAGTTAATTAGCACCGGAGATATTCAACCCTTATTTGTATCTCCGGTTCTAAGGGTCGTATCGAAAAAATCTACATTGCATTCGATAGGGGATGAAAAACTGAGCATCTTTTACATTTAACTTTTTGCTCTACGACCCTTAGTTTAAGGGCTAATGACTATGTTTAGACGACTTTTTCACCACTTTGATTGCTCATAACCCTTAAACTAAGGGTCGTAGAGGAAAAAGTTAAATGTAAAAGATGCTCCGTTTTTCATCCCCTATCGACTGCAATGTAGATTTTTTCGATTCGACCCTTAGTACCAGAGATACAAATAAGGGTTGAATATCTCCGGTGCTAATTAACTTTTGGGGGTGGCAATATGCATACTGGTGTATTTCAACGCGTAGAGTACGAATATGACCCGTAAATCACTCCCCAACCCTTAGTTTTTACGTAATCGCGTTTTTAAATTTTCACCCTCATTCGACTTCAGATTTGAATCGAACAAAAATCACCAAGTTTGTATCAGGATAACATGAATGGTGGGAGATCAAAAAAAATAATTAAAAATCGGCCAAAACGGCCTTATCTATAGACAGGCAGATAGAGAATGAAAAGTTACGCAACCTTTGTATTTAACTTTTGGCCCTTAGCCCTTTAGTTCACGAGATAATAATTATTTAATGTCAACAAAATTTCACCAAAATCGACTAAAAATACGTTGATTTCGTGAATTGTTTATACCGTATACCCCTAATTAGGACCCGCTGATTCTAAATTTACCCTCAGAATTACATAATTACTTACCGTTTTGATATATTTATATATACAAAATGGAACTACGCTAGAAAATTTTTAAAACGCATATAGCTTGAAAAATAAGGATTGAACGACAAAACTGACAGCATATTTGGATTCAGTAGGTCCAAATTGAGGGTGTAAACTACCCCTCTTTATCATACTACTCTTAGTTTATGAGAAATAAGCACTTTAAAATTTTTCTAGCAAATAATTAGAAATATTGTGATGGGAAATTTTTAATTAACAGCTTCATTTTCTAGGCCACTGCTCAAAAATATTCTGTGACGTCACACCAAGAGATGGCAGCACTAATCTCGTTTTTTGCAATTTCACCCCTAAAAAATTAAATTAAACGCTATTATAACGGGACGTAGGACAACGATAAGTTGTTTAATAAACATAATAAAGCAAATTTTCTATTCTAACTAAATTATTTATTAATTTTAAAAAATTTACATTTCATTTAAATAATTCATACAACAATACTGCATATTTACTGATTTTAAAAGTAAACATGAGGAAAATAAATAAAAACTGTTCATTTTTCTTTCTTTTTATATACAACACAAATACATAAGATAAATATATACTTTCATACATACTACATGCAATAATATCACGCCATTTACAATGTTTTGGGTGGCAGGAACCTTGTCACACATTTAAACTCAACAAGCAGTCAAACACTCCCATCCTGACACACTTCTTTCGCGTCATCCACATTTATTATTCTTTTCAATCAAGCTCTTTTATTCTTTCCACTTAAATCACTTGCATTTCTAATACATCATCAGTCATTCCAATCAACATATTCACCGGACAAACGCTCATCTCAACCGCACACATTCTCTTTAAAACACACATAAATGTGTCATTTCCCAAGTTGGGTAGGCACACTTCATTTGCTTCGTTCACTCGAAATCATTTACACTCGCAATTAACCATCAATCATTTTAATCCACTAATTCGCAGAACGTTCACGCAAACGCACACTTACTATTTCACAAACTCATTCGATCACAGAATCATTCTCTCAAACATCAACACATTTACAAATAAAATATTCAAATACAATACAAGTTTTTGTAATTTTATTACAATATAAAATAATGAAATGACTTGCCCTGAAAGAAATACAATAAATTATTAGTTACATTGTAATTGAATTTTATTGCCAATTGTAATTACAAATCGATATTGTAATAACTGCATTTATATTCATAACTCACAGTATGTGAGACTGCCACACCCAAGCTGGATGATAGGCAAAATAGGTACGTAGGTTTTGTATACAATTGTATCAAAGATTAAGTTACATATGGCAATGTCTAAAAAAGTTAAAGGAGTGGAGAAAAGAACCCAACACGCAACCAACCAACATGGTTCTTTTCTCCACTTCTCCACATAAATGGCCCTGTACATAATTCATAAAAGGACCATTGAACAAGGAACAAACCGCGCACATATTTTATTAGTGACATTTCCTATCTGAGTTTAATATTGACCGCGGGTGATTTTAACTTGATACCCAAGAACAACCGATGTTGCTCTACAAATGCAAATAACGTGAGGTGTCCTGCCGACCTCGCGAGGCTTGTTACCGCTTAGGAACGCGATGCAGAGAACCCGCCACGCCTTGCTCTAACCTCATGCGAAATGCAATCACTGGAAAGCCGCTGAGAGGAGACCTTAGGGTTTCCGGAAGCATACAACCGACGCCACCGTCTCTAATCGTATAGAGGGCGTACACCGAGAGTCTGTGTGCACAACGGAGCGCACACAGCCCCTTGTCCTTAACTGTAAAGGACTACGAACAAAAAATAAATCATCTAAAAACTACAAATTTTAAGTGCAACCCTAACCTGCGGGTGTTGTTTAGTAAACCAATAGAACATGGAAAACAAACAACTAAAAACAAAGCTATCACCCCAATTATAAAATACTTTAATCGATAATAATGTCACTAATCTCATTAAAATTCTGTATAACCCGCAAATCTGTACTATTAAAGTAATAGTATAGTTAAATGTGGACGGTTTATTCCTTGTCAACTTTTTGCTTACTTAAACCTAAGTTTGAAATATGATAGGTGAAATACTAGTGACTTTGACCTAGGTATCCAGTTCCACCCAATATTTAACATTTACCGCGCGCGCTTTTTGATTCTAACCCCAAGAACAACCGATTATTGTTCTTGTGCAAATGTCGTGGAACTTCTTGCCGATCCCCGGATGAGTGCTTAGAGCTCGGTAGACAGCCAGGGAAAGACTTTCCACGGTCCATCACCACCTTCATGCTCAGGATTGCCGGGATGGATTCAGTTTTGAATTCTAGTGACTCAATTCATCCAAGCTATCGAAGGCTGACTGACCTAAACCCTACGAGCTGCTACATCCCGACTCCCCGTGGAGTGCACCGAATCCCTCGTCGATCCTTACACGTGCAAGGACGTACGGTTCGAAGTCATCTGCGACCAAGTACTATACTGCCCACCAATGACTCACCGACCACAACATGACTTATTGGTTCCATCTTGCCCCCTGGCGTCTAAGCCATCCGAGGCACGATGACGAAGGCGCCAGGAGGTTGGGGTGCCAAAAGCGGTCTATGCAGGGTGTACCGTGCCCTCGTCGGCCCTTCAACGGAAGGACATGCAAACAAATACAAATACTAAAATGCGGTTTAACGGTTCCTATTGACTCTAAGCCATTCCCAATCCCCAACCCACTCTAGTTGAATTTACTGTGTGGCATTGTCCTAAGTACATCATTGTACATAATTTTGAGTTACCCGGTCGCTGATTGATTCTAACCCTGAAGAACAAGCCGGCCTAGTGTTGTTCTTATGCTCAAAAGTTTACGTGGGACGTCTTATCCGATTCCCCGTTGTTTCCGCCTAGTTAACCGCTATTCCAGTGTTTACCATTACGCCTGGCCCACAACGACGTACGCACCATGTCCTGGTCGGATTTAGCATATTCGCTAGGCGGACTACGACTGCCTTTGACATACCTAGCGAATGAACCTTCCGACAGCGCGCACCGACTCGATAGCCGCAGGTAAACATCGACTGGCTTCCCGTCACCACATCCGCTAGTACCATACATACACTAGGTAGTCGTCCATCACTGAAGCAAGGGCGAGGCGTCCGCTTGCAGCTGCGCTTGGATTCGCCTAGGCAGATAGAGGGTACGGTAGGGTACCGAAATCCAACGTTGCCCCCATACACGAGTATGGGAGGGTATACAAAACTAGACCTGCATGCTGCCGTACACATGTCTAGCAAAGCCAAAAAAGTTCTAACGTCGTCAAGTTAAAAGCAAGCTATATAAGATAACAAGCCCCTAACTATACTATTCCCAATTTTAATTCTAATTCATTTAATTTAAATTCAAATCAATGCCACACCTAATTGCAAAAGAATAATTCGCGAACCGAAATGTCACTGTAAGTTATTTCACCTACCAAAATTTCCTAAGTCTAAATGGTCCTGTACATAATTCATTAAAGAAAGAGATGCATACTGTCTGCAGTTTCGAAGCTACCAGTTACTTCAAATTAATTCATTTGTTATTTTTCAAAAGTCTACAACATTCAACTTATACAAAATTAATTCTGCTCAAATTGTCATCATTATGTTCGCAACTTAATGTTAAGTATCTGGCAACAACGAATTTATTCATCACTTCTTGTTCTTTATTTATTGTATTGTCACATTAACATCTTCAATTTTTATTTGCAGTATCAAATGCATATCTTTCTTTATTTTGTTCGTTGAAAAAGGCCCATTGAACAAGGAGTAAACCACATTTATTTTCACTAGTGACATTTCCTATTTAAGTTTAATATTGACCGCAATTGATTTTAACTTGAAACCCAAGAACATGACAAACAAAACAACCAAAGGCAAAGCTATCACCCCAATTAAAATTATTTTAAAATAAATAATGTCACTAGTTTCATTCAAATTCCGTTGATCCCTGAATCTGTACTACTAAAGTACTAATAAAGTAAAGACGATGTGGTTTACTCCTTGCTAACTATTACCTAAGTTAAAATTAATTGTTGAGATCATATTCACATTGTCATTGGGAATTGAACCCAAGACTGTGCCGCCTGTATTCATTCCAATCTCAACATTATTATCAAAGATAGAATATTCCAGTCTTTATTATTTATGTAAAGTATTATTTCGAGTTCAAGAATGATTCACGCAAAGGGAAAAGACTGACAAAACTATCTTTGATAATTCACTTATCACTAAGTCTCTGGAAGGCTGCTGGAGTTGATGTCGACTGCAGAAAGTCTCACGATGGATGATGAAGTTGTTCAGTGTAATCCCTCGACGACTCTCGTGGTTGATGTCATGTGCAGAATATTCTTCCATGTCCTTCGAAGACTGCTCCAAGCATCGAATACCTAGGAACCACAAATCATTTATTTACCATTTGATAAACACTATTTGCTTATCCTGCAAATATTAAATATTTTATACAGGAAATATCCATCAGTTGACGGCTGGTAACCGCACACACGATAAAAATATATATCTATACCGATAACTCACAATATGTGAGGCTGCCGCACCCTAATTGGGTAAAAGGCGTGATAGATTATGTATGTAATTAATATTATATTTGTTTGTCTTTGTTTACTCGATTTAATCTCGGTTTATTATCTGTATTTGTATTTTTTTTTTCTATTTTGTTCACTATATTTAGTCAATGTACATTTGCAATGTTGTAATATTATTCTGTAATTGGGTTCTAAGCCTGTTGAATAATAATAATAAATAAATGTAATGTTTTAAGATTCAATATTAAAATTGAAATAAAATAGTCTAAATTGGATGCATAGCTGAATGTGCTAATGCTCGATTGTTTAGTTTCAGATCCAATTTCAATTTACTGCACAAAAATCTGTCCTGTAGTGTACTCTCAGTCAGTCATGAGTGAGTTACCTACCTGCTGGTAACTGCACACACGGTAAAACATAATATCCATACCGATGACTCGCATATGTGATGCTGCCGTACCCAACTTGGGTAAAAGGCACGACAAAAATAGAGTACAGAAACTTACCGAAAAAATATTCTTCCATGTCTTTTGAAGGCCGCTACAACTGCTCCTGCTTCCTTAGAAGATAACAAGTCCTCTATTCATATGACAACCTCGAACACCTAGAAAACACAAATATATTAGTAACATTTATCGCACAGTTCATGCTGTCACACACATATTAAAGAAGAACAATAAGTTAAACATCTATTTCACAAAGTAAATGCCAATAATTCTCTTATTTAAGTGACTTGTAAAATAAATTATAATATACGAGCTCCGTCTCATACGTAAACAAGTCGTTTTTGTTGTACATAAGTTTAAATAAAAATAAAAATACAAGTATAATGTACTGTATCTAACATTTATTGAAAATTGCAATACATTTTACACAATGTCAAATCAAATCAACAGTCGAAACTATGGAACCCAATAAAAAAATAATTTGAAACATTGTCCTATGCACGAACAATCAAAGAATTGTGACACAGACTGTAGAATATTTGGGATTTTTCTGCAGAAAAGTATGTTTATGACTTGTAGATACTATGCGACAACGAATTGAAACAGTTTAAAAATTAAGGTGGAGTTACACAGGGGTAAAGTCGTTTATAGTAATTAGAGGAAACAACAAAAATATATGCTAGTTATATACTTTATTATCTAAGTTATATTTAAAGTATAATTTACTAAAATATATTAAAGGTATATTTTAAGTGCATGTAACTTTAAATATAAACTTAGAGAATAAAGTATACAGCTGGCAATTTTTTTGTTTGTTTGTTCTAATTACTATAAACAACTTTACCCCTATGTAACTTCACCTTAATTTTTAAAACTATTTTAATTCGTTGTGGCACAGTATTTACAAGTCTAAAACAATACTTTTCTGAAGAAAAAAATACCAAATACTCTACAGTTTGTGCCACAATTCTTTGATTGTCTGTGCATAGGACGATTTTTCAAAAAAAAAAAATTTAATCGGTTCCATAAAGTTTCGACTACTGATTTGATTTGAGATTGTGTAAAATATATTGCAGTTTTCAATAAATATAAGATATAGTACATTATACTTGTATTTTGATTTTTATTTAAACTTTTGTACACCAAAAACGATTTTTTTACATCTGGGCCATGTGTTATATGCACAAAAACCTCCGCTATAGTGTACTCTCCAGTCATGAGTGAGTGAGACTGACAACCGCACACACGGTTAAACATAAGCCTAAACCGATGACTCACATTATGTGAGGCTGCCACAATTAAATTGAGTGAAAGCATTGAGTCACTTTTTGATCTGTAGTATTTATACTGATGTTCACAGTGACCTGTGAGGCTGCCACACTCAAGCTGAGTAAAAGCATAGAGTTTCAAATGGAATATGCAAAGTAAAAATGAGAAACTTACGTGTTGAACTGGTGAACGAGTAGACTCCAACAGCAGAATTTCAAACCAAAGAATCTTCAAACTTTGTACATGAAGTCCAAATTAATCTGTAACAAGAACAAACATTTAGATTCATATAAACTGCACTAAATAACGAAAAATGTCCACTGTGGTGTGCTCTCCAGTAACAATTATGAGTGAGTTATTGGCTGATAACCGCACACACACAATATATGTATACGGAGTGATTCATCCGTCGTCATGCTTTTAGTTTATATTTTTATAGTGCTATTGAAGTTATAGAGTAAAACTCTTCGGTTAAAATGTATTTAATAGATTATCTATCTATATTATATTCATTTGTATACAGAATGTTCCATTTGAGCGCAATAATATGAAACTTTATATTTCTTAATGGAACACCTATAAATATTTATTGATTTTGATAGCAAAGTAGATATTCCCTTAAAAGTAATGTAGTGAAGTGTATAACTTTATAAATGAAGAAGTTATTAATGTTTTTTCGTTCAATGATAAGTAATTGAGTATGTATCATGTTACTATTATCAAATAAATCGATGGATTAATTTATTAATTGTTTCGAATTCAAATAACGCTGACAAGCTGTCAAATTATTTATATTTTTTTTTGTTAAGTGCCAAATTTCTATGACATTCGTCAAGTATGAATATCATATTAACCATTTCATCTTTACTACAATTTGTATTCATTTTCACTTTAACAAAGATAAAGTGTCAATAATTTGACAGTTTGATTATTAAGAAAATTATCCATCGCTTTGTTAATAATTGTAATGTGATACAAACTTATCATTGAGCGAATAAACGTTGATAACTTCTTCATTTATAATTTTAGACAGTTTACGACATTACTTTTTTGAAGAAAATATATTTTGCTATCAGAATCAATTAATATTATTTATAGGTAGTTCCATTAGGAAATTTAAAGTTGCATATTATTGCACTCCAATGGAATACCCTGTATACAAATGAATATGGTACGTAGTTATACAATGATCTACCAAATACATTTTATTTATAAAGTTACTCTATGACTTCAAATAACACTAAAAAATAAAATAAAAAAGGACAGACCGATGAATCACCCTGTATATCTATACCGATGACACATTATGTGAGACTGCCACACCCAATCTGAGTAAAAAGCTTTCAGTTAACTGCACAAACATGTTTCCTGTAGTATACTCAGAGTGAGTTGACAGACAGTAAGAGCATTGAGTCACTTTTTGATCTGTAGTATCTATACTGATGATCACAGTGACCTGTGAGACTGCCACACTCAAGGTGAGTAAAAGCATCATGTTTCAAATGGAATACACAAAGTAAAAATTAGAAACTTACGTGTTGAACTGGTGAACGAGATGTTCCTTGTCCTAGAGACAGTAGACTCCAACAGCAGAATTTCAAACCAAAGAATCTTCAAACTTTGTACATGAAGTCCAAATTAATCTGTAACAATAACAAACATTTAGATTCATATAAACTGCACCAAATAACGAAAAATGTCCACTGTGGTGTGCTCTCCGCACATTTAAATAATGAGTTAAAAAAAACATAATGACTAATGTGTGCAATTCTTGAAAAAATACATCAACAGTAGAGATGGATAATTTCCTCAGGCAATTTTACACCAAGAACCACATTTTCGCGAAATTTCTACGATGATTACATGTCTCTTTCGTGCTACCATTGCAATAAGTAGAGACCAGTAGAGACAGCATAATATTTTGAAGGATAGTAACAAAATTTTCACGAATTTTCTACGATAAATAATAAAATAAATAATATAACAACGAAATGCCTCGTATGTGCTTCCTCTAGGGGAAGACAGCAGCGTAATATGGGGTATGGGGCCCAACAGTGGAGGAGGATAATGTTTGAGCTCAGAATCGGCTTCCCCAGGAAATTTTACCCCTGACTACAAATTTTCGCGGCTACGATTATTAACAGATAAATCATAAAGTATTTAAAAATAATGGCGGCTGAATAGATTGTAGCAGCCATTTTAATTATAAATGTCAAAATATCAATTCTATAATCCCTAATATAAAACAAGAGTACCCGTGACTTGGGAATCACTCATTGAGCTACGACTGTTATACATTGAAAGTGTGATTCTTAATGTAGAAATGTCAGAGGAATAATGATTAAAAAATGCTTACATTATTTACTTGAAGATCTGAAGATGTTGACTCCAAGTTGACTGTTGAAGTTGATGTTTCCCGAAGACTGCTCAGATGAATGTTGAAGTTGTTGTCCAGTGAAATCTCTCGTCGTTGATGTCAGGTGCAGAATGTTCTTCTACGTCCTTCGAAGACTGCTGAAGTCATTGTCCAGCTGTTCACATTCACACTCCTTCTTGCAAATGATATGCTTGAATACCTAGGAACCACAAATCATTTATTTACATTTGATATTACTAAATAAATATTATTTTATACAGGAATATCTGCACAAATATTACACCTGTGGGTTATTTTTCACCAACAACTATGAATAAATCTAAAATAACTATTATATTTTATATATTGATTCAACCTTGAAAAGTTTAAACAGTAAACAGAATAATTAAGTTCCAAATTGGTTTATAGAATTACATAATTATTCAATAACATGAAATAAATCATGTTCAATATGAAATTTTGAGTTTAAAATGTAAATAGTAATATCTGAAGCATTTTACCTTCCATGTTCGGGGGCAGAGCACCTCGTACTGGATTTCCAGGATGATGAAATGGTAATGAATTCCTTGCAGCCTCCAAGAATGTAATAAGAGACAGCAGGAAGATCAATCTGCTTTTAAAGTCATCCGGTAACCCAGTTCTACGGTCTGTGAGCTCTAGAATTTCGCACTAGCAGCATAAGAAGTTCATCAGAGTCTGCAGGTGGCTGAAGAACGTAAGAGAGACAGCAGGAGGATAAATCAGCTTCTCGTCGTGAGCCTTCAACAAACCTGGAACAATGTAACAATTAAATAACGAGTAATCAGTAAATAAAACTAATTAATCACCTTCAATACATGATCATACTGAAGAAATACATCTTCTTATTCGGTCCTTACTCTGTAATGTTCTCAATATGCTCAATGATGATGGTAAATAATATGCAGGTTTCGAGTATTCACTTTGATATTGTCTTCATTTTTACACACAACAATATTGACCTGTAAATATATCACTGATTACATATTTTTGCCACAGAAACGATTTAATATTTGCTTATAACTTGAAACTAGACAACTATAAAATTCACTTCAACTAATTGTTAACAAAACTAAACTGCATACATTTAAAATGTATCGCAAATCAATATGTACGTTTACCAGAAATTATTACATCACGAATGAATGTTAATGTGCAATTAGCGAAAATAAATAATAAAAGAAAGACTCCTTACCTTAGTTGTAGAAATAAATTTTCTCATTATGTAATCTCATGTTTAAGATTCTCATTTTTTTCAAAGATGATGGCAGAGACCCTGAATTTGTAGGTAGTTTCGAGTATTTTCTTTGAATTGTCCCTTCTCTACATATAACCTGTAAATAAATCACTTATTAATACTTGAAGCGATGACCTCGGCTGGCATGAACTGATCATGGAGTCCATTAATAGCAAATTAATAAGTTTACAACAACATGTGGATCATTTTGTCGCAAACCACCATTATTTTATGTCTAGGATACTCACATTTCTTATTTATCACTTGAAATTAAGCCACTTGTTATTTAAATACAAAGAACAAACTACGAACATGCAATGGCGTCAGTTTCATTACATTGAATTAAAAATTACACAATCTCAATATGGCGTTGAAAAAATCAATAATTAGTTCATAAATCGTGAAATGAAACCCTGATTTCTGCCCTCTATTGAATAAAGTAAGAACGCCAAAGCTACGTTACCAAGTTTTCATTAAGTTTTAAACGGTGTAGAGTTTAGATAGTTGTGTACTGGAAATTTCACGTTTGCAACGTCTTTCACAATGCGTTCACATGATAAAAGACGGATTTCTCAACAGTCGTTTAGTTTTGAAGTGTAGAGTATAACCTAATATTAGAGAATGTAATTTAGGAACGCAGTTTTGATTTTTGACAAGCGGATATGCAAATTTTAAATACGAGACGAAGTTATGTAGGAGGCAAATTTAAATTATTATAAAGAAAGGTTAAACTACAAGAATACACACAAAAAATTATCACCTGGTTAAAATAGCAGCTTGAAATGTTTGAAAATGTGATTACTAATATTATTACGACTGAGGCATCCAATTATATTAAATAAAAACCGATATTTTTAATAAATAAAGTGCATTCAATTAAAAATTTAGAAAAACATTATTTCTAAGACAGAAACATGCAAGGAATCTAATTGTTTAAAATACAAAAATATGTGTAGTAACAAATTATGCATTTACCAAGTACCAAGATCTTTCAGGAACTGTTGAATATATTTCTATAGCGATATAAGAAATTAATAATGCACATAATTTAAACTAAAAGTATACCTATTTTGTTTATAAAGATAAAATAGGTGTGAAACGGATAAATACTATTTATAATTCAACGAATTTTTGTATATAGATATTACACGTATTAATAATTTATTACCCGCTTTTCTTAGTTGTCATAAAGTCAATATTCTATCTTCGAAAAGGCATTTTGTATGAAATCGGAGACCATCACCTGTCATGAGTTCCCGGTCTATTACAGGACAATAATTTTCATGTGCAGATGGCACATTAGAAATGTGTTTGCGTAAGTATTCATTACAATGGATTAAATCAGTTTAATTTTAAAATTTCATTACATTACTTTAAAATCTGTTTTTCCTTTACTAAATTTTGATAAAAGGTATAGCTTCCTTTTAAAACGTATTTAAATTTGAATTGATCCTTTGTCATGTAAAAAAATGCAAAATTACTAACAGATAGAGAATCTTCATTGTATAAATTAAAGCTTACGTCATTGTCGTACATCAAAGAAACAATTTTTAATTGATAAAATCGAAAAAAAAACAAAGGTTATCTACTTAGTACTTTTTTTATAATAATTAAAATACTAAGTAAATTACGAGGAATCCAATGCCGCAAACCGCGCTTTGATAAGTCTTTTAGTTTTTTACTTTTTTTGGTAAAAATTAAAATTTCTCTAAAAAGTAGCGGATTATACTAAGTAAATTACGAGGAATCCAATGCCGCAAACTGCACTTTTAGTGGTAAGATAGAAATTAAATTGATTTTTCCTACCTTGCAGGTGTAGATATTTGATCTCTGTTGGCTTCTAGAAGTTTTGGATGCGACTGTATTTAGTTTGATACATATTTGTACAACCCTGCCTTTGTACAGTTTTGGTATATTATTTATTTGAATTCACTTTTAATGTCTATTTACAGCACTTAAGTTTATCAAAAGGTTACTTTATGCATCTTCTAGGTTAATATGATATAAACCAGCTATGAGTGAGGCATTCACATTTTGGTTTGAATACAAGGAGTTAGAAGATGGCCTGGTGCACGGCGCGGGGATGCGACGTCAGCATGGCGTTGGTGGAGAAGCTCTTGACACACGAGGCAGGCGTGGGGCCGTGAGAACGTCAACTAGGACTTAGAAGATGGCCTGGTGCACGGCGCGGGAGTGCGACGTGAGCATGGCATTGGTAGAGAAGCTCTTCTGACACACGAGGCAGACGTGGGGCCGGTCGGACTGGGGCGCGTCTTGGCTGTGCTGGCGCATGTGCTGGGTGAGGCTGTAGGGCTGGCGGCAGGCGTAGGGGCACTGCGAGCACTTGTACGGCTTGTAGCCCGTGTGGATCTGGATGTGCGACTTGAGCGACGAGCTCTGCTTGAAGGCGCGAGAGCACAGGTGGCACGAGTATGGACGCTCGTCGGAGTGGATCTTGATGTGCTCCATCAAGTGTGAGCGCTGGATGAAGGCTTGTCCGCATTCTGTGCACAGGTATGGCTTCTCACCTGGAACAAACCTCATTGTTATTCTAATCTAAATATGATACAGACAGTACCAAACATGATAGAGTAAAATTCAAATATCTAGGACCCTGAGCTGCGCGAGAAGGCAGAGTCCGTTTTACAAAAGTGGAGCTAGCGAGTATATGCTACGCTGCACTTCACTTAATTTTCAAACTAAAATATAACTCAATCACAATCAATTACAAAATTCACAGCATTACACGAAGCAAAACACTACGAACGTCAACATGAGAATAACAGATATTGAAGCTGATGTTCTGTAGAACAGACAGTACCGTAGTTTCCTCTTGTTTATCATCTATGCCTGCCTCTCTTTGTAAAACGAGAATTCGTACTTCGCGCAGGGTTCTGCTTAAATGACTTTACCTCTAACGTCAAAGACGAATTGTACAATGTACAATGAGCGGTTTGCAGTGTCGATTATACACAATGCTTGCTGAATTATAGTGAGACCACGATTAAAGAATATTAGGTTTGCCAACATAATCATTTATAGCGGTCAGAATGTGTAATAGAATCTAGCAATGATCTAGATATCTCTGGCTGTATCAGAGATACTATATTCGTAAAAATACTATAAATAGTGTTTGTATTTTATCAAAAAACCTTAAAATATAAACGAAACGTAAACACTTATGACATTATGGGTAGATATTTGACAACCATAAAATATACGAGAAACCGTAGTATATTTCCGATCATTCGTAACCAACAAATATACTCAGAATTGCAATATCAATCGTAAACTTGTACGAGCCTAGAAACACCTGTGAACTAATTACAACTTCTGAACGGGGTTGTCAATGAAAAACTTTGCCAGTCGGTAAACCTAATTATTAATCTATCAACGCCAAGATGTACTCGCAGCCAGGAAAACAAATAGATTGACAGTTGACAAAACCTTCACTTGTGATCTTGATTTGACAATATCGTTTTGTACATTGTTAAACATAAGTTTTATTTCTTCCCTTATTTCCAAGAACAACTTATGACAGCTGATTGTTTTCCTGGGTGCGAGTGTTCATCAATTGGCCGCAAGAAGTCAACCACTTTGATTTTTTCCCGAATAACCGCGTCTATGATGGGTGCATGTCACTGCGTCAAATTGCCGTAATGTCAAATACCCGCTGTGTCCAATTGCCGCAATGTCAAATTGCCACTGTGCCAAAACGCATCCCCACCACTTACATACTTGTAATAACGTATGTCGAGAGACTAATGCAAATTTATTTCGACACAGAGGCAATTTGACCCAGTGGAAATCAGGCACAACAGTAGATTTGACGTACGGGCAATTTGACTCAGCGGCAATCCAACACAACAGCAATATTTAGACATACTGGCAATCGGGCATAGGTTTTGGTATTTACTACACTAACAAAGCTAACAAAACCGTACTAGAGCCCCACAAACTCGGTTTTGGTATTTACTACACTAACAAAGCTAACAAAACCGTACTAGAGCCCCACAAACTCGGTTTTAGTACGTCAAATCTACTGTTGTGCCTGATTTCCACTGGGTCGAATTGCCTCTGTGTCGAAATAAATTTGCAGTAGTCTCTCGACATACGTTATTACAAGTATGTAAGTGGTGGGGATGCGTTTTGGCAAAGTGGCAATTTGACATTGCGGCAATTGGACACAGCGGGTATTCGACATTACGGCAATTTGGCGCAGTGGCGTGTTCCCTCTATGATCATGTTTGGTACTCTGCACTAGCGCAAACTATACATTAAAGCCTGATTTATAGATTGACGCTCCGTTTACGCAACGAAAACGTTCCCGTTCTGTTCACGTTAGATATTTTTACATCAATTTATAAATTTACGTTATAAACGCACCTTGACGTGCGTTTTAAAGGTTAAGTTACATTGTTTGACGTACAGGTTTGACACTTTTGGCGCGATTAGTTCTGTTTTACATTCGTTACATTTCTCATTTAAATTGTCTATCTAGGATATTATAATATTTATTCATTAATTAACGACATGGTTGAAATTATTGTCACTGTCACAATATTTTATTCTGTGTTACGCATTTGATTGGCTACCGTTCAGCCCGCAAACGCAAAACATGAATCATGGAGAACGGAATACTAATAGTCCGGGAGCTGGCGTCAAATTTGACCGGACCATTTCAACAAAGCTGTTTTTTTATAATATAATTAGTTCTATAATAACTAATTAAGAATTGCAGTGTTAGCTGGTCCGAAAGTGGGGCTCAAGTTTTTAAGAGGTTGTGGAACTTGCAAAAAATTTTAAGTGAAAGCAGCAAAGCTAAAATTTTGTATAATGATACTTTACCAATTATATTTAACAAAAAAATATGTTAGCTGGACAGGGCAGGTGGAAAACGTTGTTAGCTGTGCAGGTGAACATTGACAGTGACAGTGTCAAAATAGTGACACATCGTTTATATCTTCTTCTACTGTTTACATAAAATGAAAACGATGTGTCACTATTTTGACATTGTCACTGTTCACCTGCACAGCTAACAAGGTTTTCCACTTGCCCTGTCCAGCTAACATATTTTTTTGTTAAATATAATTGGTAAAGTATCATTATACAAAATTTTAGCTTTGCTGGTTTCACTTGAAAATCTGATATTTTTTTAAAGTTTCGCAGGCTCTTAAATCTGCAGGCCAAACGATCGTGCCAGCTAACACTGCAATTCTTAATTAGTTATTATAGAACTAATTATATTACAAAAATCAGCTTTTCTGCAATCACCCATGAAAATTTGACGCCAGCTCCCGGACTATAAGAATGATGCCATCTGATATAATTAGTTCATGTTTGCGTAAACGGAGCGTCAACCTACAAATCAGGCTTAATTCGGGTTTAACATAGTTCTTGCTACCTGTGTGCTTCCTCATGTGCAGACGCAGCTCAGCGGGGCGACAGAACCTCTGCTGACACACCTGGCACTGCTCGGGGCGGCCGGTATGCAGCTTCATGTGGGTGTTGAGCACGCTGGACTGGGCGAAGCCCTTGCCGCACACGTGGCACACGTGGGGCTTCTCCCCCGTGTGCGTGCGCACGTGCACCACCAGCTGCCCCCGCGTGGAGAAGCGCTTCACGCAGTGCTGGCACTTGTAGGGCGTCTCCCCCGTGTGCACGCGCATGTGCAGGCGCAGCTTGCTGGCCGTGGTGAAGGTTTTACCGCAGACGGTGCACAGCTTGCGGGAGGTGTCTTTCGAGGACGACGGCTGCGTGCTGAAAGAAGATTACTATTATACAAGCTGGCGGAAAAGTTATGTCATCATTTGAGTTGCTGCATTGGGTCTCGATCATTGTTGGTTTCCACAGGACGGAGCAATCGCTCACACAGCTCGAGAAACTATTAGTCCGGGAGCTAGCGTCAAATTTGACCCGACCATTTCAGCAAAGCTGATTTTTGTAATATAATTAGTTCTATTATAACTAATTAAGAATTGCAGTGAAACCAGCAAAGCTAAAATTTTGTATAATGATAATTTACCAATTATATTTAACAAAAAAATATGTTTGCTGGACAGGGCAGGTGGATATCCTTGTTAGCTGTGCAGGTGAACAGTGACAGTGTCAAAATAGTGACACATCGTTCATATCTTCTTCTACAGCTTACATAAAATGAAAAAATGTGTCACTATTTTAACACTGTCACTGTTCACCTAGACAGCTAACATTATGGGCTCGTTAAATAAGATAATATTATAGTTGATTTCTTAACTAAACGGAGCAATCTGAAGTTGTCTCGATGAGCCGTATTTACACTGTGTAAGTACGAGAAAAATATCATTCGATTTTTTTGCGGCAAAATTAAATTTGACCTATCAGTGTTAAAACTCGATACAGTCACTGACAACAACTGATGAGACAAGATGGAGAACATTCGTTTGTTTACATTACAAAGTTTGTGTGATGTAAAACTGAGTTACATCAGCCAATCAAAAACGATCAGTTTTAGCATTCCAATTTCAAATTGCTCCGTTTAGTTAAGAAATCAACTATAGTACTATAGCAATCCAGCGGACACATAGTATTCATGTAAAGGAATATACAAATTCAAATTCAGAACATTTTTTTGTAGATTTAAATATTTATTTTTGCACTTTCGGGACAAAAACTCTTCTTTAGTCCTTATTTTTAGGGACTTAGGTTCTTAATTTGATCCCAATGGATTATTTTTCATATTTAATCCCGTTGTCAAGGAATTGAATTAATTATTCCCGTTGTCAAGTAAATACGCGCTATTTGTTACAGAGTATCTATGGTAACAATATAAATATTTGTCATAAAATTTACTGTCAAAATTGCAAAAAATAGCGTATATACCACAGGACTAAAGTATCTTTAATCCCTCAGGTGATTATTTCCCTCACCTTCGGCTCGTGAAATAAACTTTCACCCTCAGGATTAAATCATGCACTTTAGTCCCTCAATATATAATATACTATTACATGCGTTTTCTGCATCCATGGGATTCTAGATTTGAATATTCTATTTATGCATTTTTGTTCTTTGAATTTTCGAGTATTTTATGATTTTACGCAAGAATTTTCTAACTTTGAGTTTTCAATAATTGTATAGACACCCATTTATACCTTAACTATAATTGAATTGAATAATAAAATATTAAATCTTACTCGATTTCCAATTTGATGTCACTTTCAGCATCTATAGTTTCATCTTCCACCGTTTCAACCAACTGATCGACAATAACTTGCTCAATTTCTTGGGTTTCTACTTTGGTAAACGTACTATGACCAGTTTTAGTTCTATGCAAAGCCAGTGCACTCGAAGTTGTACATTGTTTATCACAAATCTATAAAAAACACTTCAAATTAGCCAAAAAAACCATAAAATATGATGAGAAAGATGAAAGAATCTGATGTGGCCAGCACACAACCTTCCGCCATATCTAGACTTATAAACAAAAATGTATACGTACAATCCGGTGCTCATTTAAAATATACAAATAAAAATCTAAAATATTCAGACACAGAAATTAGTATCACCTGAATCAAAAGATTCATTCACAGGAAAACTATTCTGTGTTGAAGCCATTCTCCGTTCAATAATTACTACATTTTATATCTTACTTGACTTATATGGCGTTAGTGCCAACGTGTCACCTGTCAATATTTTGTACGCAAAAACGTTTTATTAATAAATTTATTTTTAAAATTTTACTAGTTCGTTAATGCTACCAGATAAAGACAATTTGTTTTTAACGTAAGTTGCAAATAACTTATCAATAATATCAAAATTTTTGGCTAATACATATTTGAGTTGTCCGACCTCCAGAAATGGTCCGGACCACACATATACATACAGACATCATCAAGAAACTATCAAAAATGAGTTGTAAGGAGCCTAATTCGTGCTCATCCACTTAAAAATCACTGCCCGATTCTTAGCATGATTTCAATACCTTCCTTTACAGGTATGGCGGAAGGTGAAAATGAAAGAGTTGATTTGTGAAGTATGATAGAATAAATCAAGTGGTACCTCACATCTAAAAGGTTTAAATCCAGTGTGGGTCCTTATGTGACCTTGTAGCGACCCTTTTTGGGTGAATTTTCGCCCACAGTGTGGACAACTGTATGGTTTTTCCCCGGAGTGTATTCTTTCGTGTACTCGAAGATGTCTAGACGATAAAAACCCTTTATTGCACTGCTTGCATTTGAACGGACGTTCCACTAAAATAAATAATAATATAAAACGTACAAATGACGCAATATTTGATGTAACTTACTAGAATGGCTTCGAATATGTTCGGTTAAATGTCCTTGAGAAGAAAAGCTTTTTTCGCAGAATGTACAACAGTATGATCGAACTTTGTTGTGCTCTTTTAAATGGTTGGGCAAGTCATCTACTTCTGCTAAACATACGTTGCACCAGCGTTCTTTTAAGTCTCTGCAATATATCACAATAAATTATATTACAATACAATATTTATTTGAGTTCTTACTTGTGTAAGTGCGCAATGTGTAAAGAAAGTCCCCGAGAATTTGACGAAATAAACCCGCAAACTGTGCACTCGCGTTTTTCGGTGTACTTCTTTCGGGATTCTTGTATAGCTTGGTTGACTATTTCGTCCGCGTATTGATTACATTTACTTTTTGATTCCTTTCTAATTAGCAGAGGTTGATCATCTGAGTCGTTACTTGGTTCATCTTCGAAGTTTGGTTCATCTTCTAGTTCGATCGATTCACCTTTCAGTGGATCAATCTCATATTTCTCTTCAGGCGCTGTTTCTTGTTTAATGCTATAACGCATCGCATTTTCTATGTATTTTCTTAGAGTTATATTGGACCTTTGGCACAGTTCGCGAAAATTGTAAGCGTTGTTTAACCTCAATTCGCACTGGATGCAAATCACGGCCGGTAGACCGTCATTTTCACTAATCTGTCCCAAAATATTAGCATAAATACTGTTTTAGCTTTGTTATGTTTGTATTTACCTCTAAAGATGCACAACATTCGAACAGTTTGTATATTTGTGTTTCTGGACTGTCAGAACTGTCGTTAAACACCGATTTCATTTCGCCCTCATCGGATAAACAGGCGCGGCACACTTTTCCTAAACCTAAATCAATTAAACTTGTATGGTTCATTGTTTAAAGCTAATCTTATAGTCTAAATACTACAATAAATAGTAAAGTAACATCACATGTACTACAACCGAAAACACAAATGATGCGATCAGCTGTCAGTTAGTTGAAACTGGAAATCAGTGTTGCCACTATTAGATTACAAAAATCTGTTCCTTCACCAGAAAAAATCTGTAGATATTAGCTAAAATGACTCTTATATAACGGAAAATAATAAATAATAATTTATTTGTATCTAAAAATGTATCATTATAATTAGGGTTTTACATTTATCTATAGAAATAAATGTATATCTGTAAATTGGTCCAATCAAAAAAAAAAAAAACACTGAATGCAAATTAAAATTATTTAAATACAGTCAGGTACTCATCTTAGTTTAACTGCACAAAACTACGTGAGTGGAGAGCTGATAACCGCACACACACTATATCAATGACTCGCTAAATGTAAGGTTGCCACACCCAAGTAATTTTATTTTTATTTTACATTTAATTTAACGCAACCAACAAACCAGTACTGTTATGACGGTTGAAGTACAATTTTCTAATTTAATTATAAATTGGTACTGTTAGTTAATTGAACTAGAATGAAATAAATTAAATATTAAAAGAGTACCACAACTGTAATGCATTTAGTTACATAACCTTGAGATTAAATATTTAGATCTACTCCAAGATGAATAATAATTCATTGATAAAATAAACAAAAACTTTCGACGTAAATTTATTAATAGCCCAACTGACAAGAATTGTGGTTTCCGAAAAATTTCAATTTATAATTGACTTACACTTTAGAATATCAATGAATGATTTTTTCAATTAAACGCACGTAATAGGAAATTTTGTTCTTAAAATGGCATCTTATTGTTATTCTGTCAACAGACTGAAGAATTATTAACATATACTCGTAGAATGTACTTACTGTGAATTATTTTTTCCAGTTCGTAGCACAACAAAAATATTTTTTTAGTAAAAAGTATAAAATGCAAAATGGGAAACCCAATGCATTTACTCTTGAAGATTCAAAACACGACGCAAAACAAATTTGGACTACAAATTATCTTGTTTCTGAAACGAAAACACATCATTTAACAAATTTTATTGCTTGTATTCAAAATGAAAGTATATAAGAAATTAATCATAATACCATGTTGATATTTGTTTGAACATTTTCTGTGTTACGTGTATGCCCTTAATTGCTATAGGAGAACAATAAAAATAAATGAAGGAAATTGTTATATGCTGTTATTATGTTTTCATATTCACAAAGATTTATCAAAGCTATTATTTATACTAGTGACTGATTGATGTTAGGTAAGATATAATTTATAGTGATAGTTTTACTTGCATATAACAAGATTTATCATTTTAAAATTTTTTGTATTCATGTAGGTAAATAACTTTTTATATTATATTTTCCTGTTTCATAAAAAATTCGTATAAAATATTTTTTGCACTTCCGGGACTAAAACTGTTCTTTAGTCTTTATTTTTAGGGACTAAGGTTCTTAATTTGATCCGAAGGGATTATTTCTCATATTTAATCCCGTTGTCAAGGAATTGAATTAATTAATCCCGTTGTCAAGTAAATACGTGCTATTTGTTATCTATGGTAAAAATATAAATATTTGTCATAAAATTTACTGTCAAAATTACAAAATGTGTATTCTTTTAAACTATTTTTCATTCGTTTGAGGATGAAGTGCAAAAAATAGCGTATATACCACAGGACTAAAGTACCTTTAATCCCTCAGGTGATTATTTCCCTCACCTTCGGCTCGTGAAATAAACTTCACCCTCAGGATTAAATCATGCACTTTAGTGCCTAATATACTATTTATATGAATAACAAAATTTGACTGAGTAACTACCATTTAAAACTAGAGTGTATAATAATTTACTTTATCCACGACTATCAAATAATAAATTTATTTAAAATTTAAAATAGCTACTGTCTGATTGGCGCCCGCTTATTTAGTCAAATATAGTATTGATTATACGTTTGAATTTAAATATTTTACAAACAAATAATGAATATATTATATTTTTTTTAAATTTTAAAATTATAAGAGGCATACAGAGAGTATCATAACTTGCCATTCTAAAATAAAGTTAGGTAAATATTAAAATTTGCGCAGCAAAAACGGAAACCATAACTTGTAATTTATGTAAAATTTGAGAATTTTAAAATTTACATAGTAACAAAGGTGTGTCATCGTTATATCGATGGTCTTGTAATTTTTATTTTACAAATAATGATGTAATAGAAAGCTATGGACAGTGAAAATTTCTTACTCTTGCCGCAACGTAAAATGTAATTGTAATTCTTAGCGTTCGCAAATCGCAAATGTTACAAGTGTATTACATGATTTTATTGTAGTATCTGATGGCAGCTGTTTGAATTTTATTCGGTTTTGTTAGACATAAAGTTAGAACTGAAGAGCATTCTGTACAGGAAGAATGTACACGTTAAAGCATTTTACACTCATACATCTCATCGACACATGGTTGCACATTTTAACAAAAACAAATTTTTATATGGTAGATAAGGGATAAAACTTCTTTCTATTAGTGCAATTTTTTATTTTTCACCACGTTCCACGGTCGAAATTACTTACTTTCAACCGCTTGCAGGCGTTTAGAAGCACCTACAGATTTTTCTTTATATTTCGCAGAACATGATATTTTAAACTTGAATCATGTAGTTTAAAGTTTAATCTACGTTGGGGTAGTGTTATTTTTTAGAAAAAAATTTCTGATTTCGAGAAAATTAGAGGTAAAAAAATGTGAATTTTTGTAGTTTTCTTTATTTTATAAACTAAAACTTCGGTGCAAAATAGAAAAAATGGCACTAATAGAACGAAGTTTTATCCCTTATCTACCATATAAAAATTTGTTTTTGTTAAAATGTGCAACCATGTGTCGATGAGGTGTATGCGTGTAAAGTGCTTTTTACGTGTATATTCCTCCTGTACAGAATGCTCTTAAAGGTTATACTTTGATAGCTGATTACGAATAAAGATTTTTTTAGATAGTCCACACAACGCACTCAGATATATTTCCTGTGGTGTACTCTCAACTAACACAGTCAAATATATCGATGATTATTTTAACTTTTACATCAATAAGTGCAAATATGAGAAGACTAGAATGCTAAACAGTGAAATTAATTTAATGATGTATTTCTTGTTTAAATGCAAAATGTTATTTTTATAAATAATAATAATAGAGGAAATACACAATCTTTTCATGTGCATCTAATGAGAATATGAAAGTATAGTTTGAATCTTAAAGAGAAATTGTTTCTTATGGTTTTATCTGTTTACAATAAAACTATTAAGAAAGTATTATAAACAATAATTGATTTTTTACACGGACGGGAGTAAACGTCAACTTTTTCTTATTAAAAATCATGATAGAAGTGATTCATTTAGTCCCTAGGGAAATAATCACTCCCTAGGGAGTTTATATTATTATTATTTATTTGTTTCTGTGGGTTGCTATGTATGATTTACGTTACCAACAACAAATATCATACTTGATAATTTATTACTATATTTTTAAAGTAAATTAATTTGGTCCGTGTAAAAAATAGTATATACCCCTCAGGAGAGACTGCAATTTTTCCCTCGTTGCTTTGTATCCCTCGGGCTACGCTTCGCTTCGCCCTCTGGCTACAAATTGCACCTCATGAAAAAAAGATGCATTTCTCTCCCTCGATGTATAATATACTATTATGCACGGTCGTGTCATAATTTGACAGTTACGAATTTCTTTGACGTAAACGTCACTTTGTACCCCACGGATCACATTATTACGTCAAATTAATGCAAAAATTTTATATTTTCAATTTTTCTTATATAACCTACTAATAATCCTATAAATTACCATTTTCTGTAATTAGTTGTAATTTTTTTATTTAAATAACATCATTTTAACTTACATTTAACGTAAATTATCTTGTAAATATTTAATTCAATAATGACAACTTTGACATTAAGATTTTTGTTTATTTTCGGAATTTTTTGATATCTTAGCAACAGTCAAAGAATTTCGAATTTTTTGGTAATTTGAACAAGTAAATTATAGCTATTAATATAACAAGAATATTATGCGATTTATAATACCGAGGATGTTGCTAAGCGACGAGGTGAAACCGAGTCTCTTTAAACATCCAAGGAGGCTTAAATCGCATGTATTCGTGTTATATTCAAAGCTTAATCGTAACATCAAAGATAGCGATGTTAAAACAAATCAAGAATTTTATTTGTCAATTAGTTGACAGTTCGCATATTATGGAAGGTTTTGATGTTATTATGGTTGTATCTAACGTATTAAGTCCGTAACTAATGAATTATAAGTATAGTCCGTCCCAAACTTCTTTGCCGTGACGTCATTATTTTATTTTCAAGAATAACTAAAGAATACATTGTCTTACTCTTTCTATCTTATTACAGTCATATGTTTAGTTGAGACACGTATGTCATTCGAAATTTGCGAAGTATTGATACTGTTACGTGAAGTTTTGTTCTTTGTTTTTATTATGAAGTAGAAAAAGAAAGAAATAGAAAACGTATAATTATATTGTTGATATACCAGCAATTATAACTTGTTATTTCAGTAGGCTGTTTTTCATGTTGTTTTACGAAATACATTGTATTGTAAATTTTGAACTGTCAAACAAATAAAAACTATTTTCACTGTTATTAAATAATTTAACATAGGTATATCGTTGTTTTACGCATACATTAGCTGTTTACATATAGATATTTATAATATTATTTATAAATATGCCCGGCAAACGCAATAATAAACAAACAATTCAGATTGTCTTGAATTTGTACCAATATTTTACTGCTGAAAAAGAAAAAGGAGAATTACTTATTCCCGTGTCAGTTGTTCTAGAGGTATTTATTTATTGTTAAATTTATATAGTTATTCCAAATATTCACATAATATAGTTTAAAAATATTTCATATTAAAATATAACTTTGCCGCCATAATTTCAAATTGATTCATACGAACTACAGGTATGACGTCACGGCAAAGAAGTTTGGGACGGACTATATCTAACGTATTATAAGTAACTAACGATTATGTTGTTTATAATTATCAAAAAATGTTACATGTTATAAGGTAATAACAATTGATGTTACGATTAAATTAATAATGCATAAAGTTGGGTATGTACCACGGGCGTAACTTGCTTTTATGACTCTTTTAATGGAAAATTTTTATAGAACAATTTATGGACTACAAAATTTTTTGTAATAAATATTGCGTATATTAAAAATTCTCATCATGTTCAATGTTTAGTACTAATATATAATTTTAAAATACAATGCACTATTATTTTAAAATTATTAGTCTTTAAAATTTGTATTATCACCATTTCACTTTTTGTAGAATTTTATTAACAGTACAAAAATACATCATCAAATTTTAATTATGGATTGAAAGAAATTTTCAGAGCCTAATGTAGTGAAAAAACATGCTTTTGAATGGGGAATAAAATTGAGGCTAATTTTGGTCGGATCGATTTAATTTTTTTTTCATTTAAAGATAAAGATGAACTCCTCATCCGCTTAGTGTTGAAATTTTAGTTTTATTTTTTGTTTCAATTTTACAATGGCATAAACTTGTCATAACTTGCCTAACTTCACATAACTGTTACTCAGTATATCAACAAAAATTGCAAATTTCAACACTAGACGGATCTAGATTGAACTTTTATCTTTCAAATGAACCCTTGTTTGTGATGATACATTCTAATTTAGTACAAATTTTAATCCCTCTACGAGAGCGCGTTCTCTATTGCTGCCTTTGTTCGACACACGAAATCTGTATAAATCTATTCTTTTCTCGCAGACAGCTACATTCGGGCCTTAATAAATTATTATTTGAGTTCAGTTCTGTAATAATTTTATTTATAAACTTTGCGTTAAAATAGTGACTACTTGGGGATTCCTAGGTTATTTACATTTACCAAAAATATACTCCTGATATTTTCTTATTCTCTTAGCATCGTACTAAATAGATAGATGAATACTAAGATCTAATAGTGACCGCCTAATTTGTACTCAGAATATAAATATAAACTTTAAATAATCAGAATTTGTCACGTTGCAAAATGTCATTGATCTATTGTATGACTAATTTTATATGTTATTATTTATTGTACATTTAAACATGTTTCTTGTTAAATGTATAACAATACTAAATCTGTTTTATATAAACAAGCAGAAATGTTTATTCTTTTTATGGTAGTAGTGCATAGTTTTTGCAAGGATAAAAATAATTTACTTCCTTGCATTTATGCAGTTTGCAAAATACGTAAATTACATGCAATTTGATGTATGCATGCATGTATGAAACAGAAAGTGTTTGACACGGTTCTACAGCAAAAATATATTATATAACTACTTATTTACTAGATCAAATGGTCGAATACAAAACAAATTGAAACAAATATAAAATAAATAAAATTGATCTGCCATCTTTCCAACAGAAAAACAGCAAACAAGAACGGTACCTGTGAAGGTGCTAGTATAGTTCGCGTTAGTAGTTCCTTATTAAATTAATTACTCATGCATTTCGAGTGCTTTATGAAGCAAATTTTGGTTACAGTATACTAAATATATGTATTGTCTTTTCTGACTTTTCGCACTTGTTTTGAATAATGGAAAGTCTAGAAAAACATAAAAAATCGTACTTTACTAATAACTCATGCTACGATTGAAATATCTTTTTCAAAAAAATTACACATAATCTACATTAGTATCTTAACATCGGATTGTCAATATTTTTTCAAAAACTATTCCCAATTTCTAATTAAAAAAAAAATCAAATTTTGAAATTTGTTTTTTTGAGAATTTTGCAATTTTTGAATCAATCCGATGTTAAGCATAAAATTATAGACATTTTTTGGAAATAAATTTTTTTTCTAAAGTGCACCTGAATTAAGTTATTAGTAAAGTATAGTAGCTATACCCGAGCCTTAATTATTTCAAGTGTTATAAAAAGGTCGAAAGCAGAAATAATTGTTACGGCTCTGGATAAGGAACAGAACATTTGCAAGAATGCAGGAGAAATTATTGATATGTTATTTTGCTTTTAAAATGTAAGTAAAATGATTTAATAAAAAATTGTTAATTAAT
This sequence comes from Agonum fuliginosum, assembly GCA_947534325.1. NCBI lineage: Eukaryota > Metazoa > Arthropoda > Insecta > Coleoptera > Carabidae > Agonum > Agonum fuliginosum. Next base: position 1,030,942 of record OX384045.1, on the reverse strand, counting down.
AGAAATTTATAAAGGAAACTGGAACATGATTGAAAAAACTGTAATTTTCAAGTTGCCATTTTCAACGATAATTACACAAAAGATTTTTTGCACTTTCGGGACTAAAACTCTTCTTTAGTCTTAATATTTAAGGACTAAGGTTCTTAATTTAATCCCTTGGGATTATTTTTCATATTTAATCCCGTTGTCAAGGAATTGAATTAATTAATCCCGTTGTCAAGTAAATACGTGCTATTTGTTACAGAGTATCTATGGTAACAATATAAATATTTGTCATAAAATTTACTGTCAAAATTACAAAATGTGTATTCTTTTAAACTATTTTGCATTCGTTTGAGGATGGAGTGCAAAATAGCGTATATACCACAGGACTAAAGTACCTTTAATCCCTCAATATATAATATACTATTTTATCACTGTGTTAGATCTAAAATATTGATAAAAATGCAAATTTAGTTTTTTAGTAAATTGAAAAAGAAAAACCCACCATAATTCTTTTTTCAATAATTTAAAAATATCTGAATAGATATTTATTAATTATTAATAATTCTAAATTATTGTAATTAATTTATTTACCCACTCGAAGTTATCGTACACCCTGTAGAAGTAATATAAAGTAAAACAAATACTGAATGTTTCCGAAAACCTATAATAATCTCATTATTCTTTACTTGAAAATATTTTCTGTAAACCTTTTAGTACCTAACTAGAAAAAATCTTAAAAATTTGCACGTATGTTAAACTAAAATACGCATAAACTTATTTGATTTAATGGTTAGTACGCGACAGAACCGTACTCGAAATTTTACTCGCAAATTAGTACTGAGAATTTAATACAAAACTTTTCACGAGATTACAAGTCATGGATGTAGTTTTATAAATTAGGTTATATTTTTTATCAACTCACTACAAACATATTTTTGCGAAAAAATGGTCTTAATCTATTCTTATTCCTTCCCCCAACATTTCTACTGCAAAATTGGAAACTTTTATGCAGGAATAAAAAAAATCATTCCTGCTGAAATTTAAATCTGCCCGTAACTCAAAAACTATGCAAGATTTTCAAAATCTGATTGCGCCATTGGATTCCTCATGAAAAGTTACCTTTTATCCTGCAAAAATATTTTACTATTTTTGCGCGGTTAGAAAATGGCGGGCGGTTGAAATATTCCTGCTGAAGTTGAATAAACAGCTGTAACTTCTGAACGAATTGAGATACAGGCACGAAATTTTTACCAGATATTCAGGTTTTTAAAGTAATCAAGGTTTTAGAGTCACTTTTAGATAATTGTTAATGAAACTCATTTTTTAAATTTACTACTTCCGGTTTGTAGATTGAAACCAAAAATAGGAGGTGCACAACTAGATGCTATAACAGTCCTAAATACAAAATTTCAACTTTCTACGTCTAACCGTATTTGAGTTATACGACACACATACGTCCATACGTACATACGTACATACATACGTACATACGTACAGACGTCACGACGAAACTAGTCATAATGGATTCAGAAAAGGTCAAAACGGATATTTCCATCAAAATCTGAAAACCGAAATTTTTCGGGATTACAATACTTCCTTATTACTCCGTACAAGAAAGTAAAAACTTCAAAAAGGCAATTTTTTTCAAAAATTCATAACTTCGCGCCAAATTATCGTAGGTACTTGAAATTTTGCGGACCTTGAAGGAAAAAGTCTGATCTTTATTACCCTGTTGGCCAATAAGGTCCAAGATTTTTTTGGCACTGCGTATGAGCTGCCAAAGTTGGATCTTTTTGGACATCAGGTATATTTTTTTTCTTAGGGGGCGGGAGGAGGTGGAGTGGATTTTTTGTCACATTGGCTATCATCACATTAAAGACTTCAACGTTTTCAGAACTCGGAGATTCATCCAATTTCGTCGAAATGCAACCGAGATATCGCACTTTGAAATTTTGCCATTTTTGGTGCATTTTCGAGTGGTGCTTTTTTTTCCTCGAGTGTATTGTACCATGTGTGCGGTTACCAGCCGACTACTCACTCATCACTCATAGCTGGTACTGTACTATCCACTAACCGCACGCACAGAAAAACATACACCTACACCAATAATATAATTTTTATTAACTTTTATCCGCATGAAATTTGTAATGAAATTCTCTGACTACGGGCCTGGATTTTGGTGGTAGGGGCTTATACTTAAAGAAGTGCAAGCATTTAAGTCTGCGGTAGTAAAGTATCACGCTTACTTTCAAACATACACACATACTGTTTTATATTAATATGTTGATTTGATCTTAGAGGTTGTTTTACAATATGACAAATAAATAATTTTATTATTATTTTTGTTGTGGTATAGTGCAAGTGTATATATATTTTTATACTTTTATATTTAAGTGGTGAGTTATTATTTTTTAATATTCAACAATTTTTTGTCAAAGTGTACAGATTAATACAAAGTCAAAACATTTTTTATAAAATATATTTTGTTAGTGGTATTGGTTCTAATCTAATTAATAAACAATATTATAAAAGATAGTAATAATAAAAATTTAATATATTGTGCAACAAATATTAAAGTTTCTAAAACTGATTTTAAAAATGGCACAAATATATATTTCCTCGTGTGTGCGGTTATAAGCCGTTACCAGATAGTCAACTAATTATTTATTATAACTGAATTAAAAAAAAACTGTATTATACAATTAATATAACTAATATGTTGTTATGAATAAAAAAACTCTCTAAATACCATACGTTAAACTTTGAATACGTTTATATAACAAAACATTTCAAAATTGTCCTACTTAATAACGAAAACATACGTCTTAGAAACTTACAAAATTTCCTACTAAAATTTGAAGTCAAATTCAAACAGATGGGTCATTAAGGAGGTTCCCTAGACATTTTAAAAAATGTTCTAATGCAACCAAACTTTGAATTTATGTTGTCTGTGTCATAAAAATGATACCCGAATTTTTTTGGAAATTTTTGACCACGTAGTTTGAACGAAATTAATTGTTAAATTTTAATATTTTACATGGGCTCTTATGGCTTTCCATTCATTGATTAAATAAAAAGATGTTAGAAATGTTCTATTTACTTAATTTTTGGTATGTAAACGTATGCATGCACGGACATCAATTTCCCAAAATTTGAAGAAGGTTGACCACATAGTTGTAACAATATTGTTGTTGTTGTAAAAAAATCTTCAAGCATTTTTTGATTAGTGAATTAGAAATTATTGTAAAAATATATCACCGCAACTGAACGAATTGCAATATCAACTAACACCCGTTGACCGAATTTTGTTTTACATTAATAAAAATATTTTTATTTTTATATCCGCCCCCAAGGCTGATATTTGAGTACGCCACTGCATGTGTAGGGAACCTCCTTAAGGGTTGGAAGGTCACAAATGACCCCATCAGTTGTCAATTGTTTACATAATATGATTCATTTTTCAACTATGACAACAGATCACAAGAATTCATAATAATTGCAACACTTGTGCAAAATGTAAAGTTGCAAAATTGTAATAAATATTATTTTGTCGTTAAAGATTCATAAATTTTAACGTTGTGGTTGTTGAAAGTATTAATTTTTAATATGGCTTAAGCAATTGGTTATTAAATATTGCGTTTATTTTAAAAGTTATTAATTTTTGTATTGTATTGCACATAGTTATTTATGTATGTCATAATCATAATTATATACAGGGTTTAACCCAATCTGTGTAACAAAATTTAAGGGTGTATAATAGTATATTATACATCGAGGGAGAGAAATGCATATTTTTTTCATGAGGTGCAACGAGGGAAAAATTGCAGTCTCTCCTGAGGGGTATATACTATTTTTTGCACTTCCGGGACTAAAACTCTTCTTTAGTCTTTATTTTTTGGGACTAAGGTTCTTAATTTGATCCCAAGGGATTATTTTCCATATTTAATCCCGTTGTCAAGGAATTGAATTAATTAATCCCGTTGGCAAGTAAATACGTGCTATTTGTTACAGAGTATCTATGGTAACAATATAAATATTTGTCATAAAATTTACTGTCAAAATTACAAAATGTGTATTCTTTTAAACTATTTTGCATTCGTTTGAGGATGAAGTGCAAAAAATAGCGTATATACCACAGGACTAAAGTACCATTAATCCCTCAGGTGATTATTTCCCTCACCTTCGGCTCGTGAAATAAACTTCACCCTCAGGATTAAATCATGCACTTTAGTCCCTCAATATATAATATACTATTTTACACGGACCAAATTAATTTACTTTAAAAATATAGTAATAAATTATCAAGTATGTTATTTGTTGTTGGTAACGTAAATCATACATAGCAACCCACAAATAAATAATAATAATATAAACTCCCTAGGGAGTGATTATTTCCCTAGGGACTAAATGAATCACTTCTATCATGATTTTTAATAAGAAAAAGATGACGTTTACTCCCGTCCGTGTAAAAAATAATTTAGAGTTGCCTAGCTATGCAATGTCATTTTGAAGTTGAAAACTACTGTAAAAGTGTTAATTCAGGATGTTTTTATAAACATTTAATAGAGAAAGAATGGATCTACAGATGTGCCATTTTAAAATTTTAAAAATTAATTTGTATCATGAGATATAACCGTATAAAGTTTGCATAAAATTGGATTTTTTTTGAATTTTTCGGAATTTTTATATTCTTGTACAAAAATTTAATCAAAATCTGTAGATCCATTCTTTCTCTAATAAATCCTGGTTGAAATAAATTTTGAGCATTCTTGTACTGGCCACAAAACACTCGCTACGTTAGTACACTTTATGCTGGATTTTAGGTAGTAGACGGGCCTCTTAATAAGAATCCTCAGTGACTTATACAACTTTTGGCAAACAGAAACAAATAAAATATTTGTAAAACTTTGTTGTTTTAACATTTTAAGTACCTTGTACCAGACGCATATTCAAACAGGTGGTATAACTTTTTTTGAAATCGTTTTTGTATTCAGGTTAGGCGAGCGTATGTTGGGCAAACAAAAATTATTTGTAAAAGAAATTCACGGAATACAAACATTGTTTATGACGAAACTCTGTCACTGGTCGGAAGGCAATTCATTCTTAAATAACGCGAAAAAGAGAAACTGAGATATGCCTAAATTATTCTATATTAAATAATACATCTATAATTTGTTTGAAGAGACTTAAATTTCTTGTATCATAATATTGATAGATATTATCACTTATAATATTTCATGTGCATTAATTCTTTCCGGATTTTTTTAAGAGCTTTCCAACAACGTCTTAATTAGCTCTCGTGTACCACTCGAGCTAATTACGTTGTTGGAATGCACGATAAAAAATTTCCTGGACATGAATTAATGCACGAGTGCATATTCGGTAAGAAAATCGCAATGACACTGCCGCTCTATTTTAGAAACTTGAAATATTTACTAAATTTGTATTTAACATTAATAAATATACAGGTTGGTGGAGGTGAAATGCGAACATAGGGAACATACATGACAATCGAACTTTCATGCCAGGTATCTTGATATATTTTGTAGTAGTGTCACAAAACGAAAGTATGTGAATTTGTGTGGCAAAAAGAGTAATCAATAACAGAAATAATAATAAAATCTAAAAGTGCATGTAAACTTTCTCGTTCTGCTCGTACACATACATTATTATACAAAGAAAATATTTTAATGAAAATAAAAATTTCAATAATATGACAGGTACTTTGACATTGACAGTACTTATTCCACGTATATCAAGATGCCTAGCATGATAACTCCATTGTCATATATTTCCCTATGTTCGCATTTCACCTCCACCAACCTGTATATTATTTACCTTATTAATTGCTTATTTATACTCAAAATAACAATTTAACCAATTTTTAATTTAATGTCAAAGTGACAGATGCCGGTAAAATTTCCGCTTATTAATTTCAGTTAAGTTACTCAAGCTACTAGTAAAAAATTTCCGAGAAAATTTTTATATAACCATGGTTACTATTATTGTCATCAATTCATCCACTGGCTGTTCTTTGTGTCATGCGATTTTCATATATAGAGTAAAATTGAAATAGCTAGAACCCTGCGCGAAGTACGAATTCTCGTCTTAGAGAGAGAAACATAGATGATAAACAAGAGGAAACTACGCTACTGTCTGTTCTACAGAACATCAGCTTCAATATCTGTTATTCTCATGCTGACATTCGTAGTGTTTTGCTTCGTGTAACCCTGTGAATTTTGTAATTAATTGTGATTGAGTTATATTTTAGTTTTGTTTGAAAATGAAGTGAAGTGCAGCGCAGCATACACTCGCTAGCTCCGCTTTTGTAAAACGGACAGTACATGACAAGCTCTGCCTTCTCGCGCAGCCCAGGGTCCTAGCTATTTGAATTTTACTCTAATACCATTAGTGACTATGATTTTAGCACGAGTGTTTATTTTCTAAAGCAACAAGCAGAAGTATTCGGCTTGAAAATTTCTCGAATTATTTTATTTATTCAAAAAAAAGTAATGTATTTTTAAAACAATCATCAATTGACATAATATCTAAGCAACGCTTCGCGGCAATTCAGTGTAATTTTCACTAGTGAAAATTGTCACTGTAGTTCGTCTGTGATTGGTACAATTCAGCAAAATACTGTGTTTTGATTGGATGAAAAACTATGAGTGGAATTGTCTTTATAATTATTATTTGAATTTTAATAATTTTTTTCTGAAAGCCTTATACTGCCAGGAACAATAATTTTAAACCCAACTATACTCGTAGGTAGTACTTATTTCCCCGATAGTAGGTTTCTTAATTTAGTTCATTTCAATCAGATGATAATGTGGCAATGTGGGACTCAAGAAGGGAGTTAGGTTTCTTTATTTAGTTTAGTTAAAAGTAGATCAGCGGGTTTTACCTCCATTTCTTCGCAGATCAGCGAATTCAGAAGTGATAATTATTTAATATTTAATATTTATTTTCAGATACAGCTGTCAAAAATGGAGGTAGCGCCAAACGAAGAAAACAACATACTTAACAAAACCAAGATCCAAAGTTTCTATTCCGGGCAGAATATCCTAATAACTGGAAGCACAGGATTTTTAGGAAAATCTTTAATTGAGAAACTTCTGCGATCTTGCAGTGATATCAACGCTATTTATTTGTTGATTCGTGCCAAAAAGGGAAAGAATATGCATCAAAGAGTTGAAGAATTATTCGACGATCCGGTAAGAAAAATTACAGTGCTTAAGGATGTCAAATCCACGTAGAAACACTCGCTAAAATACGTAAAAGCGTCTAGCAACTCTAAAATGCTCACGAAGTTTATAGATAAAGCTAAATTTCATAAATTTATTTACAGACGAAGAATGGAACAAGGTTTATACCGGTTTATACCTAGTTACATTTTTTCATTAATTTTTACCTCTCACCTCATGTTCTATAAGAGAGGTATTGTAATGGGTCAAAATGTTCGAGTATGAGTTTTTGGTGGATAAGCACGTTTCAGGGTCTCTACAATACGAATTTGCTATTTTCACGATTATGTCTGTGTGTGTGTGTGTGTATGGACGTATGAATTATGTGATGATTTTTCGTCCACGATAACTTAAAAAGTATCAAACCTTTAATAACCAAATTTTAACACCGGATAAGATTTTGGTACAAATCCGCAAACCGCAAGCAGTACTTTTTGAAGCTTGATTATTTAAAAAAATTGGTACCTTATTTATTTATGACAATTTTTGCAATTAAAAATAAAAGAAAATATAATTATCTATGGGTACAGTTAATTTTAAATACAATTTACTGAATCTGGTAGTATTTAACAATAAAATAAAGTGCAACTAATATTCTATTTTTTAAAATTCCAGTATCTTGTTGTCCATGATCACACAAAATTTGAATGATTGACAGTGACAGTACAGTTGACATATTTTGCTTGCATCTTGGTTTACATATTACATGAACATGAAAACTATTTATTAGATTAGTAGAATAAGCAGAATTAGGCGAGAGGTCGCGTGCTGGCCACATCAGATTTTGTATATGGATTCTAACTGGCCATAAACCTAGATGAATTCTTTAACAAACATCTTGTACCTGGTTTTCTTCAAATTTTTAATATGCAATGAGTAAAGCAGAAACTGCTACACCTCTAAACACGTAATATTTTGTTAAGGAAACGAGACCCTTAAGACTAATCTCTTGCTATCAAAATCATGATTCAATAAATGATTTTGTGACTTTGGTTCTGAAATTTGCAAACCACGTCCAGTAATTTATAAAAATTCTAATTTATTGGCAAATAGGCTAAAAGATTATGCAAAATATGATCAACAAGTTTTTATGCAAGTTTTATGGCTGACATAAAAATGTTATAGTTTCTTAAATATCTGACACCTGATATAATATTTTTTAACCTCTGTCAAATGAACATTCTATTGTGTGCAATGAAAGTACATGAAGTTATAATTTGTCTTAAGATGACAAATTTAATTTAATTTAAACACGGCGCATTTTAATGCACGTTTCAAAAGAGTTACATTTTTATTTCGATAAAAAGGTAATAAATCTATCAAAATTAAAAAATATTATCGGGGGTAATATAACAAGTGCTATGATTATCATCGGTGATAGCATGAGTTAGTCGATGAAAATTGACCGAGTGCGCAGCACGAGTTCAATTTTCTGAAGACTAACGAATGCTATCACCTATGATTAATCATAGCCCGAGTTATATTTGGGGAGAATAATGAATGAAACCAAAATGTTTGGTTATATTTTTTCAATAGCTGTCAAGAACGTTTTAAATTCTGTTTCACTTTCTCAATTTTGTCTTCACTGGTATTACCCCACCGAATACAAGCAGGTTCATTCAATTTAAGTCTTATTTTTGACAAACAGCAATATTTAAATATGAAACTGACAGTAGGAAATTAATTGACAGAAACAGTTGACATGTAACAGCGGTGATAAAAATATCATCGATTTGATAGCCTCTTACTGCCCTATTTTAGCCAATCAAAATTGTCAAATATGTGTCACGTGACACATGAATTATATGTTCACTTATTTATGCTGAAAATTGATATCCAGTAAGTATTACTTTAAGCATACAGATTATCCTAGATTTTTTTGTTTTTCTCCTAAACAAACTATAATAGTCTTTTAAGGAGGTTCCCTACACATGCAGTAGCGTACTCAGATATCAGCCTTGGAGGCGGATATCAAAATAAAAATATTTTTATTGATGTAAAACAAAATTCGGTCAACGGGTGTTAGTTGATATTGCAATTCGTTCAGTTGCGGTGATATATTTTTACAATAATTTCTAATTCACTAAACAAAAAATGCTTGAAGATTTTTTTTTCAATCGACAATATTGTTACAACTATGTGGTCAACCTTCTTCAAATTTTGGGAAATTGATGTCCGTGCTTGCATACGTTTATATACCAAAAATTAAGTAAATAGAACATTTCTAACATCTTTTTTTAAAATCAATTAATGGAAAGCCATAAGAGCTTATGTAAAATATTAAAATTTAACAATTAATTTCGTTCAAACTACGTGGTCAAAAATTTCCAAAAAATTCAGGTATCATTTTTATGACACAGGCAATATAAATTCAAAGTTTGGTTGCATTAGAACATTTTTTAAAATGTCTAGGGAACCTCCTTAAAATTACGTAATATTTTGTAGTTGATTAGTAATTAATTAGTTTTTCTTGTTCTGGATAATATATGCAATAGAACTGTGGGAAAATACACAAGTGCATGTTTTTCAATTATCGTAAAACGAAAAATAAAACTTTTACAAATTTATGTACAAGTTAACAACTTCTAATTCAAATTATACAGGGTGTTTCATAACTTGGTCAACTTACTGATCATGAAACAAACAGATTTTATTTTAATTCGTTAAGAGCATTCTGTACAGGAAGAATATACACGTAAAAAGCACTTTACACGCATACACCTCATTGACACATGGTTGCACATTTTAACAAAAACAAATTTTTATATGGTAGATAAGGGATAAAACTTTGTTCTATTAGTGTCATTTTTTTTGTTTTGTACCGAAGTGTTAGTTTATAAAATAAAGAATACTACAAAAATTCACATTTTTTTACCTCTAATTTTCTCGAAATCAGAAAGTTTTTTCTAAAAAATAACACTACCCCAACGTAGATTAAACTTTAAACTACATGATTCAAGTTTAAAATATCATGTTCTGCGAAATATAAAGAAAAATCTGTAGGTGCTTCTAAACGCCTAAAGCGGTTGAAAGTAAGTAATTTCGACCGTTGAACGTGCTGAAAAAAAATATTTTTTACTAATAGAACGAAGTTTTATCCCTTATCTACCATATAAAAATTTGTTTTTGTTAAAATGTGCAACCATGTGTCGATGAGGTGTATGCGTGTAAAATGCTTTAACGTGTACATTCTTCCTGTACAGAATGCTCTTAATTTAAGTTTTCGCATGAAGCACTGGATTGTTTATTGTGTACTGGATATTTGCTTAAGTATGAATGAAATAAAATATTAATTAATTGTACAATGGCAAGAACAGTAAATGTATGAAATTCCATTTTAAAAACCTGTAAATAAAACTGCTAATTTTGCAGTTTGCAATTTTTTTGTTCCGAGATGAGTAATATGCCATTAAATAATGCACTAATTGTGACTCACATATGTGAAATAATTAAAAAACAAATGAGCACCGTGTGAAATTACTATTAATAACATTAGTATTAATTCCATATCTTATTATGTAACAAATCATTTCTATTTTATGTAACATCAACATTCAAAATTTAAAAGTGAAAATGAAAAGATGTCTACCAATTTGCATATATCACGTAACTTTTGTTTAAGTAAAGCGAGTAACCATGGTAATTGGTAAATAAACACGCTAAAACGCGAAAGTGAAATAAAAATGAGCATCACGTAGTATTTTGGCCATGGGTTACCTTAAGTACTGGAAAATGTGAACTTGTACATTTAATAATACTTTTATTGTTAGCACTTCCTTATTTATACACGAAACTATTAGAAATTAATTAATATTCTGTTGAAGTTTTCTTAGTTTCACATTTCCTATACCTTTATAAGTGCCGGACCATTTCATTATTATAATAATTATTTTATAAACGAAAATAGAACAACAAATACAAAATATTTATTACAAGTTTTATTATACCTTTTATACCTACATACATTAAGAAACCCGTCTACCTCCTAAAATCCAGCATAAAATGTACTAAGCTAGCGAGTGTTTTGTGGCTAGTTCAAGAGTAGTAAAATTTTGTTTTTCGGCGATTGACATTAAAAGTGCAGTTTTTTTGACAGTTGACAGTCAGCAAAGTGTCACTTTTGCTATCTAGGCAGCAAAAATAGTAAAAAAAGCATAGGCAGCAAAAATAATTGTTACTATGGTGAATCAACAAATTTGACATTTATAAAATTCATCAACATACCTAACCTATTTTGTTTTTTCATAGCAACTGTCAACATACGCATAGCAACATAATTTGATTGCGTTACCGATCAATATATTTAAAATAATCACTAAATTAATATTAATTAATAACAATCGCCGAAAAAATAATGTGTTTAACATGGCAAAAAACAGATTTGCTGCCTAAGCTAGATTCATAGCCTCGGCTGCGCCTCGTCACCTCTACCGCGGTAGCAAATCTAACATTTTTTTGCCTAGTTAAACAAATAACTATTCAACAAGGATTAAATACTTAAAGGATCAATTGATAGTTGTGCCTTTTTAAAATTTTAATACAAAAATTGTACATGATTATAAAAATTCCGAAAAATTTCCAATTTATGAAAACTTTAGACGGTTATATCTCCTGATAGAAATTATTTTTTTAAATTTTAAAAAGGCACATCTGTATAGATCCATTCCTAAAAATTCTTACATGGTCTATTTAAAATAAAATATAAACACCTTAAAAACACTACTATAGGTTTAAAAGTTACCTTAATAATTATAAATGTTCTAGGTTTTTGAAAAAGTCAAAGCAATCGATCCAAAGTTTCAACATAAAGTCCAAGGGATTCAAGGAGATTGTTCTTTACCTGGATTAGGTTTGTCAATTTCTGACCGAAATTTGCTTTTATCTGAGGTAAGTTATTATTACATTACAAACATATCTGTTAATTTTACTGATAAATTATCTACAAGATGCCTAACCTGATTTATTGCAACTTTTGTTTATTATATGCCTTTTTGCACTTCCGGGACTAAAACTCTTCTTTAGTCTTTATTTTTAGGGACTAAGGTTCTTAATTTGATCCCAAGGGATTATTGTTCATATTTAATCCCGTTGTCAAGAAATTGAATTAATTATTCCCGTTGTCAAGTAAATACGTGCTATTTGTTACAGAGTATCTATGGTAACAATATAAATATTTGTCATAAAATTTACTGTCAAAATTGCAAAATGTGTATTCTTTTAAACTATTTTGCATTCATTTGAGGTGCAAAAAATAGCGTATATACCACAGGACTAAAGTATCTTTAATCCCTCAGGTGATTATTTCCCTCACCTTTGGCTCGTGAAATAAACTACACCCTCAGGATTAAATCATGCACTTTAGTCCCTCAATATATAATATACTATTTATATTAAGAGAGGTATTGTAATCATGTTAAAATTTCGATAGTGAGTTTTCAATGGATAAGCACGTTTTGAGGTCCCTACAACACGATTTTGATAATTTCGCGATGATGTCTGTGTGTGTGTCAGGATGGATGTTGGAGGTACGATAACTCAAATACCACCTAATAAAAAAAATTGAAATTTTGTATATAATATTCTGACACCCTAGATTAGATCTGATTAGATTTTGGTGTTGATCGTGCAACCGGAAGTGGTAGTTTCTTGAAGATCTAAAGAGTTTTTCTGGAATATTTTCAAAATTTATGAATTAATAGGATTTTTTTTAATAACATTGTATACTAAATGTTACTATCTACAATATGTATTCAAAACGTTGTTTCTATCTAGCACCATTTTCCAATTACAAGAAGTTAAAAATTCTACAAATTTGTTACAATTTTGATTTATCTGCCTACCTATGGAAACAAAAAATAAAATATTTGAGTGTTAATGTCACATGAATTTTTGAATTTTTGGCAAATTGAAATGGAAAATATGAAATGTCATTTAGTATTTATAAGGTCATAATAAACTATAATAGGTAATATTATAAAAACTACAATTCCCGAATTCCCTTCTAGTACAATGGTATATTTGTGAGTAAGTACTACATAATATATACTTATATTAGAAAAATTAAAATAATAGAGTATGGCGAGAGGTTATGTGTTGGCCACATTGGATTTTTGATAAATTGAAATGGAAAATATGAAATGTCATTTATTACTTATAAGGTATAAATTTTAATAATATTATAAAAATTACAATTCCCGAATTCCCTTCATACACATTTAGTAAAATAGTAGAGTGTGGCGAGAGGTTATGTGTTGGCCACATCAGATTTTTATTTCTTGTATATGTAAATAGTTGACCGCTATTTCGACAAAATTTAAAGTCGCCAATACTATTTTTATTGCAACATCTATCAGTGATCAAACCAAGCATTGGTACACGATTTTGGCCGATAGTGAAAGTTGATATTTCGACATTTTTCAGAGTAAAATTATACGAGAACAGTACGCGCTAGGAAATTTAATAATAAATTCGTTTTGCTTTCATCCGGCAATTAAAACGACAATTAATTTATAGGCTAATGTTTTATTTCATACTTCAAAGACAGTGCGTAGTGTGTATGATACAAATTTGATAGGAATTCGATATTATTTTTCAAAATCTGTGCGTTAATAAAATGTATTTGCCGTGTGTGCGGTTACCAGCCGCCCACCCACGGGTACTCATGGTTGATAGTGGAGAGTAGACCATAGGGGAGAATTTTGTGCGGTTGAACTAGAATACTCTCAATTTCACTGTTTTTATTTCACTTTTCCTTCCTCACTACTACAGCAGCCCGAAACTCGTACTTTACCGCATCCTAGCAATGCAATGTCAGTTTGAAGTTAAAATACTGTAAAAGTGTTTTCGTTCCGAGTAATCTGTCAGTTTATTATTGACTCCAAGGTAATAATTTTTAAACATTTAATAGAGAAAGAATGGATCTACAGATGTGCCTTTTTAAAATTTTGAAAATAAATTTCTATCAGTAGATGTAATTGTGTAAAGTAAATTTTTCGGAATTTTTATAATTATGTACAATTTCTTGATTAAAATTTTATAAAGGCTGTTAATTGATTCTTTAAGCGGCTCGTCTACGTATTTTCCGAATTCCTAGAATACTCTCAATTTTACTATTTCTTCTATTCCACTCCCTTCCCCACTACTACGACTGCCTTAAACCAGTCCGAAACTCGTACTTTGCCGCATCCTAGCAATGCAATATCATTTTGAAGTTGAAAAATACTGTAATAGTTATTTATGTTACAAGGACGAAAAATGCAAGTTCTCGTACGACTATGGAAAATTGCCGAAGGAGGCAAAGCCGAGTTCGGCAACCTTAGGAGTACGAGAGCTTTTTCGTCCGTGAATCATACACTATTTTTTATTCGATTGTAAGTGAGAACTTAAAATAACTAGAATATTAATATTTTATTATAAATTATTCTAAATTTTTGTTTAGTTTGCTAATTGTAGTTATCTGCGAAACAGACAAATGAAACAAAAAAGAACAAAAAATTATTCGACTGTGTCAGTTTTCTTAAAAAAACGCGTTTGCGTACGAAAAGTACTTCTCGGCCTAAGACGAAAAGTGGGTCACCTAGCAACGGCACAAATATTAATACTCTACCTTAAAGGTTAGCTTTTCGTCCGAATATCTTAACCAAAAAACGTCACTTTTTGACATAATCGAATAAAAAAGTTTTTTCGTTGCGAGTAAACTGTCAAATTATTATTGACTTCAGGATAATGTTTTTACAAACATTTAATAGAGAAAGAATGGATCTACAGATGTGCCTTTTTATAATATTAAAAATTAATTTCTATCATGAGATATACCCGTGTAAAGTTTGCATAAATTGGATTTTTTTTAATTTTTGGAATTTTTATACTCATGTACAACTATTTAATCAAAATTTTAAAAAGGCACATCTGTAGATCCATTCTTTCTCTATTAAATCCCGGTTGAAATAAAATTTGAGCATTCTTGTACTGGCCACAAAACACTCGCTACGTTAGTACATTTTATGCTGGATTTTAGGTAGTAGACGAGCCTCTTAAGTGTTTGATCCTAGTTGAAATAAAATTTTAGAATTCTTGTACTGGCCACAAAACTGTCGCTTCGTTGGTACGTTTTATGCGGGAACACGCCACTGCGTCAAATTGCCGTAATGTCAAATACCCGCTGTGTCCAATTGCCGCAATGTCAAATTGCCACTGTGCCAAAACGCATCCCCACCACTTACATACTTGTAATAACGTATGTCGAGAGACTACTGCAAATTTATTTCGACACATAGGCAATTTGACCCAGTGGAAATTAGGCACAACAGTAGATTTGACGAACCAAAACCGAGTTTGTGGGGCTCTAGTACGGTTTTGTTAGCTTTGTTAGTGTAGTAAATACCAAAACCGAGTTTGTGGGGCTCTAGTACGGTTTTGTTAGCTTTGTTAGTGTAGTAAAAACAAAAACCGAGTTTGTGGGGCTCTAGTACGGTTTTGTTAGCTTTGTTAGTGTAGTAAATACCAAAACCGAGTTTGTGGGGCTCTAGTACGGTTTTGTTAGCTTTGTTAGTGTAGTAAATACCAAAACCGAGTTTGTGGGGCTCTAGTACGGTTTTTTTAGCTTTGTTAGTGTAGTAAATACCAAAACCGAGTTTGTGGGGCTCTAGTACGGTTTTGTTAGCTTTGTTAGTGTAGTAAATACCAAAACCGAGTTTGTGGGGCTCTAGTACGGTTTTGTTAGCTTTGTTAGTGTAGTAAATACCAAAACCGAGTTTGTGGGGCTCTAGTACGGTTTTGTTAGCTTTGTTAGTGTAGTAAATACCAAAACCGAGTTTGTGGGGCTCTAGTACGGTTTTGTTAGCTTTGTTAGTGTAGTAAATACCAAAACCGAGTTTGTGGGGCTCTAGTACGGTTTTGTTAGCTTTGTTAGTGTAGTAAATACCAAAACCGAGTTTGTGGGGCTCTAGTACGGTTTTGTTAGCTTTGTTAGTGTAGTAAATACCAAAACCGAGTTTGTGGGGCTCTAGTACGGTTTTGTTAGCTTTGTTAGTGTAGTAAATACCAAAACCGAGTTTGTGGGGCTCTAGTACGGTTTTGTTAGCTTTGTTAGTGTAGTAAATACCAAAACCGAGTTTGTGGGGCTCTAGTACGGTTTTGTTAGCTTTGTTAGTGTAGTAAATACCAAAACCGAGTTTGTGGGGCTCTAGTACGGTTTTGTTAGCTTTGTTAGTGTAGTAAATACCAAAACCGAGTTTGTGGGGCTCTAGTACGGTTTTGTTAGCTTTGTTAGTGTAGTAAATACCAAAACCTATGCCCGATTGCCAGTATGTCTAAATATTGCTGTTGTGCCTGATTTCCACTGGGTCAAATTGCCTCTGTGTCAAAATAAATATGCAGTAGTCTCTCGACATACGTTATTACAAGTATGTAAGTGGTGGGGATGCGTTTTGGCACAGTGGCAATTTGACAATGCGGGTATTTGACATTACGGCAATTTGGCGCAGTGACATGCACCCGTTATATGCTGGCTTTTAGAAGATAGACCCCCTTATGCAATTTAATTATTTTTAATTCCTGAATTTTTTTCAGGTTTCAGTGGTGTTCCATGTAGCAGCAACAGTAAAATTCGACGAAAAATTGCGCCTAGCTGTTGGAATAAACGTCTTAGGTCCAAAAGACATTCTTGACTTATCCAGAGAAATGAAAAAATTAAAATCAGTCATACACGTGTCTACAGCATATTCAAATTGCCCCCTAGATAAAATTGAGGAAAAATTCTATACGCCGCCCATGGATTCGCACAAATTAATATCATTGGTCAACTCTACAGACGATAAATTGCTCGAAAATATTACACCTACGTAAGTTTGAGCCCGAAAGTGTCGGTCATAAGCGTGCGTGATTTCGGTGTGAGGTGAGGCCGGAGCAGTCAAATAATCAGAAATAAATCATTAAAAATCGTAGATTTGGATGTAAATTACAAATCATAGGTATCCAATTAAATAAAAAATATAATTGAAATTTAAGTTTACACTGAAATGCAGTAGTAGTACGTCAAAAACATAATTTTTCTTGAGACTGGAACCTTTTGCATGCGATTTCTCAACCATTATTGCGGTGACTATTTTTTATTTTTCTAATAAATACCTCAAATATCAAAGAATAACATATTCGTTTTCCAAATATGTGTTGGGTTGTTATAATATAAAATTTTCTAATCGTTTAGTAAATCTACTGGTAACCTCCATATACACAATGTATTTTAGCGCGTTTTTGTGTCAACTTTAAATTCAATTATCTTCGTTATTTCAACGGTTACCTATAAATTTTAATTTTTATTCAAATTCTACGACTTGTAATGAATGCTGTATATTAATTTAAGTCATATTTTGAACAATTCTTGTTGTACCTATATATTAAGCCCATACATTGAGCAAGCGCAACGGGCAACTGCAATCTTCAAGTCAGAGTTGAACAAGAAAATTGCAGAAGACATTTTTTTCATTTTACACTGAGCAACATCAGCAACATGCAATTACTTATTTAATGTATAAATTTATTAATAAATTTACCAATATTTTGTTACTATATTATGTCAACTTAACCTCTTGGATTTGTTGTATTGTATATTGTTGGAAAATAAGGATAGTATGGCATTATAACCACTAACGCACTAACTTTCAAACACAAATGAATCTTTTTGACGTATATGTTCAGTTGGTAGCATCATAACGAACTAGAAATAAATGAATTGCCTGCATACAAAAATTAGAACATGTTCTATTCCATGCAATCGTTGCTTCAAGATTACTTCTGCCTGTTGAGCGTGCAATTTCTGTATCACACTCATGCAATATTGAATCAATTTGTCAAAAGTTGCACTTGCATCTGCAATATTGCTCAAGGTAAAATGGACTTTATAAAAAATGTCAAATTGAAATTTAACATGAAGAATCAATAAATGCAAATTATTAATTGCTGTGACATCAATTAGCAAAACTTGGAGCTAATTTTTATCATTTAATAATCCATATTATACGTTGATTAATGCACAAATATTATTATTTTTTTTAAATCGATAATATACATTAGTCGGAAGACGGGTATAGAGAGATTTTTTTAAACAGTTAACCCATTGACTGTAATAATTTATATAATACTCGCATTTTTAGTAATTTTTAGAAATTATTTAACAAAATACGGCAAGGATTCTATAGCCATGTAAGCACAACCTATAAGTACATCATTGTAAAATATGAGGTCATCGATTTCAAAACAAAAGTTACAAAATGATTTATTGTAACATGCTTTTTTGCTTTGCATTTGATAGCAACAGATGGACCTTAAACTCATATAACTAAATACGAGCATTCACACGTTTTATTTTCAAGCACTGTGAACGCCCGTATTTAGTTAGGTGTATTCCAACTTTCGTAGGCCTAAACATTAATTAGTTATAAATCAGTTCACTCATAGATCTTTGAAGATTCTTTCATGAGAGAACAATCCTGGTCTAAATCAAATGAGTCTTGGAAAAGAAGAATTTTCAATTTATTGATAGCTTCAAACTGTGATTTCTTTTTCCAGGATTCAGAAGAATGAAAGAATTCTCAAAGAATCCAGTGTGAACAGCTGTTCAATGTTTGATGTATTTATTTTAGTGTAATGTTTATTATTAAATTTTAGGCTCCTTGGTAAATGGCCTAATACGTACGCATATACAAAAGCAATCGCAGAAGATTTAATACGAACAGATTATATCGATTTGCCTGTCGGAATTTTCAGACCTGCTATAGGTAAGTTTTGAAAAAATCTGATGTGGCCAGCACACAACCTTCCGCCATATCTACTTATAAACATAAATGTATACGTATAATCCGGTGCCCATTTAAATATACAAATAAAAATCTAAAATATTCAAACACAGAAATTTGCATCACCTGAATCAAAAGATTAATTCACAGGAAAACTCTTCTGTGTTGAAGCCATCCTCCGTTCAGTTAATATTTAATATCTTACTTATGACTTATATAGCGTTAAAAACAATGACAACTTGCCACTGACGACTACTTTGATTTTTTTGTTATGTCAAAGTAAATTATTCATATATTTGAAATAATTTCGTCAAAATTGAATAAAATATTGTATAAACCACGTGAGATACGAATGTTTATTCACTCGAAGAAATTATCCCACTCGCCCTTCGGGCTCGAGGGCTAAACTTTCTTCTCTTGAATAAACATTCATGTATCTCACTTGGTGTATAAATATCTATTATGCATTTTGGTTTAAATTGAACATGAAACTATTAAATTTGATATGTAAGTAATTATTTAGAGTAAAATTCAAATATCTAGGACCCTGAGCTGCGCGAGAAGGCAGAGCTTGTCATGTACATTTTACAAAAGTGGAGCTAGCGAGTAAACTAAAATATAACTCAATCACAATCAATTACAATATTCACAGCGTTACACGAAGCAAAACACTACGAACGTCAACATGAGGATAACAGATATTGAAGCTGATGTTCTGTAGAACAGACAGTAGCGTAGTTTATCATCTATGCCTCTCTTTCTAAGACGAGAATTCGTACTTCGCGCAGGGTTCTACTTAAATGAATTTATCTCTATAAGATTAGTAGAATAAGCAGAATGGGGGTTTTCAAACCTACGGCTTTTAAAGAAATACTTATTGGATATCAATTTTCAGCATGTATAAGTTATAGGAAATGGTTAATTTTGATAGATTTATTACCTCTTTATCGAAATGAAAATGTAAGTATTTTGAATCGTTCATTGAAATGCGCCATGTGTGACGTAGCCAACATTGATCTCAAACCAGGAGTTGGTTCGTGTAAGTTCGTTTTTTGTCGTTTGGACGACGGACCACCTGTTGATTTTTCGATTTTTGACACGTTCACGGGTTCACGTTGTCGAGTTTGGTTAGGTTCAAACACGATTACTTATGCCTGTGGCACACCGGTCGAGGAGCATCGAGGACCATCGAGTAACTCCTCGATGAAACGAAAGAACGCACCCGTCCGCGATGGATTTCTATTTAATCGGTGACAAATACATCAAAGTTTTGCGCGAAATCAAATCCAAAGATACGTCTGAAATGAGATACATTCGTTTCATCGAGGAACAACTCGATGAAAATAGCGGCGCCCCTATTTTTCGTCGAGGACGGGGTGCGTTCTATCGTTTCATCGAGGAGTTACTCGATGGTCCTCGGCCGGTGTGCCACAGGCATTACAGTTTATTGAAGAATTTTTTTGTTGGTTTTAATCGAAATGTTTGGTTATGTTTTTCTGTTCAAGTTGACAAGATGTTGACTGTGTAAGGTATGACCTACGTATCGGTCCTTGTCAGCGCGTTGAACGTATGTTCTAGGTGTTGGTGACGTCACACTGTTACACGCGGCATCGATTTTCGCGGCACTTATTTTTTTAAACTTTATGAATTTTTTTCTGGCTTATTAGCAACTTTTAAGCGAAAAGAAAAAATACGGGTCTTATATTTTAATGTATAGATTAACATATAAAAAACCAAAAAATCGTGAAAACCCCCATTGGCGAGATCAAATTGTATTTATAGTTAAACACTTGTCTATTGTATTTCAGTGGTATCAACTTATAGTGAACCTATACCAGGTTGGGTGGACAACATGTATGGTCCGACGGGAATTTGTATGGGAGCCGGTACTGGAGTCCTTCGGACGTTACCCTGTGATCCTCAAACCAACGCCAATGTCGTACCGTGCGATCTATGTGTCAATGCATTGATATGTAGCGCATGGCAGGTTCACAAAGAACACGAAGAACAAGTCGACAAGTTACAGTGAGTATCAATCAATGTGTGCGGTGACGGCTGGTAGTAGTAACCGCACACACTGTCTATCTAACTGTATATACCGGTGTCCCAAAAAATGTTACGCGAGAAATCACTTTTTTTTTATTTAATTTTAAATATAATATATTTCAGTTAAATTTACTCCCTATGTTCTATTTTAAAAAGAATGCTCTAATACATTGCTGTCAAATTCGTAACCATGGATACACGGACTTCTTAAGGAGGTTCCCTAGACATTTTAAAAAATGTTCTAATGCAACCAAACTTTGAATTTATGTTGTCTGTGTCATAAAAATGATACCTGAATTTTTTGGAAATTTTTGACCACGTAGTTTGAACGAAATTAATTGTTAAATTTTAATATTTTACATGGGCTCTTATGGCTTTCCATTAATTGATTAAATAGAAAGATGTTAGAAATGTTCTATTTACTTAATTTTTGGTATATAAACGTATGCAAGCACGGACATCAATTTCCTAAAATTTGAAGAAGGTTGACCACATAGTTGTAACAATATTGTTGTTGTTGTAAAAAAATCTTCAAGCATTTTTTGATTAGTGAATTAGAAATTATTGTAAAAATATATCACCGCAACTGAACGAATTGCAATATCAACTAACACCCGTTGACCGAATTTTGTTTTACATTAATAAAAATATTTTTATTAATTAAAGGCTGATATCTGAGTACGCCACTGCATGTGTAGGGAACCTCCTTAAGGTAGTAAATCCATGGGTAGTGACAACCCAAAATATGACTTAAATTAATATACAGCATTCATTACAAGTCGTAGAATTTGAATAAAAATTTAAATTTGTAGGTAACCGTTGAAATAACGAAGATAATTGAATTTAAAGTTGACACAAAAACGCGCTAAAATACATTGTGTATATGGAGGTTACCAGTAGATTTACTAAACGATTAGAAAATTTTATATCATAACAACCCAACACATATTTGGATAACGAATATGTTATTCTTTGATATTTGAGGTATTTATTAGAAAAATAAAAAATATGAGAATAATGGTTGAGAAATCGCATGCAAAAGATTCCAGTCTCAAGAAAAATTATGTTTTTGACGTACTACTACTGCATTTCAGTGTAAACTTAAATTTCAATTATATTTTTTATTTAATTGGATACCTATGATTTGTAATTTACATCCAAATCTACGATTTTTAATGTTTTATTTCTGATTATTTGACTGCTTCGGTCTCACCTCACACCGAAATCACGCACGCTTATGACCGACGGATTTTCTACCTTAAGAAGTCCGTGCATGGATATCATGTAGCGTAGTTTGTCATCTATGCCTCTCTTTCTAAGACGAGAATTCGTACTTGGCGCAGGGTTGAACTTAGCTGAATTACCTTATTCTATACTAATTCATATTTCTTTCTAGACTCGCAAAGACTGAAAACGATGTGCCGATCTACAATTATGTATCATCGGTTGACAACCCCATTAACTGGGAGGTTTTCATGGCGTTATGCGCCAAATATGGCCTATGGTACCCGTCAAACCGTGCTGTTTGGTACTACTGTTTTACTTTGAACAAAAGCTACCCTATACATTTACTGTACGTGTTCTTTCTACAATTAATACCGGCTTTGCTGATAGACGGAGTTTTACTTTGCATCGGAAAACCCCCACAGTAAGTATAAGTCAATTATTATTTGGGTATTGTTTCATACTTCTGATCCTGAGAAAATAGCGGCGCCGCTAAATTGATTCTTTAATGAGTCATGATTCATTGATGCTTCAAAACAGATAATTTTTACTTCCTTGGCCTATGCCTATGGCACACCGGTCGAGGAGCATCGAGGACCATCGAGTAACTCCTCGATGAAACGAAAGAACGCACCCGTCCGCGATGGATTTCTATTTAATCGGTGACAAATACATCAAAGTTTTGCACGAAATCAAATACAAAAGATACGTCTGAAATGAGATACATTCGTTTCATCGAGGAACAACTCGATGAAAATAGCGGCGCCCCTATTTTTCGTCGAGGACGGGGTGCGTTCTATCGTTTCATCGAGGAGTTACTCGATGCTCCTCGACCGGTGTGCCATAGGCATAAGAGGGGAAGTATTGTAATCGTGATTTTTGACAGTTCGAGATTTTGATGAATCTTCAGGTTTTAAATCCTACTGAATCAAAAAAACATAATTTAAAAAATTGGTAAACGTCACTTTATAGCCCACGAACCACTTTATAGCGCAGTACGCCATAAAAAAACGTCAAATTATTGCAAACAGTTTAGTTTTTCAATTTTTTTCATTAAAACTACTAATAATCTTATAAATAACCATTTTCTATAATTAGTTGTACCATTTTTTATTTAAATAACATCATTTTTACTTACATTTAACATAAATTACCTTGTAAATATTTAATTCAATAATGACAACTTTGACATTTAGATTTTTGTTTATTTTCGGATTTTTTTGGTATCTTACCAACAGTCCAAGAATTTATAAATTTTTTGTTATTTGAACAAATATATTATATTAATTAATTTATTAGAAAATTTTGAACCGTGCATAAAGTTGGGTATGTACCACGGGCGTAACTTGCTTTTATGGCTCTTGACGTGTTTTTAGCCCTCGGCTGACGCTCGGGCTCAAAATCACGTCTCACGCCATAAAAGCTTCTTTACACCCTTAATACATAATAGTATATTATATATTGAGGGACTAAAGTGCATGATTTAATCCTGAGGGTGAAGTTTATTTCACGAGCCGAAGGTGAGGGAAATAATCACCTGAGGGATTAAAGGTACTTTAGTCCTGTGGTATATACGCTATTTTTTGCACTTCATCCTCAAACAAATGCAAAATAGTTTAAAAGAATACACATTTTGTAATTTTGACAGTAAATTTTATGACAAATATTTATATTGTTACCATAGATACTCTGTTACAAATAGCACGTATTTACTTGACAACGGGATTAATTAATTCAATTCCTTGACAACGGGATTAAATATGAAAAATAATCCCTTGGGATCAAATTAAGAACCTTAGTCCCTAAAAATAAAGACTAAAGAACAGTTTTAGTCCCGGAAGTGCAAAATAACTATTAAAATCTCGAATATTACACGTCACTCAAGACCTTCTGTCACTTTGACATTGACAGCTGTCACTTACGATAAATTTATGGCCGGGGAAGTACTGTGGTGGCCACAGCAGATTTTTTCTAGGATCCAGAAGTATTAAATCGTATTAAATAATTTATTAATTATTCAGTTTGTTATTTATATACGATAAATATTTTTTGTACACCCAAGTTGGGTAAAAGAGTAACTGAGAATAAAAATAAAATGAATGTATTAAATAAATGTTATATTTTAGATCAATGTATATGCACAAAAAAGTAATGAAATTCATAAACATAATTCAATATTTCACTACGAGAAAATGGGTGTTCACAAATTCTTCCATCAGAAAATTACACAACGAAATAAACCAAGATGACCGAAATATATTCCAATTCGATATGGCCGAACTAGATTGGGACGAGTTCTTTAAACATTATGTTAAAGGCATTAGGACTTATCTACTTAAAGAGCCTTTAAAAACTTTACCAGAATCTTTGCGCAGATGGAAACGGTAAGTTAAAGGCTGGTAACCGCACACACGGGCACTATACAGGCTGTGACATAACTTCGAGGATACAGGTTGGTGGAGGTGAAATGCGAACATAGGGATCATACATGACAATCGAACTTTCATGCCAGGTATCTTGATATATTTTGTAGTAGTGTCACAAAACGAAGTAATGTGAATTTGTGTGCCAAAAAGAGTAATCAATAACAGAAATAATAATAAAATCTAAAAGTAAACTTTCTCGTTCTGCTCGTACACATACATTATTATGCAAAGAAAATATTTTAATAAAAATTTCAATAATATGACAGGTACTTTGACATTGACAGTACTTATTCCACGTATATCAAGATGCCTAGAATGATAACTCCATTGTCATAAATTTCCCTATGTTTGCATTTCAACTCTACCAACCTGTATGGTCACCAACCTCCTTAAGTTGATGTTTTTTGTGCGTGAGAATGTCACTTATTTGGAGGCTTGCCGAGTTAAATAACTTTATTTTAATTCTATTGAAGTTATGACGCATCCTGTAGATCTAAACCGGTGGTGCACAGCATGTGAGGCATCCACAACTCATTTTATTTCTGTTCCAGGTTGTACTGGTTGCACCAACTGACAAAATTTGTGTTTGCAGTTTTAATTGTTAAGTTCTTTTGGTATTTGTTATCTTTAATGTTTTAAAATGTTGTTATTATTGGTGTATAAATATTTTAGTTTTAAGTAATCTTTAATTTTGTAAAAGTATATCCAAAGTTAATTGTATAACTTTAAGAATAAAAAGTAATATTTTTATATTAAAAATAAGAACAATTTATCTATTTATTGTGTAGAAAAAATATATAACTTGTATGATTTTAATTGTGTATTATTTATTTATTTTAACTTTTAACGCTCACAAGCCCAGTTCGCACGTGGATTCTTTGAAGATTCTACCAAGATTCTGAATCCTGGAAAAGAAGAAGTTTTCTCCTTTCTAGTGACAATTTTCTGGTTTTGAAGCAATCAATAAATTATAAATTCTTCTTTTCCAAGACTCATTGAAGATTCAATTCAGCGGCACTGCAATTTACCAGATAATTCTTACTAGAAGGAAGAAAACTTCTTTTCCAGGATTCAGAATCTAGATAGAATCTTCAAAGAATCCAAGTGCGAACAGATAAGGCATTTTTAAATTTCCCGGTTGTGTGAATATTGCATCTGCTTTACCGACGATGTCACATTGACACTGACAATTCGATACTGACTCCAAAATAAGGTTAAGGGGAATATAAAGTCAAATACTTTTACCGATTCCAGACGGACCTGTCATTTCTGGACATCAAACCATGTTCTCTATCTTTTTCTTCGTATGTTTAAAATGTATCTTTTCTCTCTACCGCACAATGCAAATAGACGCCTAAGTTTTCAATATACGAAAGAACCAAAATTGCAACAAATTATTTGGATAGCTGTAACCACAGCATTGCCCAATTATTATTACTGCTATCTCTTTTATATTTACTTTATACCTGGGTTGACAAAATACATGTGCAAGGATCAGCATACATATTGTTATTTGATTTTTGAGCATATAATGCGTATTGTTGTAATAATCATTTACTCTAGAATTTAAATTTATTGAACTACCTAATTGAATTCTTTTATTGTGGTTGTAAATCTTTTGAGTAAACCTTTAGCACATTATGATACTATTTTTAATAAAAACATTAATTTAGCTGTATAGTGCACAACTTTGAATAATTTATGTACGAAATTCTTTGATGTGATCTGCAAAATTTTAGCAATAAAAAACAATAGGCATAAAAAGTAAAGTATATTATTATACAAAACATAGGTAATGAATTAGTAATATAATTCTAAATATAAAAAAATAATCAATTAATATGTAATTTTGATTGTAACAAAAATTTATTCCCTTGATCGATTTCGTATAGGCATTTTTCTTTTATACCCAGAGTCGATTATTTCCGGTAACAAACAGCTCATGTAACATATTTCTAGATAATTCACCATTTATCCCAGAACGCATTATCATGTGTTATTTGTTATTTAAAATTAATTTATTCACTATAAATACAATAAAAAATTAAATGACTGTATATAACATGGATATAATTGTTTTTCACATGAAGTAGTTATCTTTAGTTTACAAATTTTACCAAAATTTGATGCGGTTAATCTACATGATCGTGCCTCTTTCCAAATTTTGTTAGAACTTTGTCTTAAAGTATTTTGTTCTAAATTTAATATTTCTGTTTTTGTTAAAATTATAGAATTTAAAAATTCTTTTTTGAGTCTCCTAACATTTCGTCTGTCATGTCAGGTATAATCTCAATTGGATTTCCATAATTTTTATCTGCCGCAAATAATTGTTTTTTTGATTTATAACTTGTGTTTCATTTGAAAATGAACTGTAAAAATTATTTCCGATTGTTCAACATTTTAATTAATGAACATAACAAGAAACTCTTATTTATATACAATTTATATTAGATATTAGATATTTTTGAAAACTGTTTCTTTTGATGACCAAAAAAAATAATTCATGCATGTGGCGCAGTCCGCTAAAATGCATAGGAAAAATAATAAAGAAAATAAAAGTATTTGATTTGGGATTTATTAACAACCAAGTTTTACTGTCTTTTAAAAAATATAGTTTGAAAAGTTACTATATTAATAATATTAAAAAACAAACCTTTGTTTTCTGGGATATAATCTAGTCAAATTAGATCATATTTTGTCTTTTAGTGAAAAAAATTAGTAGAAAGCTGGATATTGGTATACACCTTTCCAGTACCTTTATCAACAACATACTCAATCGATTGGACTGGAGCTTCGTCCGCCATTTTGAAAAAATGTCCGCCGTCTCTGTTTTTAATTTTTATCTCGTAATTGATTAATATTACGAAAAAACAATTAATAACAAATTGTAGAGCACAAAATTTGCTATAAAATGGTATAGGTACATATTTTTTTAAATGAAAGTGGTACCTACAGTTTTTGAGAAAATCGGGCAAATGTATTTTGAAAAAAAACGATAAATTTTGATCAAGTAGTAGTTTATGTCTCATCATACGAAAACGGCTGTAATTTTTATGTGAATAAAAATATGGATTTTCGGTTTACAGAATACAATTTCCTGTATACTCTTCTATAAGTAAAATTATTTTCAAATTCTATGACGCACGGGTTTAGTCACAATTTAAGGATATTCTTACAAAAGTTTCAATTTTTTCTTAGAAAAAATCTTAAAAATTCGACCTAACTAAAATCTACAAACGTTTAAAACTCATATCATTTTTTAACAAATTTTATAGAGAATTGTATGCAGAAATGCCGATGTCAATAACTTTATCCAATTAGAAGTCACTGTAAATTAAACACCAAAAAGTAAAATAAAAAACAAATTTTTTGTTAAACTTTTGTAAGAATATCCTTTAATTGTGTTTAAACCTGTGCGTCAAAAAATTTGAAAATAATTTTACTAATAGAAGAGTATTCAAAAAATTGGATTCTGCAAACCGGCAATCCATATTATTATTCATAAAAAATTATTGCTGTTTTCGTATTATGAGACATAAACTACTACTTGAACAAAATTTATTCTTTTTTTTTAAATAAATTTTCACGATTTTCACGAACATGTAGCATTTTATAGCAAATTTCGAGCTCTACAATTTGGTATTAACTTTTTTTTCGTAATATTAATAATTTATGAGATAAAAATTAAAAACAATAGACGGCGGCCATTTTTTTTAAATGGCGGACGAAGCTTCAGTCCCATCGATTGAGACTTTAGTATGTTGTTGCTAAAGGTACTGGGAAGGTGTATAGCAAAATCCAGGTTTCTACTAATTTTTTCCATTAAAAATTTAATTTGATTGGACTAATATTAATGTCCACGTTTTTTTTTCAAACCTCGACACTTATATCGTTTTCCAGTATCCTTCTTTTTACCTATCGTGAAACATATGTAAGTAAATTAAAATTATATTTACAATAGCACAAATATATTAACAAACCACAAGAACCAATACAGTTTTGGATTTGAAGATTTATTGAATAAACTTTACTTTATCCTACTACTTCTAAGAATTAGGGTGTCGATCATATATTTGGGGTGAAGAGTAGATACTAGGAATTACAGACAGACCTGTGTTCGAATCACACCCCAAAGTCAGTATATTTTTAAAGAAAATCTTATGTTTTGGTGTTTTCTAATGTCGCGTTTTCTCAAAAACTACTTGAAATATTTATTTGCTCTTTTCAAATATTGATTAATAAAGGTTTGAACTTTGGAATGATGTCAAAATATTTTAGAAAAATCAGATTTTAAGTAAAGAAAAATGTGTTCAAAAATTGCAATTATTTGTTGTTAAAAATTATTAATATATTATTAATTTATCAACAAAATAATAACATCAGACCAAATTACAAACTTTCCTCTTTACAATATTTCAAGAATTACTTAAATATCTTATGTAGTTTTTGAGATATTGCGACAGCAAGAATGGGCTTTTTGTATCAAATAATATGTGACTTTATATCCCCCTTAAGTTTCAAACTTCAAGTGGTCTTACATTTTCTATTTTAATCCCAAAAACATACTGCCTTCAATATTCAATGCATTTTTATAATAGTTTAAGTAAAACCAAACATATTTTAATAAGCAATGTCTTCTTTAACATTTAATTTAATAAAACAATCATTAAAAAAATGTATGTACCAAAATAATGTAAGATTACTATCTAATACCGTAGTACGAGCTCCAGATGAAGAAGTAGACAAAAAAGAAAATATATTCGTTAAAAAAATCACAGAACTAAATAACTGGTATGTGCATTTCACCGGACTAGACGAAATTAAACGTCTACAAGATCGAGTCATACTCACGCAGGTATAAATGCAAATATGAACCATTTATAACATAAAATAGTTATTTCTACACAGGAAAAACTAGAAAAAGCCCAAGAAGAACGTCGAGAAGTCGGCAAAATACTATCAGAAGTCAGAAAAAAATCCACAGACCTTCAAGAACAACTCCACAACACCAAAAGATGGGAGAACATGCAGCGATACCTAGACCTAACAAAGCAAGAAACCGAAGTTATAACAATGGAAAAAGATTTAGCCGCCAAATTCGACGTATTGGACAAAGCAGAGCGAGAAATATTCACAGCTCTCAGCAACGCAGTGAGAGATTCTCACGAAAAAGAAAAATCCCAATCAGAATACACCAAATACTGGGGGATCATTTTGTCAATAATCGGAACGATTGTTGGCGCTGTGGTTTCAACATTAATTTCAACAATTCGAAACCACCAAATCGTTCATGGAATCAACCAAGGAGTAGAAGAAAAGTTCCAACAAATGGCGGGAATTATTAAAGGAAGCGGCACGGAAGAACTTCACATTAAAACAATAATCGCGGAACTAAAAAATGATAACTTGCAATCGTCGCAAATTATTATGCACAAAATTAATGACTCACACAAACAATTATTTGATTTAATCAAAACTACGAATAACAAAATTGTTCCTCCAGTTAAAGAAGTAAAAAATGACATGGATGGGTATTTAAAACTACAAAATAGTTTGCTACAACAGCACCAAAACGAAATCAAAAAAATAATCGGACAAAAAAATGTCATATTCGAATCTGGAGAAACTAATTGGTATTACGTTGGAGGACTACTGTTATTAGGATTAATTATAGGAAAAATAACTTAATAATTATTGTTATAGCTGTTTATTTATAATAAAAATAAGTCAATTCGGCAGTAAACAATTATTTATCCCATTCTTTCCATTCCATTCCATCTGGAGGCTTAACTTCGACTTTGTCTTTTTGAATCTCGCTCCAGTTTGTGCTCAGAACAGTCCCCCCTGACTCAAGCTAAAAATATTCGTCATATAATTAATCTACGACTATATTCAATAGCAAATACCAAACTCTAACAGCAATAAACTTGTTAAAAGCCAATTTAAATGCGGTGAGATTGTTGGTTAGCGTAGATCTAAGTGAACGAGGCGAAGAATGTGAGCATGCTTTAGCGAAAAAATAGACAATAATAGCCGTAGATTATTTATAAAATTGTATTTGTAAAGCGTATGAAATAATATGGGTGTGAGATTGTTCTAGAATACTTATATTGAAATAAATGTACATTTTTAAATCGATAAACTAATAAATAATGTTTGTTTTATATAATAGTCGTATATTATTTAAAACTTTAATAGCAAATTATATGCGGATGAGATAGTTGGTGAGCGTTTGCTTGTATTAAATATTGAAATAATTGTGGACGAGGCAAAAGACGTGTGCATTTTTATTCGATAAACTGATAAATAATGTCTATATTATATAATAGACGTAAATTATTTACAAAACTTTAATAATAAGACTTGAAAAGCAAATATATGCAGGTGAGATATTTAATAAGCGTTTATATTATTGAAATGAATGTGGACGAGGCAAAAGAAGTGCGCATTTTTCATCGAAACACAGACAAGTAATGCTTATTTTATATAACAATCAATTAGTTTACTTTAATAGCAGAATACTTGTAAAGCGAATATATGGGAGTGAGATCGATTATAAGCGTTTGCATGTATTATATATTATTTAAATAAATGTGGACGTGGCAAAAGAAGTGTGCATTTTTATTAAAAAACAGACAAATAATGTTTGTTTTATATAATACTCAGAGTATTTTAAAATTCGACTTGAAAAGCGAATAATATGCGGATGCAATAGTTGGTGAGCATTTGGTTAGATAAAATGTGAACGAGGCAAAAGAAATGTGCATATTATATCATAAACCAGACAAATATTGTTTGTTTATTATATAATACTCGTAGATTACTTAGAAAGCAGACTTGTGAAGCGAATATATGCGGGTGAGATAATTGGTGCGCTTTTGAAATTAATATGGACGGGGCAAAAGAAGAGTTTCTACTTCAACAAGCAGACAAACAATGTTTATTTATCATTGAATACTCGCAGATTACTAAATTAAGCAAATTTGTAGTGCAGGTGAACGTGGCCGAGGCAAAAAGAGTGTAAAACAAACTTACAAAACTTTTGTTCATAGCTTTTTTGACTTCATCGCTGCCTTCTCCATAAATCTTCTGAAACAACTGATTGACACCTTCTTCACCTGCGGGCTTCTCTTTAGCTAACTCTTTAACAATTTCTCTTTCAATTGCATCCCAATCTCTATGAGAAGGGTTAGAAGTTGGATACCTAGGCGGTCCGGAAGTACTAGTACTTTCTAAATTGAATTAGAGTAATAGTTTTATAATTTCTCACTAAAATAATCATCAAATTCTACCTTTCGGTATGGCTTTCGGCCCGGCTTGGTCCGCGTTGCCCTCTAGGGTACTCCACTGGATGCCCTCAGCTTTAATGAGCTTTATTTCTACTTTAGTTGTCATTATTTTGTAGCTGGATTTATCTGGTACTATTTTATGAGCTAGATTTATATTTAGATTAAATGTTTCTTGAGATTGCAAAGCTAGTGTTGCTTGGAGGTTAGTTTCGGAGTAATTTACTTTCAGTTCTTCGTGTTTTACATTTCGAGCCAAAAGTGTGACTACCACATAGCTTTCTGTTTGGTACCAGTCGTGTTTTATGTTAGGCTGAATAGAATTTAAGATTTTACTATAAATAAATCCAGAAATGGTTTATAACAACTGTTACCTTTGGTTGAGGCAAATTTTCTTCCATTTTGATCGTAAAATATCGACAATTTATTTAGGTTTGCTTTTTAATAATAGTTGATAAATATTTTGCGTATTATTCTTTGAAAATATGAGAAAAATGAACTGTCATTTCGACAACAACAATTCTAGAATTCAGAGTTACCAACGTGATGAGTACCAACGTAACATTTTTAGTTTCATTCAATAGTTACTGTTCTATTTGATTTAAGGTTGCTGTCTAGTAAAATCAATGATGATAGAAATCAATAAAATTTTACGACGGCATTTATATGATAATAATACAGCTTAAAATAAATTATCAAGACAATCGTCAGTTTCGTTTGGCAATTATGAGGCTGTACTGTTGACCTCTTAATGTCAAACAGAATTTTTATTTTTCATGGCATGTAATGTAATAATTTACGTATATTTTTAATAAATGATATACCAAATGATAACGTGATGCTTTATTAGTATTAGATTAAATCCAATTCCAATTTTGACGTTTTAAACTAACCGATTAATATTTACAATACAATGTAAAAGTAGAATGTGACGTAATCACATTGAAATGCCATTCTTAAAACACTTTGACTGTATGTGATCATATATTTATAAACTTCACCAAATGGTATGAAAAGTAATTGTTCTTATTTTATTTGTAGTTCAAATAGTACATTGATTTTTACGTGATTCAAATTTGCCACCAAAGCACTTCATTCAAATTTATTTTCCCTGTATAAATGAGACTTCTGAACGTGCTCCTTTGAATTTTGGGACAAAATAAAGTCAATTTATGAATTTAGTTTTATAAATAAAATACATTATAGCTTATTTACTTGAATGTGACAGCTTATATACAGCGAGTCGTGTTTGTTACCAGCAGTGGGAATGTTAGGAACAACAAATGGTTATATGAAACCCTGCCACATATATTTACTTTTAAATAGCACAACATAATTAATGTAAAAACAACAATCAATATAATTAATCTCTAATATAAAATTGTTCTATGAACAAATCCATACATATTTCTAAATCACGTACCTATACTTTTAATTTATAGTTGACCTTTAAGGCTAACTTATTTGTGTATTATATAAAATAGCAGAGATCTTCAGTATAAAACATAATTCCCACTTATAAGATAGGCAGACAATTATTATTAAAGTGTGGCAAATATTCTATGGCCTCTTGTACTAAAATAGGCTTTATAAGTATATATTACTTTATGTTGTACTTGATCTGTTGCAAAATGGAAGACACTATAATAACTGTGGCACTTTATGACCATCTATGTATATAAATCTATAAAAAGTTAAAATATATTATCTAATATCATTAAATATATTATTCTGGCTTAAATATTTGTATATCTTTATACACTAAATTGATCTAAATTATTTAGGAATATGTTGCACCTTAAGGCACCGTATATAATAGCACGTTAATATTGTAGTAGCACTATTTACAATCAAAAACCAATATTTATCTATCACATTCACGATTCATCTTTAAATAATACTGATAAACAATAAAACGAAACAATACAAAGAAATTTTGACTGGTTACTTACATTGTTGTTCACCTACTCTTCAACCTTCAAACTGACAACTGATTCTAACCTCTTCAACAGTGACAGTTCTTTCTGACAGTGAACATAAACCTCAATTTGTTTTGTCACTATTAATAACACTCATAACTTCCTAATTGTTTACACGATACTAAATTAATTTAAACTGTTGTATTAGTAAATTATTTAATGTCTCTTCATGTGCAAGGATAGGTGGTCTGATCTGCTGAACGACCTTTGACATAGATGACAATGGAACGGTTTTTGACCCGTGTGTTTGCGGTAATGTCGTGTTAATTCGTCCGAACGAGCGAATTTCCAGGTGCAACCTTCCCATGTACATTGATAGGGCTTTTCCCCTGGAAAAGAACAAATAGAATTAGTATCACACTGTCAAATATAGCAATAGCGTAAAATTCAAATAGCTAGGACCCTGGACTGCGCGAGAAGGCAGAGCTTGTCATGTACATTTTACAAAAGCGGAGCTAGCGAGTATATGCTGCGCTGCACTTCACTTAATTTTCAAAGAAAACTAAAATATAACTCAATCACAATCAATTACATAATACACAGGGTTACACGAAGCAAAACACTACGAATGTCAGCATGAGAATAACAGATATTGAAGCTGATGTTCAGTAGAACAGACAGTAGCGTAGTTTATCTGTCTCTAAGACGAGAATTCGTACTTCGCGCAGGGTTCTAGCTATTTGAATTTTACTCTATCACATTGAATAGTAATTTTGAATGATAGCTGTTCCTGTTTACACATAGATTCTTTGAGGATTTTTTCATGCTTCTGAATCCTGGAAAAGGAAATTCAATGTTTTGAATCTGTCAATCTTTTTTTCCAAGATTCATTGAAGATTTCTTCTGAATTTAAAAACATTCTCAAAGAATCCATGTGAGAACAGGGCTTAAATTAGATTTTCCTATTTTAATTATTGGTCAAACCAGGTTAGAATAATTTTAGTTTTAGATTGGTTACAAAGCTATAAAGCCAGAAATTTGGTGTAAGTCTTTTATATGGCAATGTGTACTTGCGTTTACAACACCAAATTGCAGTACAGGCTTCACAAATTTCACCAAATGTCGGGGTGTGAATGCGGCTTGAATGATTTTAAAGTAATAAAAATGGTTTTCCTCTAACCTGTATGTGTCCTTTTGTGGGCCTTCAAATGCGAGCTCTTGGTATAGATCTTTTGACAGCCTACGACGTCACACTTATGGACTTTTCTTTTTCTTAAATTTTCTTCTGTAGTTTTGGGAAATTCGACATTTCGGGATTCTGTTGGAGATGAACTCGGAGATGGAGTAGATGATGTTAAACGCTTTTGAAACGCCCTGTAAAATCACAAACAATAAATTAAAAATTTGCTTTATTTGGTACAAAATATGCAGGATGTTTTATCAAAGAATGAAGATTAACGAGCATATAATGTAGGCTATAATTCATAAGGATGAAAGTTTATGCACGAGCTGTAGGCGAGTGTATAATCATCCGAATTAATTATAGCCATTATGTACGATGTTTTATCTACGACTTTTAATAAATAAAACACTTCTTTACAAATTTATATTCTTTAAAATATTTATATAACCTCACATTTTGATAAGACGACAGTGACAGTAGTGTTGAATTATGAATTCATAATACAATAGTGTCTTATGGAGGGGTTTATCTTACAACAGTAACCTAAATAATGAATGTATTGTTCAATGATAATAAATAATACTTACAAAGAAACGTCTTGAAATCTCTGTAGGGCTAAAAGTGTGGCAGGGTGCGCCAAAGTCAGGGTCGGATCGGCCCTAAATGACAGATCCAAATGATCCGGAAGTCCCAATAACGAACATTTCGGTGAATCTGTAAAAAAAACGTCATTAGTAAAATATAATTTAACCTTTTCTAAATCAAATTACATATAATATAGGTCGCTTATTATTACTACTACAAAAAATATTATTAATAATAATATGATCTCTGCTTTATATAACATAAAACGGCCTCGAATTTTTTGCAGATATTAATAAGTTAATTATAGCATTTTATTGATGATCTGTCGAATTATATCGTCAAGTTAGTGACAGATAAAAATATAAAATAAAAGTTGTTGGTTCAAGTAGGTTACAATAATATTGGTTTTGCAGCTGATCTCTTATTTATGTTTCTACAGATTATTTTAAAGGTGTGTTAGGGCAAAATTATTACTCAGCATAATTAGAATCTATATTATTTGATATTTCGATAATTTCACGAAGAGACAGATGTAACAATTTTTTACCAATTTCTCTGATTGACAGATGTGTTATAGTATATTATATATTGAAGGACTAAAGTGCATGATTTAATCCTGAGGGTGAAGTTTATTTCACGAGCCGAAGGTGAGGGAAATAATCACCTGAGGGATTAAAGATACTTTAGTCCTGTGGTATATACGCTATTTTTTGCACTTCATCCTCAAATGAATGCAAAATAGTTTAAAAGAATACACATTTTGCAATTTTGACAGTAAATTTTATGACAAATATTTATATTGTTACCATAGATACTCTGTAACAAATAGCACGTATTTACTTGAGAACGGGAATAATTAATTCAATTTCTTGACAACGGGATTAAATATGAAAAATAATCCCTTAATAAGAACCTTAGTCCCTAAAAATAAAGACTAAAGAAGAGTTTTAGTCCCGGATGTGCAAAAAAGTTGTTATGTTTATATTTTATTTAAGGCTGCTGTGAACACTTCCATAAGAAGCTATTTGTTAGATTCTTATTTTATTTTAATATGTAATTTTATTTTTATTTTCATTGCTGTATGAATCTCTAAATTTAATTGTTTAATAATTAAACACACTGTCTGGCTATATTAAATAAACAATTTGAAACCTAGTGAGTTATTAATAATTATATCACGTGTGAGCATTAACAAAGAATTAATGAACCTCTTAGGCGCCATATAAAAATAGAAACAATTAATTCAAGAATGTAATATTGCAGTTAATTTATTTTAGATTATTCTCATAAACGTTTACCAGCATAAACGATTCAAACTCGAATAAATAAAATCTGAATCAACTTATTCACCTGACTAAGATATTAATCAATTTAAGTGTTATGTTAATCGATTTATGATTGGATAGTATAGGCACTTAGTCCCGCCTTTAACTTCAAACAAGGTCACTATATTAATTATTAATAATTATGTCACTGCAAAAACTATCAACCATTTGTATAACTTGAAATATTTATACAAGATGTAGGAATAAATAATAGAATAATGTGATAAATACATTATTATAGTATATATTTTAACAATAGTTTAATAAGTAATTTATATATTCAATTTAACAACTATTTTAATAGATTTCAATATTTTAAAGTAAAGATGTTACTTTTCTCCCGAATTTTAAAAGTTATATTATTGTATTATGAATTCATATTTCAACACTATTGTATTAGGAGTCCATTATTTAACACTACTGCCAACTGTCACTATCAGCATATCAAATTGTGAGGCTTCATTAATATTTTAATCGTATCATCAACTGTTATTACCTTTTTCCATGCAACATTTATTGATAATTATAAACAACATAATACGTTAGTCACTTATAATACGTTAGATACTTATAATTCATTAGTTACGGACTTAATACGTTAGATACAACCATAATAACATCAAAACCTTCCATAATACGCGAATTGTCAACTAATTGACAGATAAAATTGTTGATTTGTTTTAACATAGCTGTCGTTGATGATACGATTAAGCTTTGAATATAACGCGAATATATGCGATTTAAG
The DNA here is from genome assembly GCA_947534325.1 of Agonum fuliginosum. Lineage (NCBI taxonomy): Eukaryota > Metazoa > Arthropoda > Insecta > Coleoptera > Carabidae > Agonum > Agonum fuliginosum. Next base: position 993,179 of record OX384045.1, on the reverse strand, counting down.
CCCCCTTGGATGTTCAAAGAGACTCGGTTTCACCTCGTCGCTTAGCAACATCCTCGGTATTATAAATCGCATAATATTCTTGTTATATTAATATTTTAATGAATTGTATTATTTAAAAAGTCATAGATAAAACGTCGCATTTGACTCGCACATAATGGCTATTAACTCGCCTACGGCTCGTGCATATACTTTCACCCTCTTGAATTATAGCCTACATTGTGCTCGTTAAATAATATACTATATTATTGTACAGGCTGTAATAATAAGCCAAAAAATGACAGATTTACTGCCGCGTCTAGAGTGTCATAGACGAGGCGCAGCCGAGGTTATGAGATAAGGCAGTAAATTATTTGGTTAATTTATATTTCCGCCATTTTGTGTCTGTTTTGCGCTTCCACCAGGGCTTCCACCATATTCAAAATGGCGTCTAATTATATTTTTCAAAGCATTAAGCTAGATTCAGACCTACCCACTTATAAGTATAATTGCTAAATTAACCAATCAGGGCTTCCACAAAATTCAAATTTTAATTATAAGTGCGAAGGTTGAGCGTTTATTGGTTAAATTAGCCACTTATACTTATAATTGGGTAGCTGTGAATTTAGCTTTAGAGTTTTCTTTTTTTAAATATATTTTATTAATGTTATACCGTCGTATAAGATTATAAAATATCGTTTATGTTAACTGTAAGTTATACAGTGTTGAGTAAAAAATCAAAGTAATAAAACAAGATTTGTAAAGTACAATTTACAATAAGTGCAAACACAAATGCTCATATGTAAATGTCCGTCCATAACTCACAATAACACAAAGTATAACAATTGAAATACGACAATCGGTGTTAGAAACGACGTGGCAATATTTATGAAATCATTATAAATAAATTCACAAACAGAAATTGGAAAGTATGAACACAGTGCGCCATGGAACACTAAATAAATCACTGCTGCCAACATAGCAGCAGTAGTGCCACCACATAAATAACTAATATAACTAGGAGTGGTATATACGCATAAATTGTTATGTTTAGTGCTTTATTTAATTCACGCATTTCATGTAGCTCTGGAAACTCAGGTTCAAATCCAGACAGGTACACATTTCAGTGAGTTAACGGCTGGTAACCGCACACACGATAAATGTACCAAAAAAATAACTTTTTTGTTAATGGAGCAATCGTTATGAAATTTTATATGAGTAAATTAGGCATAAGGAGACATCAAAATATATATTATTTACAAACATATCACTTCCGGTTTGACCGGAAATGACATCAATATTCTTATTTAAAACGGAACACCCTATATATTTTTACATATTTGAATTCTACGTACGATTCTGAATCCAATGATGTATCACAAGTCTAGATTTATTTCAAAATATCTTAAGAAAAAATCTAAATAGGAAAATCAAGAAAGGTTACAAAATTTGACATGGGTGAAAATAATTATTAACATTTATTCATAAGTCTAGAATGTGTGTAAACGAAAATGGTGGTCACGGTGGCCACTTTGAAAATTTTTTATAATTTTTTAATTTGTTACTTTTGTTTGTATTTCATTAAAAAATACTAGTTTATTTATTTTTAGACTTGTGGTACATCATTGAAATATGTAAACATAAATATACGGTGTTCCATTTGAATTAAGAAAGTTGATGTCATTTCCGGTTTAACCGGAAGTGATATTTTAGTGAATAATATATATTTTTTATTTTTGCACTTCCGGGACTAAAACTCTTCTTTAGTCTTTATTTTTAGAGACTAAGGTTCTAAATTTGATCCCAAGGGATTATTTTTCATATTTAATCCCGTTATCAAGGAATTGAATTAATTAATCCCGTTGTCAAGTAAATACGTGCTATTTGTTACAGAGTATCTATGGTAAAAAATATAAATATTTGTCATAAAATTTACTGTCAAAATTACAAAATGTGTATTCTTTTAAACTATTTTGCATTCGTTTGAGGGTGAAGTGCAAAAAATAGCGTATATACCACAGGACTAAAGTACCTTTAATCCCTCAGGTGATTATTTCCCTCACCTTCGGCTCGTGAAATAAACTTCACTCTCAGGATTAAATCATGCACTTTAGTCCCTCAATATATAATATACTATTTGATGTCTCCTTATGTCTAGTTTTTTCATATAAAATTTTATTGTGATTGCTTTATTAATAAAAAAGATATTTCGATGGTAGGTACATTTTTTGGGACAACCGGTATATCTACTGATGACTTACAGTACAGAACATAAATTGACAAAGGCGTCAAATAATATAAAAGTGATTAAGACTTTTAAATGTACAATTAATTAAATTAATTTTACGTTAAAGACCATTTAATATAATATCTAGATCAATTATCGATATTTAATTGCTCTAATTAACTTTAACTAGATATTTAAAAGTCCTTTTATTTAATAACGTACTTGTGTTTGTACTTTATTCTGTACTATATTTTAAGGCCACATTATAATAGATTTTTTGTCTTGTATATGAAATGATTAAAAATATTTTTCCTTGTAAGTAATTAATTTTAGAAGTCCTTATAAGTCCTTATAAGGACTGCTAATTAAGATAAATAGTTATAACTATATATTTGTTTAATTATTAAATATAGTTAAGTTAGTACAAATTATGATACATAATAGTGAGAGAAGGATATACATTTCCTCATAAGAAAAATCTGATGTGGCCAGCACACAACCTTCCGCCATATCTAGACTATAAACATAAATGTATACAATCCGGTACTCATTTAAAATATACAAATAAAAACATAAAATATTCAAACACAGAAATTAGTATCAACTGAATCAAAAGATTCATTCACAGAAAGACTTTTCTGTGTTGAAGCCATCCTCCGTTCAATTACTACATTTAATATCTTACTTATGACTTATATGGCGTTAGTGCCAAACGTGTCACCCGTCTCACCTGTCAATATTTTTTACGCAGAAACAAAAATCAACCGACCATGAATTACAAGATATCAACGTTTTATTTAATAAATTTAATGCTACCAGATAAAGACAATTTTTTTATAACGTAAGTTGCAACTAATTTTTCCTCTTATTCTTATTACTATACCTATTTATTCAAATTAATATAAATTTTTAACAATTAACCTTTTCAATCTTCAAAAAATATCACTTCCGGTGAAGATATTTGTACCAAAATCTAATGAGCTCTTCCAATTTATATACAAATGTTAATTACCAAATATCAAAATTTTTGGGTAATTCGTATTTGAGTTATCCGACTTACACCCGGGTCTTGACCACATACACAAACACATACATACAGACATCATCGTGAAACTATCAAAAATGAGTTGTAAGGACCCTAATTCGTGCTCATCCACTAAATAACTCACTACCCGATTTTTTGCATGATTCCAATACCTCCCTTACAGGTAAGCGGAAGGTAAAAAGAGACGTTGTTGGAAAGCACTAAAAAAAATCCGATGTGGCCAACACATGACCTCTCGCCATACTCTACTATTTTACTGAGTGTGTATGAAGGTACTTACTCACAAATATACCTACCATTGTTGAACGGAATTCGGGAATTGTAGTTTTTATAATATTATTAAAGTTTTTATGGAGCTTATAAATAATAAATAACATTTCATATTTTCCATTTCAATTTGTCAAAAAGTCAAAAACGTATATGACATTAACACTCAAATATTTTATTTTTTGTTTTCATAGGTAGGCAGATAAATCAAAATTGTAACTTTGTAGAATTTTTAACTTCTTGTTATTGCAAAATGGTGATAGATAGAAACAACGTTTTGTATACATATTGTAGACAGTAACATTTAGTATACAATGTTATTAAAAAAATTCCTAATAATTCATAAATTTTGAGAATATTCCAGAAAAACTCTTCAGATCTTCAAGAAACTACCACTTCCGGTTGCACGATCAACACCAAAATCTAATCAGATCTAATCTAGGGTGTCAGAATATTATATACAAAATTTCAAATTTTTTAATTTGAGTTATCGTACCTCCAACATCCATCCTGACACACACACAGACATCATCGCGAAATTATCAAAATCGTGTTCTAGGGACCTCAAAACGTGCTTATCCATTGAAAATTCACTATCGAAATTTTAGCATGATTACAATACCTCTCTTACAGATATGAGTGGCAAGAGGTAAAAATCAGGAAAGAATTAATGCACATGTGATATTATAAGTATCGCACCTTTAGCCCAACTAGGGTATGGCAGTCTCACATTAACTTGCCGCCATTTAATTAAAACAACAGACAAACGACACCGCCATCTTGTCCTTACAATTCGAATACACTTTACCTTTGTCGGTAAACAATCATAGCAATTATTTGTTCGAACAAATGACAGAAAGAAATTAGCGGTGTAGTTACCATAGCAACTACGGCAAACAAACGAACAACCCGCCTGTTGATTGGCAGGAAATATACCTCTTTGTAGTTCCACTTGTTGTTAGAAAAACCGCAATGTCGCATTATAAAATCATATTGTAAAATTCTATTACTCTGTTAGGTTTATTTGAATTATGTTACATTAAGTCAATGTGTTCTGAAGTAGATGGTTATTACTATTACATCAATCATCTAGTTCTTTATGGGATCATATATTATGGTTGAACATTCAAGTTAAGATGATAACTATGAAAACAAAATATAAACTTCTAGATTATTGTTACACAGGACAGTGCATGCACAAGAAGAAAATTTATACATAAAATACCTGCATTCAAAAATTTATTCACAGGAAAATTCTAATCTGGAAATTTAGATTAAGAGGCCCGTCTATCTCATAAAATCCAGCACAAAACGTACTGACGTAGCGAGTGTTTTGTGACCAGTATAATAGGGTAGGTACTTAACATTTTTTTATATTGCAGAAATTTTTATTTTTGTACAATATTTGACTTATAAGAAGATAATTAATGTAAAAAAATCTGACGTGGCCATTACACTACCTTCCGCCATATCTAGACTTATAAACACAAATGTATACGTACAATCCGGTGCCCATTTAAAATATACAAATAAAAATCTAAAATATTCAAACACAAATTTGCATCACCTGAATAAAAAGATTCATTCACACGAAAACTCTGCTGTGCTGAAGCCATCCTCCGTTCAATTACTACATTTTTAATATCTTTCTTACGACTTATATAGCGCTAGTATGCCAACTTGTCACCCGTCTCACCTGTCAATATTTTTTACGCAGAAACAAAAATCAACCGATCATGGATTACAAGATATTAACGTTTTATTTGATAAATTTATTTTTTAAATTTTACTGCAGTTCTTTAATGCTACCAGATAAAGACAATTTTTTTATAACGTAAGTTGCAAATAACTTTTCCTCTTATTCTTATTACAAATAAATACTATATTTTTCCAAATTTATATACAATTTTGACAATTAACTTTTTCAATCTTCAAAAAATATCACTTTCGATGAAGATATTTGTACCAAAATCTAAGGAGCTCTTCCAATTTATATACAAATGTTAAATACTAAATATCAAAATTTTCGGGTAATTCGTATTTGAGTTATGCGACTAACACCCGGCCTTGACCACACACACACACACACATACACACAGACATCATCGTGAAACTATCAAAAATGAGTTGTAAGGACCCTAATTCGTGCTCATCCACTAAAAACTCACTACCCGATTTTTTGCATGATTCCAATACCTTCCTTTACAGGTAAGCGGAAGGTAAAAATCAGCATAGATGTTAAGTACCATATTGTATTTAAATAGCCAACTATGAGCTTCATATGAAAATTAGAATTTGGTTTGAATTTCTCAAAATCTGTACAAGATTAAAAAAAATTTGAGGACTGCTGTGAATTCCTCGTTAAAAACTGCCTAAAACTTGTACTAATTCAAACAAAAAAGTAATAGGTGAAAAACGAAATTGGCAAAATTTACATTTTCACGTATACATATCTAGCCACATAAGCATTTTTGAGGAAAAAAAACATTTCTAAATTGGTTCCCTAAAGGGGCAACTTTTGTTAAATTTAATCAACTTCGTATATCTTATGGTTCTATATATCCCCAAGCTTAAATAGTTTCATAGGACAATTTTCTAGAAATTTTCTGGTGTTAAATGGATTCTTTACGAATTCTTTCATGCTTCTAATCCTGGAAAAAATTCACTGCATTGAAGCTATCAATTACAAATTCTTTTCCAAGTCACATTGAAGATTCAATTCTCACCATGTTTCTTTTCTTAGGATTCAGAGCCATAAAAGATTCGTCAAAGAATTTTAGCTCGTTAATGAATGAGTCTGCAAGTGAAAGAATCGAATTTCAACCTGCTACACAGTGGGAATGAGTGCAAATAAACACTGAGTGACTATTATATCTACTTATAAGTTTATTTAAATGTGCATTAAATAAAATACACACACAGCCGATTGCAAAATCATTGAAAGGTATCTGCGTTTACGTATGGTGCTTTTAAGTAGAGAATGCTCGACAGAAGACATAATGTGATCTACCAGTGGCGTACAAGCCGGGAGCACGCTCACTCTGACATAAACAAAGTTCTTCAATAAAGTCCTAGATTATGCACTTGTTACATAATAGTTATTTACGAACCAAATGCGGGAAGATTTGGATCCCACATGAGCGGATTTTTTGAAACACGAGCGGAGCGAATGCTGGGATGGTGTCTTCCCGCAAGAGGTTTGTACAATGTTTTTTGTAACGAATAAAACTATAATCAAATACATTCAAGTTGTAGTTGTAGTCTGGTCATTAAATTTGAGGTTACGATGCTTTTTGTACTCACTACTACCGACAGATGGCGCGCTGCACACAAGTTTTATTTTTAAATATCGGCGGTTTTCGGTCTTCACTAATTATAATTCCCGGAAGTAACACTTTATAAACTAAATTTTATTATTTTTAAGATTATTTTACTCTGAAATGTCTAGAAAGGCCAGTGTTCTTTGCATTTTTCCTGATTGACTGAGTCGATGAGTACAAAAATATCGTACAAAAATAACGCACTCAATCATGTTAATATTGCCTGAATTTATTTTAGTCCTTCTTCCCACATTACTACTACAAAATTTGACCCATTCCTGAAGTATATAAAAAAATTCATTCCTGCTGCATTTTTAATCTCAAAATATCTCAAAAACTATGCAAGATTTTCAAAATCTGATTGCGCCATTGGATTCCTCATAAAAAGTTACCTTATATCCTGAAAAAATTGTTGAAAAATTTTGCGCGGTTATAAAATGGCGGCCGGTTGAAATATTCCTGCTGAAGATGTTTAAATAGCTGTAACTTCTGAACGAATTGAGATACAGGCACGAAATTTTTACCAGATATTCAACAGATGTAGGGATATAACCTGCAGGGTAATAAGTCCAAATTTGGGTGTGGTATCTCACAGTTTTCAAGACCAAGATTTAAAAAAAATAATTTTGTACATCATCAACTAATTTTAAGTCAAATGAATGTAACGGATAGCCGACAATGTCATGTGACATAATGATATGCTTTAATTTACTAATGCCCATGTCACACCGGCGTGGCACGAAGCACGGTGCTCGATTAAAATTTTATCGCTGCTATTCCATCGAGCATTTTGACATATGGAAATTTGTTGCTGATTTCATTGAGTCCTCAATATAATTTTTGACATTTTGGTGTATAATTTATGTCAAAATAGTAACAGTAAGTAACTAGATAATAAGAATATAACCCTTTAAGCTTTTGTCAATATATGAACTAATTATTGATTTAATTAACATAAAAATTGATGAATTTTAATTCTCAGCTGTCAAAAATAATTTTCAAAAACCTTCAAAGTACGAAGTGAACATAGCAATATACAAATTTTCGTATAGCTCATTTTACATTAAGCAATATTGCAGATGCAAGTGCATCTTTTGGCAAGTTGCTTCAATATTGCATGAGTGTAATACAGAAATTGCACGTTCAACAGGCAGAAGCAATCTTGAAGCAATTTTGAAGCAACGGTTGCATGGAATAGAACATGTTCTAATTTTTGTAAGGTTTCCAGGCAATTCACAGTTATTTCTAGTTATTTTTAGTTCGTTATGATGCTACCAACTGAACATAAACGTCAAAAAGATTAATTTGGGTTTGAAAGTTAGTGCGTTAGTGGTTATAATGCCATTCTATCCTTATTTTCCAACAATATACAATACAACAAATCCAAGAGGTTAAGTTGACATAGTAACAAAATATTGGTAAATTTATTAATAAATTTATACAATAAGTAATTGCATGTTGCTGATGTTGCTCAGTGTAAAATGAAAAAAATGTCTTCTGCAATTTTCTTGTTCAACTCTGACTTTTGCATTTTGCTATACCTGTGTGACACCCTTTTGACAGCTTTGAACGAAGCAAAATGCCACATCGAGCACCGTGCTTCATGCCACGCCGGTGTGACGAGCCACGACTTAAGGGGCTTTTATCACAGTAAAAAAGTATTTAACAAATTACTCCCAACCTATTAATCCTATAAATCTTAAAAAAATACCGTATAAAGATAAAGGCAGTAAAAATATAGCTACGTTGTCTAATTTTTTAAATTGTTATTATTATTATTTATAAACAATTAAATAACAATAATTCTGAGAAAAACTCTTCGTAAGTTTGATTGCATTGTAAATTTAAATGTTTATATCACATTGTTATATAAAATTTTCAAATAGTAGTCGAGTAATTTGTTAAATAAATTTAAAACTTGCATGCGCGCTAGCCAATCAAATTGAGTATTTTTTAAACAAAAATGGAGCGAAACATAGCAATTAGATAAATAGAGACAACATGTGCTCATAAAACATAGGCTGTCAGCGCGGATACCTGAAATAACGAGGATTTGTGATCTAGCAGCGCTGAGCGATAAAACCCCCTTAAATGGTAAATGAATTTGAGGTTAGATCCTGAATTCTTGTAATTTATTTTAGATAAAGGTAGGCGAAAGGATCGTAATCAATATATCAATATATGAATTTATTCAGGACGTTTCGACTGCAACTGCTAGAGTAAAATTCAAATAGCTAGAACCCTGCGCGAAGTACGAATTCTCGTCTTAGAGAGAGAAACATAGATGATAAACTACGCTACTGTTCTACAGAACATCAGCTTCAATATCTGTTATTCTCATGTTGACATTCGTAGTGTTTTGCTTCGTGTAACCCTGTGAATTTTGTAATTGATTGTGATTGAGTTATATTTGAGTTTTGTTTGAAAATTAAGTGAAGTGCAGCGCAGCATATACTCGCTAGCTCCACTTTTGTAAAATGTACATGACAAGCTCTGCCTTCTCGCGCAGTCCAGGGTCCTAGCTATTTGAATTTTACTCTAGTCATCATCAGCTTTGTTGTGGTGATACATATTTAAATATTTAAACAGTAATGTTGCCCCTGGGGAATCTGTTGGGTACGCCACTGCGCTGTGCAAGGTGTGTCTCGCCAAGGCCGCGAGTGAAGATGGTCCAGGTGAGAGGCCTAGAACTAGGTCTTAGCACACAGCACCGCACCGCACAGATTCACAACCACAACGCCAGTGCTATACGTATGTGTTGTGTATACAGATACGTGAGATTAGGAATTGCTGATTTGCAGTTTACAGGTTGCAGATTTGGCTAAGATGTTTCCAAGATAATTTCGATTGACAATTTGTTCATTTCATTAATTGTTTATTTACCTATTATATCATTTTTAAAGTTGTTCAAAAGTGCACCATTTTCTCAATTTGGATTTTGTTACAAAATATTATAATTTGTCTCACAGACGGCTAGTTTTAAGGGGGGGCGATACCTAAACGCTGGATTTCACTGTGCGCCTTGTTACATATAAATAAACAAAGGATAAAATTATTAATTTAAATAAATAAATACTACTCTTTATGAACTATTTAATTCAGAAAATTAAATTACAAATGGTTCAATTCAAGCCGTCAAAATAGCAAAAAACGATATTCAGTTTTTCCACTTGTTTCAGTATTAAGATTTTTCAAACAAATGAGATATTTTTAAATAGCTAAAGGTTGTCCTCAAGTGCGTCTAATGCCACTTTTTTAAATTTTGTGTTTTAAATATGTAATAAAATTGGCCATGTTTAGCCATGAATATAAAGAAATAGAGTACAAAAATGAAAAAAGTGGCATTAGACGCATTTGGAGACAACCTTTATCTATTCAAAAATGTATTTGTTATTCTAAAAATGTGAATTTTTACTTTAATTATAAGGAAAAAACTAAAAATACTTTTCAGTATTATTACGCCGGTAATGACCCTCCTTAAGACTTATTCACATACGTTTAAGAAAGTTCGAACACATTTAACTAAATTTGAGCGTCCACAGTCCTTGAAAGTGAGAAGTCTGCATGCTCGTATTTGGTTATATGTATTTAAACTGTCTTAAACGTAAACATAAATCTAAACCACAAAACTAAATGCTTATGTGAACGAGGCTTTATGCTTATTGTTTGTATTTTAAATTTTTGAGAAAAGTTCGTTGCTTGATTGGCCGTTGAAGTCTTTCAGAGGTTTTTCGTCTAAAAACCTTCTAAACTATTTTATTTAGAACTGTAACGTAATTATATTAAATACATTATTATTAATACATATTTTAGCTAGACTTTTGGCCAATAAAACTTCTAGTATTAGAGTTTTTTGTCTGTATTATAAGTCCGAACCGAGGTCAAAAAAATTATCTGATTTAACTTTATTCACATGTAATAGTTGATCATTTTTTATTCAACTTGATCTTGTGATCCAATTCTAATCAAAATTTGATTAGAAATCCCCCTTTTGTAGTGCTTCATAATTTATTTAAGAGGCCTGTCTACTACCTAAAATCCAGCATAAATTGTATTAACGTAGCGAGTGTTTTGTGACCAGTACAAGAATGGTAAAAATTTATTTCAACAAGGATTTAATAGAGAAAGAATGGATCTACAGATGTGCCTTTTGATTAAAAAAATTGTACGTGAATAAAAAAATTTCCTATTTTATGTAAACTTTTCACGGTTATATCTCATGATACAAATTAATTTTAAAAATTTAAAAAGGCACATCTGTAGATCCATTCTTTCTCTATTAAATGTTTATAAAAACATTATCCTAAAGTCAATAATAATCTGACAGTTTAGTCGCAACGAAAACACTTTTACAGTATTTTTTAACTTCAAAATGACATTGCATAGCTAGTATGCGGCAAAGTACGAGTTTCGGGCTGGTTTCAGGCAGCCCTAGTAGTGAGGAAAAGAGTGGAATGGAAAAAAGTAAAATCGAGAGTATTCTAGAAATTCGGTAAAAACGTAGACGAGTCGCTTAATGCATAAGATTCATACAACACGAAAAATGAAATGTGTGTTCGAAATATTTTTGCTATATGAACACTGCTAATTCCTACTTGTCAATAAATGTAATTTGTTCAATCCTACTATTGAAATATGTTATTTTTTACTTGGATACAATGCTTGAAACTGTTTGTTTTGTTCACTCCAGTTAATCCTATGGCAACGGGTGGGCAAAAGTAGTGGTGTAATTACTTTTGCCCACTCGCCCTTCCATTACGATATTAAAAATAATCTACAATATATTTCATGCCATTTATTACATTAAAATTTATATTTATTGAAAACAGGGTGACTTTAGACTAAATGAAAACTGAAAAAAGCAGAAATACTTCATCAAGAACTTAATTTACAAACTTCTTCAAATCTTTTATTGAAATATATGTAACCATAATGAAGAGGGCGCATACTTCTCAATCAATCCATTTAAATAACTCCCTCTGTCACAACTTTAACGTTTTTTGACTGCATCCGCTGACGGAATTTTTCTATCTTATTTAAATACCTTTCTTTCGATTTTTTAGGCAACAGATTAAACGTAGCAGCATAAGCCTCTTTAAATTATGTCTTCTTAAACAATGACATCATTTTCTTGTGCCATATTTTCACAGTTCAAATTTATAAATGATTTTCAAGACAGTGGCATAAATGAACTATATTTATTTTTGTTGACAATTGCGACTGTTTTTATTTACATGAAACATAACAACGCAATCCGCCGCCTTTATTACTTCAAATTTCATGCAAGTTTTAATGTTTAAATAATATTCTTCTCGTAGGATTGAACAAAACGCTATACAGCACTTGTGAAGAAACGAATTCGCTCACTTTGTGTGCTTTTGCACACTCGGCTGCGTCTCGTGCACAAAACTGCCACATGCGTGAGCGAAATTCTTAGTTTCTTCACTTGTACTGTAATATACTATTCTTATTTGTTGTAAATATAAATATACCACATTATTGAAGTAGTGCAGTAATAAAATTTAATCCTGTAGGTTGGTTACCATTAAAAATAAAATAAATAAATACCGTGTCAATGCGGGAGGCTATGTTCTGGCCACATCAGATTTTTCTCGGTGTATAGCGCCAGCCTGTATATTAAGGAGGTTCCCTACACATGCAGTGGCGTACTCAGATATCAGCCTTTAATTAATAAAAATATTTTTATTAATGTAAAACAAAATTCGGTCAACGGGTGTTAGCTGATATTGCAATTCGTTCAGTTGCGGTGATATATTTTTACAATAATTTCTAATTCACTAATCAAAAAATGCTTGAATATTTTTTTACAACAACAACAATATTGTTACAACTATGTGGTCAACCTTCTTCAAATTTTGGGAAATTGATGTCCGTGCTTGCATACGTTTATATACCAAAAATTAAGTAAATAGAGCATTTCTAACATCTTTTTATTTAATCAATTAATGGAAAGCCATAAGAGTCCATGTAAATGTAAAATATTAAAATTTAACAATTAATTTCGTTCAAACTACGTGGTCAAAAATTTCCACAAAATTCAGGTATCATTTTTATGACACAGACAACATAAATTCAAAGTTTGGTTGCATTAGAACATTTTTTAAAATGTCTAGGGAACCTCCTTAATGTAGTGAATAAAGCGGAGATTCTTTCTCATCATACATCACTCCACGGATCCGGATCAGTCCCGGATCAGCTCAATCAGTTCAGCTGATGTTGATGGGGAATCCATGTAGGTATGCAGAGTTGGATCAGTTTTTGCTAAACCTTTCACTAAAGCCCGAAGCGTCGACAACACGGATTTACTTAAACTTTGAGCCCACATCAAAAGATGAAGACATAGAGTATTTGTTTTGTTGTTGAAAGAGCGAAATGAATAGTATTTCAATTTATTATGCAAAAACTTTTACACGAATTGAAACTTATTCACTTATTAACAATTATTAATTAATTATTTAAAAGTCAATTTGATTTCAGACAAAATTTATGTTTCAATAAATGCAATACATAAAAATTTGTGTCATCTAATCTCATTATTATAATTTTACAGTTTCAAATAACATAAATATAAACAACAATATTTATGTCAAAATAAATTGTCAAACCTATAACCCATTTAATTTATTTCCTCGTTTATAGAAAGTTACAGACCACAATGTAAATTTAAAGTCAAAATATTGAAATATCATATTATGGTAACTGTGTGAGTGTTATATGTTATTTATTTATTGCTATTGGATAATTACTAAACTGTATATTTTTATTTATTTCAAGGACGTGAACACTAATGATGCTACTTCGCTTATAATAATAATAAATGGTTTATTTTAGCTACCGGTTTTATTTGTAAACCTTTTTTAAAAAATCTGACGTGGACACCACATGACTTCCTTGTACGCCTATTAAACTGTTCATACTTTTCTTAATAACTAAAATGTAGAATGATATAAAAAATTCTTTTAACTTATTATACAAATATATTAATATAAGTACTACTACTACTGCTACTATACTCACAAATATATTTTAGTCATTTTATTTAAACTGCAGAAGAAGATATAAAGCATATTTTACTATTGTCACTGTCATGTCATAATCATTTAAATTTTACGTAGTAACAAATGTTAAGCGATCATGGACTACAAGATACCGAAATACTAAATTATAAATATATACTTTAATTATTCTTAAATGATACAAGATACAAAAATATTTATAAAATACCGATTGTAGGTAATAATCACATAATCCTTCATTTAAAATACAAAAATTTGTCTTAAATTAAATATTTATCGAAATATTTGAAAAAAGTACTACTTCCGGTTTATAGATTGAAACCAAAAATAGGAGGTGCACAACTAGATGCTATAACAGTCCTAAATACAAAATTTCAACTTTCTACGTCTAACCGTATTTGAGTTATGCGACACACATGCGTCCGTACGTACAGACGTCACGACGAAACTAGTCATAATGGATTCAGAAAAGGTCAAAACGGATATTTCCGTAAAAATCTGAGAACCGAAATTTTTCGCGATTACAATACTTCCTTATTACTCCGTACAAGGAAGTAAAATGAATGTGGACGAGGCAACAGAAGTGTGTCAGGATAAAACTGGCGACGATTGATTTATACTTAACCGTGTGTGCGGTTACCAGATCTCAACTCACCCGTGGTTGTTTTGTAAAATGAAATCCATTTAGCAAATTTGTTCTTTGACGCCAAATTTTATTGTTTCTAAATGTAAATATCGCTCAATAATTTAAATTTGAAGCATTGAAATCACTCTAGTGTCACACCCAACGATTTAAATGCTAATTCTTAGATCGTCTTTGCTACTTAGCAAAAAATGTACAGTTACTGCTTTTGACATTTGAAGATGTTACGAATTTGAAGTTGTTTGCCTTTAGGTGGGAGCTCATTTTAATTTCTTATTTACTGGTGACTGTGAGAATGAGAATAGAAAACCACTACATTGAATGATGTTTACAGGACGAGAAATATTATTTTATATTATTATTACAACTTGTGTAATGATAATGTTAAAAATGTTAAAGAAGCATTTAGTTCAGTTAGGAGAGGTTTTGACTGAAGACTAAAGCTGCATTCAGACCGACCCACTTATAAGTGAAATATTTACAATTATAAGTATAAATCAAATGCACCATACATACCTACCAAATTAGTGGATGAACACCAATTGGAAAAATTTAGAACTTATGAAAATATTTAAATTAAAATACATAATAATTGTTTATTAAGTACAATTTGTTGTGTGATTTTTACAATTTGCATATTAAAATATTTTTTTATCTTATAATATCCGCTATGCTCGTTAAGTTAGGTTAGAAACGGCCTACGGTTGGAATCTGGTTTGTGTTTGTTATTTGATATTTCATATTTGTTTTCTTGATTCTTTTTTACACTGTAATATTGTTCTGGGATTATCCTGTTGTATTGCAGTATAAATAAATTTTTATTATTATTATTAAAAGAAAATGGATTTCCATACACATGTAAATTAAAAAGTAGAATTTATATGCTTTTAAATATGTTTACATATTCAGTAATAATATTTTACAACACAAGCATACGATATTTTTATTAATTACTATTTATAATAATTTAATTAAATTAATATCTATTTTGTATGTCATTAATAAAACGCAGCTTGCAAGTGACAGTTCGATGATAAAGATGACATGATATACCTATCGCACTATTCACTTAGTGGACTGATTGGAAAAAATAGAACTTTGGAAGGTTTTCAGATTACACTTATAAGTGAAATTGGAATTTTTACGAAGCGAACGCTGAGCGCTGGTTGGTCAATTAGGCACTTACACTTATAAGTGGGTCGGTCTGAATGCAGCTTTATACATAACCAAGTGAAATTTGGCATGTGAGTAGTTAAGAACATACAGAAACAAAAAAATCGTCGCTCCACCTCGGTATGCTCCGCTTCCCACAAAAATTTTCAGTTGGAACTGAAAATTTTCTTGTAACGCATTTTCCTCGAAAACTATCAAAGATTTTGAAAAACTGTTTTGATAGGATGAAAGCTGAGGAAATTTGCTATCAAAATGGTCCTTGAAAATTTTTCATTAGTAGCACCGTGTAGGTACCAGCCGTTTAATAATCTAATGACTTGAGAATTTTCTGTATAGTTGGCGCTACATTGAAAATGACGTAATAAATTCGCCGCTACCTGGTATAACTTTGTTAAAGAACATTATTTTGTAAAGATAAAAATTGCACTTTATTCGTCAAGGCTTCCACTTTCAGTTGCACTAATAACATTTGAATTTCCGACCCCGTTATACCGAGAAAATTGCTTTTTAAAGAATCATAACTCAGTATTAGAAGATGTTCAAAGAATTCTCAATATTTTCAATATCTATGAATGAAATTGTAAATTCGTAGAGGATTATTTTCACCAAATCATCCCCAATTACATGCAACTATTTGGAGGGTTGTGTGTTGTACGTCCTTCGAATATCCCTCGTGCATATAAATGTCGATAATTTTTTTTCGTGCGTATTCGCGCACTTGAGAAAATTATCGACAATTTGACATGCACTTGGGATATTATATATGACAATTATGAGTGAATGTACCGACGAGTGATAGTATGTAGTGCAGTCCCAGCCAAGTTTCCGCTATCATCCTCGCCGCAACTCTCAGTTTCACGAATTTCGCAACCGGATACAACAGCATCGCTCTGTGGCTGTAGGTACGAGTGAACACAGACACGTTGTGTGTGTGTGTGTGTGTGTCTGTGTGTGTGTGTTGTGAACGGGTACGGGTGTGTCCCACCATGAAGATGAGCACAACACCATAAAGCGCTCCCATGGTCACACCCGGCAACACCTCGTCAACGCTCCCAAACGCTACGGCAAACAGATGGGAATATAATAGCTAGATAGAGATGCAACGAATAGAAAATGTGCCGATATCGAATAACGAATATTGTGCAGGACTGTCTCCCGAATAACCGAATATTCGGCGAATATTCAGACCAATGGCTATTCACTAGTTTTGAATTATCTTGTTTTAATAAACAAATTTTGTTTCACAAAGCATAGTCTTTGATAAATCAGACACGAAAGAATGGAATGTACATCGTGAATTTTTGATGATTACATTTGTTTGTTGTTAAATAAATCACAAACTTGTGTGAAGCATGTTTTGGACATTTAGGTAAACGACACTCTTAACTGCTTATTTATTATCTTATATATATAAAATGAAATTATAAATAGTATCAGACTATCTAAAAATAGTCACTTCTTATGTAATAATTAATAAATAAACATTTAAATGAACTTTCAAACCAATGGAACTTAAATTTTCACTGCCCTTATTTTTGCGAATTTTGAAAAAATCTTTTTTTTTCTATAATCAGTATATCACAATATATTAACCTATTAAAGTTGCGTGCAGAGGTATAGAAACACCCTGTATAAGTTGGCCCTTTTTACGAATAGAACTTCTTCAATAAATTAACATTTTCTAAAATAGAAACCAGGTTCGTCGCTTCAAACATCGTTGAAGTCTCTTCGACGTTTATTACGTAAATTGGTTACAAAACATAACTAACACTAACAACCAAGAGTGAATTGAGTACACGCATGTACCTCTGACACACAGCATGTGATGTCCACACCCAAACTGGGTAGTACAAGCCGTTAAAGACAACATCGTGTCACCGTGCGTTTGGGAGCATTGCCAGCTGTGATCTCGCGGTTCCCATGCCGCGTGATGCAACTCTGACGTCATCGGCGACAGCGTCCCCCCGCCCCCGCACCACGCCCTGTTCACAGCCTCATGCCGCAGTGTCATCTTCACATAGAACAACAGAATACCTCAAGAATAGATTTAGATTATTGATAATTAATTAATATACGAAACATACATACAAATAGACCTTAAGGTAGTAAATCCATGGGTAGTGACAACCCAAAATATGACTTAAATTAATATACAGCATTCATTACAAGTCGTAGAATTTGAATAAAAATTAAAATTTATAGGTAACCGTTGAAATGACGAAGATAATTGAATTTAAAGTTGACACAAAAACGCGCTAAAATACATTGCGTATATGGAGGTTACCAGTAGATTTACTAAACGATTAGAAAATTTTATATCATAACAACCCAACACATATTTGGAAAACGAATATGTTATTCTTTGATATTTGAGGTATTTATTAGAAAAATAAAAAATATGAGTCACCGCAATAATGGTTGAGAAATCGCATGCAAAAGGTTCCAGTCTCAAGAAAAATTATGTTTTTGACGTACTACTACTGCATTTCAGTGTAAACTTAAATTTCAATTATATTTTTTATTTAATTGGATACCTATGATTTGTAATTTACATCCAAATCTACGATTTTTAATGATTTATTTCTGATTATTTGACTGCTTCGGCCTCACCTCACACCGAAATCACGCACGCTTATGACCGACGGATTTTCTACCTTAAGGTAGAAAATTTAACGATTTACTTAATAGAGTAAGATCCCAGAGCCTTAAGACATAACTTATTTTCAAAAAGATGACGCCTTAGGGTCTGAATAGTGTCTCATGTACTTTTAAAACCTGCGTGTTTGTGGAGTTCGCTCTGTGACACCTGGGCAGGTACCAGGTGAGAAAGGTAACTAAAAGTAAGAGTTACTTAACTTAAATTTGTATGGCTGATTTTTACATATATTTTGTAGAATATTACTCTGAAGTAATATCAAAAGTGTCAGACGCTTTCCATGGACCAGAACTTTTGTCAGACGCTTTAAAGCTCCACCAAAAAATTAAATTGAACTTAACTTATTTTTACATGTCTGATTTTTAAATATGTTAATAAGACAACTATTATAAAGTTTTATTTAATCAGTCAGACAAATTGTAATGACCAAACATCCCCTAAACACAAAAATTATTCAACCATGAGTACGAGCGCGAGAGCACTATGCATGCGATTCAGAGCGAGTGAGATATCTATGGGCACCTATGGTAACTCGGTTCGGGTCTGTGTGAGCACCGTGAGCACATATTTTTGTCAGTTATGGCCAATTGCACCGCTTCCACCTAAATATTAAGTTTTCCTTAAATGAACCTCATGATAAATTAATATTATTTTCAGAAGAGACGTTTAAAAAGTGCCAAAATATTTTAAAACAAAGAATAATCCATAACCTAAAATTCAAAAACGTAGTTTTACCGTATGATTTGTACGACAGTGATTACCATCGAGAATGTTACAAATGTTTTACTGCTTTGCCACAACTGATATCTTTTTTAAAACAGAATAAAAATATTTCTTTATAAAACACAATTGCTCAAAAAAAAATTAATTTTCCCAAATGTATGCAACAAATTAAATTAATTTAAAAATTATAAATTCTTACCTTAATACAAAATTTCATCTTAAATAGAGATGCAAAAATATAAAATCGAAAGCAGTAAGTTTTCTTAAAATATTTAAATACTTACTCTGAATCGCATGCATAGTGCTCTCGCGCTCGTACTCATGGTTGAATAATTTTTGTGTTTAGGGGATGTTTGGTCATTACAATTTGTCTGACTGATTAAATATAACTTTGTAATAGTTGTCTTAATAACATATTTAAAAATCAGACATGTAAAAATAAGTTAAGTTCATTTTAATTTTTTGGTGGAGCTTTAAAGCGTCTGACAAAAGTTCTGGTCCATGGAAAGCGTCTGACACTTTTGATATTACTTCAGAGTAATATTCTACAAAATATATGTAAAAATCAGCCATACAAATTTAAGTTAAGTAACTCTTACTTTTAGTTACCTTTCTCACCTGGTACCTGCCCAGGTGTCACAGAGCGAACTCCACAAACACGCAGGTTTTAAAAGTACATGAGACACTATTCAGACCCTAAGGCGTCATCTTTTTGAAAATAAGTTATGTCTTAAGGCTCTGGGATCTTGGACTATAAAAATAGCCTTAAGAGGTCCGCCTACTCCTAAAATCCAGAATAAAATGTACTAACGTAGCGAGTGTTTTGTGGCCAGTACAAGAAAGCTAAAATTTTATTTCAACTAGAATTTAATAGAGACTATTTGACCAATCAGATTGTCTTATTTTTCATTGTTTTCCAATTTAAATAAGTGATTAAATAGCACTATGCTATTTAATCACGATTAAATTGAGGCTAGCTTTTTAAACAAAATTTGAGCTTTGTATTGAAGCTTTTACTATGAATTCATGAAATAATCTTAACATATACCTCTCGTGCTAAAGAATTGAATGGATAAATTTGACGTCTGGCTTATTCAAAAAATTTTGCTTTTATAAAAATGTTATCGTACATAATAATTTCGGATAAAATCCCTTGATCTACGGTCTCGGGATTTTTTCAAATGTACTCAAACAATTTTTAAGCAAAATGTATTTCATAAGCCAGACATTTCAAATTTATCGATTAAATTCATTGCACTCGAGATATAACTTATGAATACATGATTATAAAAATTTCCAATTTATTCAAACTTCACACGACTATATCTCATGATAGAAATTTATTTTAAAATTTTTAAAAAGACAAATCTGTAGATCCATTCTTTCTCTATTAAATGTTTATAAAAACATTATCCTGAAGTCAATAATAAACTGACAGTTTACTCGCAACGAAAACACTTTTACAGTATTTCCAACTTCAAAATGACATTGATAGCTAGGATGTGGTAAAGTACTAGTTTCGGGCTGGTTTCAGGCAGCCTTTGTAGCGAGGAAAAGAGTGGAATAGAAAAAAAATCGAGAGTGTCGCTCAATTTAAATAATAATATTTACAAGGTTTGTCGGATTTAGAATAGATCCACAAGTAATATTTATTCGCATTTTTTGTAAGTAATTATCATCATTAAATTCTTACTAACTAATTTGCCAATTATTCTTTCCGAAATAAATCATCTTTCGTTAATTTTTAAAAAGATTTTCACTTAATATTAATTTTAATTTACTCAGAAATAAATAACTTTAGACATAAGCTCGTATGAAAAATGTGTGAGTCTCAATTTCAATTAACTGTTGGCTTCATGAACGTAGCATCCATTTGGAAAGAGGGGCACTTTCTAAACTAGTTATGTAATGATTCAGCAGTGGATGTGTAAACACATAACTCATGAGTTTTAAATAAACACAGCAGGAGTAAATGGGCAATTAGGCAGTTTGTTCTCGGACGATTAGAAAAATTAACAGAAAGATATATTTCATCGTTTGGTCTTGACTGTTGATTGAAGATTAATCAGACCCATCATTGATTGATTGGAAATATTAATTAGTCCAGTGCAGAATGAAAAATGGAGTAACAATTTTTAAATATTTATGTACTGAGACATTAAGTTAGTTTTTACCTTCCGCTTACCTGTAAAGGAAGGTATTGGAATCATGCAAAAAATCGGGTGTGAATTTTTAGTGGATGAGCACGAATTAGGGTCCTTACAACTCATTTTTGATAGTTTCACGATGATGTCTGTGTGTATGTGTGTGTGTGGTCAAGGGTGTTAGTCGCATAACTCAAATACGAATTACCCGAAAATTTTGATGGTATTTAACATTTGTATATAAATTGGAAGAGCTCCTTAGATTTTGGTACAAATATCTTCATCGGAAGTGATATTTTTTGAAGATTGAAAAGGTTAATTGTCAAAATTGTATATAAATTTGGAAAGAAATAGTATTTATTTGTAATAAGAATAAGAGGAAAAGTTATTTGTAACTTACGTTATAAAAAAATTGTCTTTATCTGGTAGCATTAAAGAACTGCAGTAAAATTTAAAAAATAAATTTATCAAATAAAACGTTGATATCTTGTAATCCATGATCGGTTGATTTTTGTTTCTGCGTAAAAAATATTGACAGGTGACAAGTTGACATACTAGCGTCATATAAGTCGTAAGTAAGATATTATAATGTAGTAATTGAACGGAGGATGGCTTCAACACAGCAGAGTTTTCTTGTGAATGAACCTTTTTATTCAGGTGATGCAAATTTCTGTGTTTGAATATTTTAGATTTTTATTTGTATATTTTAAATGGGCACCGGATTGTACGTATACATTTCTGTTTAAAGTCTATATGGCGGAAGGTTGTGTGATGGCCACGTCAGATTTTTTAATTTGGCGTTCACAAAATTAACTTAATGTCGCCATAGCTCACTTTTATATTATTTTTTTAGAAAATTGATATCGGTATCAGATGACATTTACTTCAACTGTCAAACGTCAAACCTCAGACTGACAAATTTTAGTATAACCTCTAAATCTGTTTTGCTTAATCAATTATTTTTTATTCAATAAAATTAATAAATCTAGTAATAGAAAACATATAAGTTGAATATTTTCTATAAAGGTAGTTTACTATTTTTTTAAAAGTATTTTATTGAAACTTCATGTTATTTGAAAGCGATTAAGATTACTGATAAGCCTTAATTGTTCTTAATAAAGCTGTAATTAATTTTTAAAATTTGTGTGACGTAGATGTATAGCTAAAAATCTTCTCAAACCATGGGGCTGGAATTAAAATGTATTCATGTAAAATCAACTGTTTCAAAATGTTACAAAATATAAAATACAATTTGGTAGTTTCTTTATTACTAAGTAAGAATACACGTGAAACGCATTATTGTGACGAAGATGTATCGATACGTAAAATCTCAAATATTTAAAGAACTATTAACTTATCGAAAACTTTTTTCATGGCAATAACTCATTTTTGAGATCTCTTTTCAATACAATTGACTGGATTGCTAATTTGCTACTATTATATACTTTTTTGCACTTCCGGGACTACAACTCTTCTTTAGTCATTATTCTTAGGGACTAAGGTTTGATCCCAAGGGATTATTTTTCATATTTAATCTCGTTCTCAAGGAATTGAATTAATTAATCCCGTAAATACGTGCTATTTGTTACAGAGTATCTTTAGTAACGATATAAATATTTGTCATAAAGTTTACTGTCAAAATTGCAAAATGTGTATTCTTTTAAATTATTTTACATTTGTTTGAGGATGAAGTGCAAAAATAGCGTATATACCACAGGACTAAAATATATGTAATCTCTCAGGTGATTATTTCCCTCACCTTCGGCTCGTGAAATAAACTTCACCCTCAGGATTAAATCATGCACTTTAGTCCTTTAATATGTAATATACTATTACAGTGACAGTGATAGTTAATTAATGTCACCAACAAATACGTTACAAACATAAATTTCCCTAAATCGACGTGTGTATATTGTGGCAGTTTAATTTAAATTTTAATATTAAAAATCGGACGTGGCCATCACACAACCTTCCGCCATATCTAGAGTTAAAATATAAATGTATACTCGTACATACAATCCGGTGCCCATTTAAAATATACAAATAAAAATCTAAAATATTCAAACACAGAAATTTGCATCACCTGAATCAAAAGATTCATTCACACGAAAAATCTTCTGTGTTGAAACAATCCTCCGTTCAGTTACTACATTTAATAGCTTACTTATGACTTATATAGCGCTAGTATGCCAACTTGTCACCCGTCTCATCTGTCAATATTTTTTATGTAGAAACAAAAATCAACTGAACAGGGATTACAAGATTTCAACGTTTTATTTGATAAATTTATTTTTTAAATTTTACTGCAGTTCTTTAATGCTACCAGATAAAGACAATTTTTTTATAACGTAAATTGCAAATAACTTTTCCTCTTATTCTTATTACAAATAAATACTATATTTATCCAAATTTATAGAAATTTTTGACACTTAATCTTTTCAATCTTCAAAAAATATCACTTCCGGTGAAGATATTTGTACCAAAATCTAATGAGCTCTTCCTATTCGTATACAATTGTAAAATACCAAATATCAAAATTTTTGGGTAATTCGTATTTGAGTTATCCGATAGACGGCATCGGCCCGGACCACACACATACACACACACATACATACAGACATCATCGGGAAATTATCAAAAATGAGTTGTAAGGACCCTAATTCGTGCTCATCCATTAAAAACTCACTACCCGATTTTTTGCATGATTCCAATACCTTCCTTTACAGGTAAGCGGGAGGTAAAAATAGTATAAAGAACTCATTTTATAAGACTTGTCTTTTAGCAAACTCGCCCGAGGGCTCGTTTTACTAAATTTGGACGCATGCAAAATCCAGTATTATACAACTAGTTCTATAATACTATTGCAATAAATAAATAAAAGCATGCGAGTATAAAACCTGATCTCTTTCCCAGTGAAAAAAGAAACAATAAATAATTAATAATATCAGATATTGACTTAGTTCTCGTTCTTGTCTTGTAATTCTGTTAGCAGCGCTAACAAGCCGCTAACGCGCCACTAACTCACGCGTGTGTTAATCGAGTGATTATAATCACCGTGATTAGTAAGTGTGTGATATATACAGGGTGTATGCAAAGCAACCGAACAAGCGAACCTAATTACAGTACATCGCCTGTATTCACAAACGCCTGGTAGGTATAGCTGTACTAAGTTATGAACAGTTAGTGCTGGAACATGTGTTTATATCAAATAATAACTGAAGTGGGACAGTTAGTAACGCGCTTTGTGCTACCGGATTATTGGAGATTTGTTCCTGTACAGGACCGCACTCAGGGTATTTTAATATTCTTAGATTTCTGGTTTGAAGCTGTCAGTGACTTAGAAATTCTTCTTTGACAAGACTCATTGAAGATTCAGTTTAGCGGCGCCGCTATTTGATCCCTGTGTGTACAGAGCTTTAGTTTAAACTCTGGTTTATACAGGGTGTAACCTAACCTGTGTATAGTATTGGACGCACGCATGAATCAATTTTGTTGAAATTTGTAAAATTAACTCAACTCAAGTGGCTACTGTATTTACAGCAAAAATTTGGCGGACTTTACACAAAAACTTGAGACTTTACAAACAAATGAAATAGGGAACACTTAGCTGACTCATCCTGTATATCAGCAAAAATTGTAAAAATGCCCTAGGGATTGTTCAAGTGACAATTTTCCCGTTACATTGCTATGACTACCATGTAGGACAATTTTATTGATTTTGTACTATTTCAATAAATTTGAATTGAAATTAAAATTGTCAAATGAATATTTTTGTAATAACTTCTTACGATGAAATATATAAAATATCAATAATAGGTACGTCAAAAATCTTACTTTGGAACCAATTAATAATGAAACTTGTGAAATGAAAGAAACTAAAATTTTGACACTCAGAGATAGTTAAAAAAATTAAATGTCAAAATAAACAACCGTTTCGGCACAACAAAATAGTTTTGATTTATAAACACGAAAAAATTCTAATCGGTCTGCAGCAGTGTCAAATTTTGCTTACTCCGGCATTAAAAAATATTTAATAATAAAAATATTAGGACACTCCAGCGTAAGTTGATTAGTTCATATTTTATAAATGTTTATTTGGGAAATATATCTCGGTCTCATTATTTTGCAGGTAAAATTATTTCTTAAGATTGTTGCTTATAGGTAACATTCCTCGATAAATTGAATGATAAAATCATTGATTGATCATGTCATTTGTCTCGAAATGTTACCAAGCAACAATCTTTTGAAATAAATTTTACCAGCAAAATAATGGTC
This sequence comes from Agonum fuliginosum, assembly GCA_947534325.1. Classification (NCBI taxonomy): domain Eukaryota; kingdom Metazoa; phylum Arthropoda; class Insecta; order Coleoptera; family Carabidae; genus Agonum; species Agonum fuliginosum. The sequence continues at coordinate 967,693 of OX384045.1, read as the reverse complement.
CCTTGATATATTACTATTGATTAATATATTTAATGTCGAAATGATTTTCTCATCGTTCTAACTTCTTAATAAAGCGTTCTTTATTTGACTTTTCCTGTGATTCCCAGGCAAGTCTAGAGTCAAGGGTACACTGAAGTCTGCGATGATGAAAACCTAGTCTAGTTAGTTTCCCACAGTCCCTACGATACTCGTCCTTGGTATTTCACTAAATAATTAATTTATCATAAACTCAAATTCTGATCTGCCGATCTCGTTCCCAATGAAGCATACAAGAAAGGCAACCGCCGAAACAATTAACATCCAAAACAAAACAACTGTTACCAGAGACGGACTGCATATTTTCATTTGTGCATTAAGGGGCTATGCTTCTTGAGTGCAATAAGAATCAGAATTCACGATTCTGGCTATATTGCTCAAAATAAAAATCTGACGTGGACACCACATGACTTCCTTGTACGCCTTGTGTGTTCATACTTTTCTTAATAACTAAAATGTAAAATAATATTAAAAATTCTTTTAACTTATTATACTAATACTCACAAATATATTTTAGTCATTTGATTTAAACTGCAGAAGAAGATATAAAGCATATTTTACTATTGTCACTGTCATGTCATAATCATTTAAATTTTACGTAGTAACAAATGTTAATCGATCATGGACTACAAGATACCGAAATACTATAAATTATAAATATATACTTTAATTATTTTTAAATGATAGCAGATACAAAAATATTTATAAAATACCGATTGTAGGTAATAATCACATAATCTTTCATTTAAAATAAAAAAAATTGTCTAAAATTAAATATTTATCGAAATATTTTTAAAAAGTACTACTTCCGGTTTGTAGACTGAAACCAAAAATAGGAGGTGCACAACTAGATGCTATAACAGTCCTAAATACAAAATTTCAACTTTCTACGTCTAACCGTATTTGAGTTATGCGACACACATACGTCCGTACGTACGTACGTACGTACGTACGTACGTACAGACGTCACGTCGAAACTAGTCATAATGGATTCAGAAAAGGTCAAAACGGATATTTCCGTCAAAATCTGAGAACCGAAATTTTTCGCGATTACAATACTTCCTTACTTCGTACAAGGAAGTAAAAATCTGAAATTTTACATTAGTAACGACAAAGCATTGTTGAATTGAAAAATTCAAACTATATATTGTTCCGACAACAATTAGAGATAAAAAGAAATTAAACACTAGAATTTCGTGAGGATCTCATGAATGAACTATAAAAGTTATCATTGAGTTTAAAGATAAAATGAGTAGAACATAGACGTAAAAAGGGCGGAAAAACAATAAAACTATAATTTTATCAACATAATTGCCATAAATTCTATCTAAACTTGTACAATTTTCGCTGATTTTTGCGTAATTATTAAAGCCAAACTTAATTAAAGATTTTGAAGATTCCGCCCTTTTAGTATGCTTCTTTAATCTAAATACAAAAATTCAACATCATACGTATAACAGTATTAGATTGAGATCCTCACTAAAATTACTCGTTTTTCAATGCGTATTATTGCCATGCAATAGGCCCTTAAGAGGCCCGTCTACCTCCTAACATCCAGCATAAATATACTAAGTGGCGAGTGTTTTGTGGCCAGTATAAGAATGGTCAAATTTTATTTCAACAAGGATTTAATAGAGAAATAATGGATCTACAGATGAGCCTTTTGAAAATTTTGATTATAAAAATTTCGAAAAATTCATAAAAATTTTTGCAAAATTTATACGAGTATATATCATGATAAAATTAATTTTTAAAATTTTAAAAAGGCACATCTGTAGACCCATTCTTTCCCTATTAAATGTTTATAAAAACATTATCCTGAAGTCAATAATAATCTGACAGTTTACTCGCAACGAAAACACTTTTACAGTATTTTTCAATTGGTTGTTATTTGTGTCATGCGAAAATATAAAAAAATTAAACGATATATCAAAGTGCAGTTTGCAGCATTGTATTTCCTACATTTTAATTAACTTATAATCAAATTTATAGAATTTTGAAAATTTTAAAAATTTTCAGGATCCTGAAAAATGACTACCCTTGATATCTTGAAAATGGTACAAGACAAGGACTTGAATTCCTCGCGACGAATTACATGGATATACTTTTCAGCCCAAAATTCTGGCTGGTATATTTTTTATGAGGGATTATAAAAAATCCGAGAAATCTGCAAAAAGTCGATTTTCGAAAATCTTGAATAAAAAATTGTATCAGCCGGAATTTTGTGCTGAAAATTTGTATACCCATGTAATTGAACGCAAGGAATTCAATTTTGAAAAAATTTAGATCCTAGCTACTGCCGTCTTTTACCTGCATAAATTATTTCGAAAAGTATTACAGTAATTTTTTTCGGAAATTATGTATACGTATGTAGTTTAACTCGAGGAATCCAATGGAGTAAAAATAAATTTTCTATCTTTTCCAGTTTTCGACTAATCGAAAATATGTTGAAAACTATACGTCGAAATTTTTTTTCGACTGCAGATTTGAACTTCTCGTGGTTGAATTAGTATATAAACAAATTTTCAGCCATGTAGAAAAAGTTTTAGTTTTTCGACCAAAATATGTGTCAAGTCGTTTTGTAAATCCTTTATAACAATTGTACCATTCGGAATTTTTCCGTAAAAATATGTACCCATATGTAATTTGACCCGAGGGATCCAATGGTGTTAAAATTAATTTTCCATTTCGACCAGTTTTTGACTTAAAAAAATTATATCGAAAAATATTGGTCGAAAAAATGTTTCGACTGCAGATTTGAAATCCTCGGTGTCGAATTAGTATATAACCAAAATTTCAGTCAATTCTGAGAGTAAAAGTTATTTCGGCCAAAATTTCACCAAGGGGTAGACCCCCGTTTTTGGCCATTTTCAAAAACCCTTCATAAAAATTGTACCCGTTGGAATTTTTTCGCGAAAATTTGGATTTATATGTAATTCGACGCGAGGAATCCAATGGTGGAAAAATTAAACTTGTAGCTACTACTGTCTTTTACCTGAAAAAATTATCTCGAAATGTATTGGTCGAAATTTTTTTTTAGTTGCACCATTGGATTCCTCGGGTCCAAAATAGGGTATAACCAAATTTTGAGCGAATCGAAAATATTGAAATTTTTCGACATTTATTAACATTTTAAAAGTGTTTTAAAAATCGTATACGTTGGAATTTTTTCGCGAAAATTTGAATTTATATATAATTCGGGGCGAGGAATCCAATAGTGAAAAAGTTTAGCTCCTAGCTACTGCCGTCTTTTACCTGCAATAAATTTGCAGAAAATGTTCAAATTTTTCAAAATTTAAAAAAAAATTTGTATCAATCAAAGTGCGAGGAACACAATGCCGCAAACCGCAGTCCGATATCTCGATTAGTTTTTGAGCTACGCAGCCTCAAAGTTTTTTGATAATTTCATTTCCGATTTCACATCCCTCGTTGTGGTTCCCACGATTGTATGACCAAGGCCAGCTGTATCCGGCCACGCCCAGACAAGAGTCGTGACTTTTCGTGCCGTTTCGACACACGAATGAAACAAATGCTGTCTCACTTGCACTAATGCACTGTGGGTAATGAGAATTTGACTTAAAGTTAGCATGAGTCTCGTGTGAACTGAAGTTGGATAGAATTAGATTTTGATAAATTGATGTTGGGATGATTTAAGATAATGCATTTTAATTTTGAATTGGTCAAGTAAAATACGATTTTTACCTCTCGCCTCATATTCTATAAGAGAGGTATTGTAATGGGTCAAAATTTTCGAGTATGAGTTTTTGATGGATAAACACGTTTCAGGGTCTCTACAATACGAATTTAATATTTTCACGATGATGTCTGTGTGTGTGTGCGTTTGTATGAATTATGTGACGATTTTTCGTCCACGATAACTTAAAAAGTATCAAGCCTTTAATAACCAAATTTCATATTTAAGGTTTTAATAAGGATCTTAACACCGGATAAGATTTTGGTAGAAATGTGCAAACCGGAAGTAATACTTTTCCTTAAATAAATTGGTACATTATTTATTCATGACAAATTTTGCAATTATAAATAAAATAAAATATAATTATCTATGGTTACAGTTAATTTTGAATACAATTTGCTGAATCTGGCAGTATTTAACAACAAAATAAAGTACAATTTATATTCTACTTTTTTGAAATTCCAGTATCTTGTTGTCCATGATCCTATGAAATTTGTTTCTACACAAAATTTGAATGATTATGACAGTGACAGTACAGTTGACATCTTTTGCTTGCACCTTGGTTTACATTATCGTTTACATATTACATGAACATGAAACTATTAAAATGTAAGTAAAACTATTTAATAGATTAGTAGAATAAGCAGAATTAGGCGAGAGGTCGTGTGCTGGCCACAGCAGATTTTTTAATTTTAATTTGTAGTTTGTGTCTAATGGAATTTTTTTTTGTGATACATGTCACCATGACGTTCCTTCATTAGCATGTACGACAAAAAAAAAATATAGCATCTTTTTTATTAAACTCTCGTTGCATGGTATAATATTTTAACGAGACATTAGCCTAGCAACTCAACTTGTTACATGGTCAAAATTAAAATAATGAAACATAAGATGAGAAAAACTAGTTTACCTACTTAATATTTACGATTAAAAAGTTACAAATGTATTATGCAACGACGAGTACCTCTTCAAATCGTAACAGTTTCGTCACCACTGGTACATCTGTGCTAGATTTTTGTAATTATCTTTGATAAATAACAGACTGTAATTAGAAATAGCAGCGCTTAATTACGAAGAAGATTCGGCTGCTCATTTAAATGCGTACGAAAGTAAAAGTAAAAAATAATTTATACAAAATTGCGTCAATTCTGAGACAATAATCAACGGTTACAATTTAGCAATGCTAAGGTTAATCATCTTAATAGGTTTGTCATTTACTAACTTATGCGGAATTAAGATTTGCATAAGAATGGTTTTAATAACGCTGTTTCTAATAATATTTGCAAATATATATTTTACGGTTTGTTGTGTTACCTACCAACCATAAATTTATATTCAGAAAAAATATATAAATTATCGAAACAAATAAATTTTATATGCCTCCGGTCGGCATCGTTAGTTTTCCATATCTCAAAATCCGCCAGAAACTCTTTGTTGCCAGCCTAGGCCGGCAAACAACCGGAAGTTATAGGTTGGCTTCTTGACATTGCTACAGTTGTCAAGCAGATGTCAATTTTATGCGTTGAATATTTTTTATACAAGAATTAACAAGATTTTGACAAATTTTAGACGTAAATCGTTAATAGAAACTGAAATAAATATATTTTAAGCTCAAATGCAAGTATTCAGTGCACAATTTTGTAGGTTATGTATAATTATTTTATATTTTTGTAATGAAATCGGCACATAAAATATTGTGTATTACACGTCCAGAAACTGTTATGCTAGTGCTCGTAATTTGCGAGCCTCGCCTGTGGCTCGGCGTGTCAAAAATACTCGCTCTTGCAAATAGTCAGTTTCTGGCCTTGTGATACAAATAACTATTGTTTCGTCACATTTATTTCGCATGCCCGTCAATTTTAAGATTTACAATTTTTCTGATGAAAGTCAAGTTTATTTCAATTCCCATAAACTAATCAATAAATTGTATTTTGTAACACAGTTGAGTAACCGATTTATTTACTAATAATGACAACTTAAATAATAATTTATTCTTTAATTGAAATGATTAGAATTTTGATTTATTTTTACGAATCTATAACCTCAGGCTAATTTGAATGCAATGAAATTGCAAAATAGTCGTGAATTGATCTACATTTAATGGTTCAATAAATGCAATTTATTAGTTTTCATTGGATAGAAAGGACTATCTAAATTAGCAAGAATAATGCCTTTATTTACTTTGTCAAATTTGTATTGCAACCTGAGCTTAAGAGCATTCTGTACAGGAAGAATATACACGTAAAAAGCACTTTACACGCATACACCTCATCGACCCATGGTTGCACATTTTAACAAAAACAAATTTTTATATGGTAGATAAGGGAAAAAACTTCGTTCTATTAGTGCCATTTTTTCTGTTTTGTACCGAAGATTTAGTTTATAAAATAAAGAAAACTACAAAAATTCACATTTTTTACCTCTAATTTTCTCGAAATCAGAAATTTTTTTCTAAAAAATAACACTACCCCAACGTAGATTAAACTTTAAACTACATGATTCAAGTTTAAAATATCATGTTCTGCGAAATATAAAGAAAAATCTGTAGGTGCTTCTAAACGCCTGCAAGCGGTTGAAAGTAAGTAATTTCGACCGTTGAACGTGCTGAAAAAAAATTGCACTAATAGAACGAAGTTTTATCTATCTACCATATAAAAATTTGTTTTTGTTAAAATGTGCAACCATGTGTCGATGAGGTGTATGAGTGTAAAATGCTTTAACGTGTACATTCTTCCTGTACAGAATGCTCTTAATTGATCCTTTAAATATATAATCCTTTTTGAAATACAATATTGTACTGGCCCCGTGCGTGCGTTTATCAGCCGTCAACTCACTCATAGTTGTTTCAATAAGGAAGGATTAACAACTCGAAATAAAAATTGGGATTCCTTTCCTGACTCAACTCATCCTTGGTTCTCCTTTCTAATGCGTTTACCCGTCCCGTGGTTAATTTACAACATCATAACACACTGCACTTCACAGTCAACGAATCACAACACTCCAAACGAATCACAAACAGCCAATCGATACGTAATGCAATATGCAACACAACAGATCGTGATCGAAAATAAATTATATGCCTGAGCACTAAACATTGATGCTGTAGCGCGCTATTAGCGACCTATTAGTTAGTGGAGCATCAAGGAAGGCCGCTGAAGAAAGGTTCTTCATTTGGAGCAAACAACAAGTCAATATTTTTAATCTAAATAGTAAAAATATCTCAGAAATTTTTAATTTAGGTTCGAATTCAGTCTGATATTTAGTTTAACCGCACACAACTCTCCAATGTGATGCTGTGTTCATTAACAACCATTGAGTTAACGGCTGATAACCGCACATAATTGTCACGAATGAGTAACAACGAACGCGCCAGAAAACAGCCAAAAACACACAGCGTTTATAGTATTGTTAAATATAATCCTTCGACCATAGATACCTTAAACCCCGCACGCAGTCATTTGTTGTGAAGTCGACACTTCTGTCAGTTAGCCCACAGTTGGTGTAATGCGGGTTGCATTTTAACCAAAGTTGATGTAATGCGGGTTGCATTTTTGATTTGACAAGTGACAGTTCGTGATTCACATTATTGTTAGTATTCAATAAAATACAATCAAAATGCACAAGATAACTTCTAAATATACAAAATTGTGACAGATGACAACAAGAATGAAAGAATCCAAGAATTAGCAATAACTGTCACTTAAAAAGTGTAAAGTATGCAACTTGCACTGCAGCAACTTTGGGATCTCTATCTCACTTCACACAGCCTCTCTGTCATTAGTGCTGGCTTCAAAACCCACTGTACATTTAAATAGGCGTTACGTGTCATTCGTTTAAAATTACTATATAGTTAAAAAAAATTATTTCTGTTCATTTGATTCTTTCTTTTTTCCTTATGCCCAGTGCACACGGCGAAACATTTTGATAAGTTTCCTGAAAAATGTTTTCAGAAAGTTGAGATTTTATTTGAAAAACAATAAATATATTTATGACCACATGTCACATTTGACGATTTGACAAATAAGAAGTTAGTTGCACTTCACAACGTTTCCTGAAAACGCCCCATTTTTATAGGCGCCGTTAAAACTTTGAAGTTTCCGGAAACTTTTTTCAGGAAACATGTCAAAATGTTTCTCCGTGTGCACTAGGCATTATATTTTCTGTGTCCCGAAGTACAACCAGCTCTGCTCCAAGGTACAACACCGCATTGTACCTCGGGACAGTTTGCCATTTTTATTTCTTATATATATATATATATATATATATATATATATATATATATATATATATATATATATATATATATATATATGTTCTAGACACGTAACGTCTATTTAAATGTACAGTGGGTTATATATATATATATATATATATATATATATATATATATAGATATTGTTGAAGATAAAAATCTACAAAATGCATGATGCAGAATTTTAAAATTTTGCTATAAAATCGAAATATGTTAATTTGAATTTTGACAATTTTTGTTATTTTTTGAACACAAATATCTTCTTTTTTAAAACGAATTTGAAACATTCGATCGGTTATTTCGCAGATCCAAGCTTTGTTGACAACATATTAAAATTTCTAGTTAATTCACTTATAAATAAAAGCTGTACAATGGCTGGCGAAAACCCAATTTTTACAAATATTGCAATTTATTACAAATAATATGGGTGCTAACATTATTTTTTCCCCTCAAACATAAATTATTTGATATTTTTATGTTTAACAAGAACATAAACGCTATAAAATAGCGTGCGGAATCAATGTTTTTGAATGTTTTATTTCATAGGTAGAGGATCACCTTAACTGCACAAAAATCTACCCTTTGCTGTACTAATTTACAATCACGAGATAGTCAACCGCACACAGTTTTGTATAACTCATCTTCCAGATAAAGAACTGAACTGTAAACTGACAGTTTTATTTTAGCTAAAGTTGGTCGCTTGACTGACCGTTGAAGTCTTTTCAAAGATTTTAGTTTTAAAAGCTTCTAATGTTTATTATAAACTTGAATAAGGTGCAGTCTCATATATTGTGAGTTATCGGTATAGATTTAATATACCGTGTGTGCGGTTATCAGCCGTCAACTATTTTTTTGTGTAGTTAAACGACTCAATTTTGTAAGATCCAGTTAAAGCTGCATTCACATAAGAATTTACATTTATGTTTACGTTTAAGAAAGTTTGAATACATCTAACTAAATACGAGCATTCACAGTACATGAAAATGGAAAGTGTGAAAGCTCGTATTTAATTATATGAATTTAAGCCTTATTATAAGATTTAAATTTATATAACTAAATACGAGCATTCACAATTCCCACTTTCAGCACTGTGAATGCTCATATTTGGTTAGATGTATTCAAACTTTCTAAAACGTAAACATAAATGTAAACCTTAAATCTAAGTGCTTATGTGAATGAGACTGTTGAAAATAGATAGATTGATTAATTTATTGATAAAAAATGCGTTCTTATTACAAATAACAATAAATTGAATGTAAAATTGACGAAATTGAAATTATTGTTATTATTGTAATTATTTTCTGTAGCAAAACCATCTGTGGCGCCAAGACTTACAATTTACTTTTATAGATAATTTACGACTGTTCCATTTGTGAATGTTCCAAGAACGATATTTAAATAGTTATAAAAAACTGTCAAAATCAAGTATTCTTTTTAAGCGATTTCTATTTTAAATGGTACAATATTAATGAGTTTTATATGTAAATCGCACCAATATCATCAATAAATATTCAATTAATTAAATAACTAATATTATGTTTTATTGATGTTTAGTGCTAAAAAACTTGCAGTAACCCGGATTTAAAGACGATCGAACTAATTAATTTAAATACTATTTTATTCTTTGTCATCGTTTCATGCGCTTTAGGGAAGCAGCAGGATTGCAGATCTCCTGCAGTTCCTGCGGACTTGGCTATCAGGAAGAACACGCCTGCTGAAGACTGATTACCTTTTACACTGCGTGTGTGCGGTTACCAGCCGTCGACTCATTCGTGGTTGTTAGATTTTTACAGTAACTGAATTTGCAATTAGCAATAAATGAGATTTATTATCATTACTTAAATGGTTTAATAAAGTATGTTCAAGTTATTTCAAAAATGTTTCGGGCTCAAACTATTAAGTTTTCTATTTTACATAATATGGATCAATAAATTAAGGCAAGAATTTCGAACATTTTCGTTAATTAATTGGGAATTTGAAGAATTATATATATTTATTCTCATTAATTTACATTATAATAACTGCTTCTCCAACAAATCCTCTTTTTATTCAACATCCAGGGGAGAAATCAATCTTCCATAAGTTTTATTTATCGTAAAACATGGGATCTTTCATATCCATGGTTACGAATTTGACAGCAATGTATTAGAGCGTTTCATTTAAAATAGAACATAGCAAATGAAATATGCTTGGAAATATGTATGTATTTATAATTATTTTAGATATGAAAAAAGTTGCAAGAAATATAAACATTTAATAGATATTTTTTCATAATACAATTTGTAACAAATTCTCAAATACACGAAATAAATCAGATAGGTACTTGTCTGAGGCTAACATCTGCATTATACCAACGTATCATTTGCACCTTTTCTTCAATTGTATACCTTATTTTCAACACAACCCTAATTGACAGGTAATATTTACTTGATGTTCTATGTTAAATGAATCGCTCTAATACATTGCTGTCAAATTCGTAACCATGGATAAGATCCCATGTTTCACGTTAAATAAAACTCACGGTATAAATCTTTAAAATAAAGACTTCAACAGTCAATCAAGATACGAACCTTTCTTAAAAATTCTCAATGGACTAAAATACAAGAAATAGATCAAAATCAATTTTTAAAAGACTAAATAAATACATTATAAATGTTTATTCTAAAGATAATACCGTTAATTTAAGTAGGAAATAAGTTGTGAAAGCGTTGAATAACTATCAAATTCGTTTTTCTGTTATAAAAGTAATTTTGTATTGTTCATATTTTATTCTCGAAGTGAAATGAAACATTTTACTTTTAATTAATAAACAACGAGGATACCAATTACGATAATCTAAATTATTTATTTTATTAATACTAAGGTAGTTAGTCTAGACGTCAGACACATTTAATAACAATAAACGCAATTTAAACTAATTGGGACATTCATAAAAATGCTTTTAAAATGTTATTAATTCGTCTTCAATTTTCGCATGGTCCCATTCTCATTAGATTCTTAGAAATCCTTAGCCCATCCTATTAAACAGAATACATATATCTATCACGCCTTGTACCCAACTTGGGTGGGGCAGCTCACATACTGTGAATCAGAATACCAGGTGTTACATTACTTGGTGGAACAAAAAGAATTTTTGAAAAATTCGCAAAATTAAGTTTTTATCGCTCAGCGCTGCTAGATCACAAATCCCCGTTATTACAGGTACCCCTGACAGCCTATGTTTTGTGAGCACATGTTGTCTCTATTTATCTAATTGCTATGTTTCGCTCCATTCTTGTTTAGAAAATACTCAATTTGATTGTCTAACGCGCATGCAATTTTTAAATTTATTTAACAAATTATTCGACTACTATTTGAAAATTTTATATAATAATGTGATACAAACATTTAAATTTACAAGGCAATCATAGTTACGAAGAATTTTTCTCAGAATTATTATTATTTAATTGTTTACAAATAATAATAATAATAACAATTTAAAATATTCGACAACGTAGCTAGTTTTTTACTGCCTTTGTCTTTATACGGTATTTTTTAGATTTATAGGATTAATAGGTTGGGAGTAATTTGTTAAATACTTTTTTTACTGTGATAAAAGCCCCTTAAGGTAGTAAATCCATGGGTAGTGCCAACCCAAAATATGACTTAAATTAATATACAGCATTCATTACAAGTCGTAGAATTTGAATAAAAATTAAAATTTATAGGTAACCGTTGAAATAACGAAGATAATTGGATTTAAAGTTGACACAAAAACGCGCTAAAATACATTGCGTATATGGAGGTTAGGTTAGGTTAGGTTGGAAAACGAATATGTTATTCTTTGATATTTGAGGTATTTATTAGAAAAATAAAAAATATGAGTCACCGCAATAATGGTTGAGAAATCGCATGCAAAAGGTTCCAGTCTCAAGAAAAATTATGTTTTTGACGTACTACTACTGCATTTCAGTGTAAACTTAAATTTCAATAATATTTTTTATTTAATTGGATACCTATGATTTGTAATTTGCATCCAAATCTACGATTTTTAATGATTTATTTCTGATTATTTGACTTCTTCGGCCTCACCTCACACCGAAATCACGCACGCTTATGACCGACGGATTTTCTACCTTAGTAGCATATTTTATTAAACAACATAATTGATATTAATTTATAAGACTTTGTGTTATAAGGATAAGATTTGAACCTGGGTTGCTGCACCTTGACCAATCTCAAATAAATCATTAATTAATTGAAATAATCTTAATTAACTCTAGTTAAGTGTACATTACCCCCACCCCTGTCACAGCTGCTTGCGTCATTCTTAATCTAGCATTGACATCTCTGCTGACTCTGTTTATTGCAAAGACTAAAGAAATATAAAGACTGAAAACTAAAGAAGTTGTCTATTAAATAAATGAGAGTTTTCGAGGCAAAGAAGATAAAAAATTAGAAATCTCTGTTGCTGGTAAAAACAAATGTAGCGTTCAAATGTTTGCACATATTGCCATATTAGACTAAGGAGTACTAAGTACTTAGCTGATAGTACAGAGAGGTACTAGCACATTTGACACTCAATATTTTTGATAAATTCGGAAAAATAACGTTACAATATTTTATTTAAAAAATTGTGCTTATATTTCTTGAAAAAGAAGAATTTATAATTTATTGATAGCTTCAAAATAGTCAGAAGCATGAAAGAATCATCAAAGAATCCATGCGTGAACAGAGCTTTATGTAAGATTGTTTCTAGGGTCCCTAAAATTCCACCAGATTCAAAAGTTTTTTTCATATTTATGAAGCTTTTTATCAAATAACATTTAAGTGTTTTATTTGGTTGCTAAGAAAAAGATAAATAAGGTTTTATTACTTTCAAAAAGTTATCTTCCTTTTTATCTGCTGTCAAAGCGATAAAATTGTATTTTGTTTATGGCTTATTTTATACAGAAGTGGAATTATCAACTGTAATTACACAAGAGCTTTTTATTTCGCCGGATAAATTTCTGTTTGTATGGTTTGTTGCCTAGCAATTTGAAAAGAAAAATTGTTTAATAAAATCACGACACCGTAGGTGGAGTGATTTTATTTTAAAACAATTTTTCGAGTCAAATTGTTGTCAGGTAACAAGGTTGAGATGTCAAACAGAAATTTATTCGGAGGAAATAAAATGCTCGAGTGTAATTCAACGAGATAATTTAACGATTTCTTTGGTTCTTCTTCACAAATATTCCCAAAATCTAATCATTTCACTGACAAATATTAGAAATATGAAGCAAATGACATTTTAGTGTTTTGGTTATTGTTTGGTTGCTAAGAAAAAGGTAAATAAGGTTACTTGCAAAAAGTTACCTTCTTTTGTATCCGCTGTCAAAGCGATAAAATTGTGTTTTGTTTATGGCTTACTTTGGAGTGGAATTATCATAAATATAACATCCCAAGTGCATGTCAAATTGTCGATAATTACATATACGAGGGATATTCGAAGGACTATTTCCCGATTAAAATTTAGTCAAACGCTGTTTCTCTTATGAAAAATAAAGCAAAATTTAAACACTTCCTTTGACAGCAAGTCAGAATCACATTGCCACGCCGTATCCAAATACGATAATTTGCACTATACTTGATGTCAGCTTAGAAAATAGCGTTGAGTAAGATAGGACGATGATATCCTTGAATCTGATTGGTCGAGACGAGAGGTGGATTTACATCAGCGAACATTGAAGAGATTCGCGATTTCATTTCCGTTTGACATTTCAAGTTTATATAACCTGAAAATAGTAAAACAACGTGTGTTTCTTTTTTATTTTGACAATTTTTATTCATCTATAGGTAAGTTTAACACTCTTTATGATAGGAATACGTTATGTCTTCGTACTTCGCGCCAAAGTTTAAACTAATAGAATGTTTGGGTGTAGAATGGACTGCATTCAAAGTGCCACCTACTATTTTCTAAGCTGAAATAGAGTATAGTACAAAATTGTCGTGTAATTCTACGTTGATTGGACGACATTCAGAAATATCGGACTTCTGATTGGCTAAAATTTTATGAGGGAAATAGTCAGTACAAATCAATTATTTTAAAATGTAGTGGGTACGGTCCTGCAATAATTGAACGGTGCGTCGCAAAACATACAAACATACAAACATAGAAACAGACACAGAAACTCAAACAGACCTTGATATAAATATGCGTACGAGAGACGGGGCTTGAATTGAACCAACGTTCATTTTATTTCATTCAAGGGAAGAACTCGAACATTCACAATCACACGCGATAAAAGTACTGCCGAATTAGGGCATATCACACAGCAGAACTTAAAGTAGTTCGGTCGTCAATTGAAGTCTTTGATTTTGTATTGAAAATGGTCTGGTTGAATAGAAAATTTAATATTATTTTCAAAAGTGCCAAGAAAACATGCCCTTGCGGTACTCGTTCTTGAGAAAAATCAGTTTGAAGTTCACTGTTTTTACATGGGCTCTTATGGAAAACGACACTTTTGGTTAAGAAAAATTGAAATTGCGCCGTAAAAGTTCGTTGAATAATAATAATAATATATTAAGGCTTCATTATGCATAGTCAAAACCCTACGTTGCCGATGTAAATAGCCCAAAAAATGGGAAAATATGTGACAAAATCACGACCAAGCGGAAGCCGATCGGGCGTCACGTTTTGCAGGGATGCCAACTGCGGAGCGTGGGAAATTTTAACGCAGATTTGAATGTTAACCTTTTATTTCTTGAAACAGATTGGATTGAAAAATCAATGATTTTCATGATTTTAAGTCATTTATCAAGAACTCGTTTTTATAAACACACTATCGTATTTATCATTCCTGTGTTTACATTTGAATGCCTCGGACAATGCTGCCGACTGTGTCGAAGCCATAACCTGGCCCGAGTTATGACACCGGGTGATTGATTTGTAAAATACGACTATTTGTTTGAGAACCAGATGCATAAAAATTCATAGTAATATTAAAAACCGTTACAGTCGAATTTCACTTCATAAATTGACAACAAAAAACGGACTGAATTTGACTAGCGTCAACGACGACCGAACTACTTTAAGATAGCAAATCGTTGGTGGATATAAGGTTTACAGCTGATGATGGCAGATAGGTACATCAACTGTTCACTATACAAGGTTTCCCAAAAGTGCCGGGACGGAGCTATAAGTTATGAACGAGTGAAGACAAAAATTGAAAATTTTGGGATCACTAAAGAGTCATAAAAACTACATTCGTAGATAGTTTAGAACTTCCAAGCAACGTGGAGTTTTTTTAACACTTTTAAATAGCAATCCCTGTCGAGTTTTAAAGGTAATGAAATAGTATATTATATATTGAGGGACTAAAGTGCATGATTTAATCCTGAGGGTGAAGTTTATGTCACGAGCCGAAGGTGAGGGAAATAATCACCTGAGGGATTAAAGGTACTTTAGTCCTGTGGTATATACGCTATTTTTTGCACTTCATCCTCAAACGAATGCAAAATAATTGAAAAGAATACACGTTTTTAATTTTGACAGTAAATTTTATGACAAATGTTTATATTGTTACCATAGATACTCTGTAACAAATAGCACGTATTTACTTGACAACGGCATTCATTAATTCAATTCCTTGACAACGGGATTAAATATGAGAAATAATCCCTTGGGATCAAATTAAGAACCTTAGTCCCAAAAAATAAAGACTAAAGAACAGTTTTACTCCCGGAAGTGCAAAAAAAATAAATACATCCCCATAAACCAAAACCCGATATCTTAATTCTTTCAAGAATTTAATTTTAATTAATTTGAATATTTTTTGCACGTTTTATAACAAATGTTCAAATTGTCGACCTTCTTCGGTCTCGCAATGACCCAAACGCTTTAGTGATCCCCAAATTTTCAATTTTTTTCTTCACTCGTTCAAAACTTAGATCCTTTCCGGGAAGCATGAAAGAATTTTCAAAGAATCAATGTGTGATGTTGGATTATATATTTCTTTAAACAATTTATGTAGTTAACCTACTAATACCGCAGTATAGTAAAAATTTTTTTGGAGAGTAGTCACGTCATCAATGTTGGTCACTAGATAATGACGTCACAGAACCAGATAATGACGTCACGGAATACTAGATTTACATAGTATACTAATTTAATTTTTTTATATGTAATGTGTGTTGCATTATTGAATTTACATGCGATGCTTATTATTGCGATCAATTTAATTCAATTATTAGACAATTAATATTTAAATATTATTGTAAAATTTAATATATTTCCAGTTAGAACTCTATAGCGTTACAGAAAAATTTGAATGTCATGTAAACGTACAACACAAAACACAATCCTTAATTCAGTAATGCCAATATGTGTGGTGAAAAAACAAACTGCAATTATTTAAAATAAATTTAAAATGCATTAAAAACATTATGTTCGGCTTTAAAATTATTGTAAATTTAATGAAAATGCATTATTCTTATAGTATGCAAAAAAGTAGTATTTATTTTATTCATTTAACATCACTAGGTCATTACTACAGTTATTTTTCATTTTGTAATGTTTTGATGACATGACTCCTCTGCAAAAAAATTACTATACTAACTTGTAGATTTTTAGTATGACAGTAGCTATCTCATTATAATATTCTGTTTTGATAATATCCCATACATCGATCGTATTAACGTCTCTAAGACGTACATCTTGCTACTGTCTTATAGACGTCATAAGGAGACTAGTATTGGTCGAATTTTAGACGTCTTATGCGGTAGTCTTCAAGTCGTCATTATGTTGTCCAGTTTTAAATCTCCCGCTTACAATATATAGGAGTCCTATATTTGTCTCAAAATTCATCTTGGTTATGACATACAGGAATCCTATATTGATCAAAATTATGTCGTATATTGGTCATAATTTTATTAAAAAGGACGTCATTTAACTGTCGAAAACGTATGAAATAGACGTCATTTGCATGGAAGAAAATAACATCTTTGAAACATCCAGAATGGAGGACATAAGACACGTATGTGACGTCTTTGTGATTACATTTGGATCAGACGTTTTAAAGACATGGACATTATAAAGACGTCTTAACGACGTATTTGTGTTTTACGAGATGCTACAATATTACGACCCTAAAAACGAATTTTAGGTCAACCAAATTTTTTATACGCATTACATACATATGTATCGATATTCACTGCATTAGATTTTGTTTAATAATAAAAATAAATTAGTCTAACCTTTGATGTGGTCTTGAAAATATGAATAGCTCCTTTTTGAAGTCACTATATATTATTTGAGGTATTAATACAATTCACAGTTTAAACACTCACTTTAAAAAATAGATTTATTACTAAAAACACACAGAACAATATAAAACAATGTGTACACAACAAAAAATCACGTTGAACTGAATCGCATCAGTTTTTTGGCGTGTAAGTTTTGTTTTAACAAGTTCGCCATGTCTTGTTTCGTTTGTTTTGAGAAACGGTTGAAAATCGATAATTGTTTTTAAAATGAATTAATACCAGTGGCGTAGGTAAATATTTTTTGAGGGGCAATAATAATTTATTGTTAATGTAATTTAATTTTAATGGTTGGTAAACTGTTGTTATACAGGTTGGTGGAGGTGAAATGCGAACATAGGAAAATATATGACAATGGAGTTATCATGCTAGGCATCTTGATATACGTGGAATAAGTACTGTCAATGTCATATTATTGAAATTTTTATTTTCATTAAAATATTTTCTCTGCATAATAATGTATGTGTACGAGCAGAACGAGAAAGTTTACATGCACTTTTAGATTTTATTATTATTTCTGTTATTGATTACTCTTTTTGTCAGACAAATTCACATTACTTCGTTTTGTAACATACTACAAAATATATCAAGATACCTGGCATGAAAGTTCGATTGTCATGTATGTTCCCTATGTTCGCATTTCACCTCCACCAACCTGTATATTGAGTCAACTTTTAAACGATTTATTTTTGTTACAAAGCAAACTAATACACATGCCATGTTAATCATTTTCGCAATTACAATATAAAATACTTTTTCTAGTACACTCTAATGATATATTTATACATTGGCTTTGTTGTTCTAATGAACATCAAATGTTATAAGTTGTACTCGCATGACCAAAACGTATAAAACATTTGTAATCAACGTCTTCTTAGAATTACACATGTTTTAGTTCTTCACAAGAAATACATACATACGTAATCACCTAATCACACACACACACACATACCAAATGCAGAAGAAAATGCAAAGATGTTCCAACAAAAATTAAAATTTAATCACGGTTAAATAATATATCTATGAATTTATCCAAAATGTATTTTTGTCCGTAATATGTCTTAAATACAGTTGGGAAGCTTACGATTTGAGTAAAATAGCCCAGTCAATCTAGACGAAAATTAGCCAAACCTGGGAATGGAAGATAGAAAGCTAATTTTTTGCACAATGTTCCTTATAACGTAGTATAACTCTCCTAGAAAATCCCAAGGTTACCGACGCTTGCTTCCCTCGCGAAAGGGCAAAAGGTCCTAAGGGATGAAAATCATATATGCAGACTTAAACTCGTATAACTTTCGATCGGAATGACGTAGACACGTCAACGATAGCTCAAAATGTTGAGAATGTTGTGCACTGTACAAGTAGACAGTCAAAGTCAAATACGTTTTGGATAAATTCCGTGTTGGATGATTCCAGTTAGGTATAGTTGCGTTTTGGTTAAATTACGGTTTACCTGAAAACGATTTGACAATATTAGTCGAAGTTGCGGTTTAGTCAAATTACGGAATGTGAAATTACAGTTTGCTAGAATACAGTTTGACTAAATTACGGGTTGGAATATTTACGGTTTGACAAGATTCCAGTGAAACAAATTACAGTTTGACTAAAATACAGTTTGGCTTCATTATTTTTGGTCAGACTACTCTTTGACAAAACTATATTTGACTAAATAAGCGGACGCCGTTTTTACCTTCCGCTTACCTGTAAAAGAAGGTATTGGAATCATGCAAAAAATCGGGTTGTGAGTTTTTAGTGGATAAGCACGAATTAGGGTCCTTACAACTCATTTTTGATAGATAGTGTGTGTGTGTATGTGTGTGTATGTGTGTGTATGTGTGTGTATGTGTGTGTATGTGTGTGTGTGTATGTGTGTGGTCCGGGCCGATGCCGGATATCGCATAACTTAAATACGAATTACCCAAAAATGTTGATATTTGGTATTTTACAATTGTATACGAATAGGAAGAGCTCATTAGATTTTTTGAAGATTGAAAAAGATAATTGTCAAAAATTTATATAAATTTGGATATAGTATTTATTTCTAATAAGAATAAGAAGCAAAGTTACTTGCAACTTACGTTATAAAAAAATTATCTTTATCTGGTAGCATTAAAGAACTGCGGTAAAATTTTAAAAATAAATT
This sequence comes from Agonum fuliginosum, assembly GCA_947534325.1. Classification (NCBI taxonomy): domain Eukaryota; kingdom Metazoa; phylum Arthropoda; class Insecta; order Coleoptera; family Carabidae; genus Agonum; species Agonum fuliginosum. The sequence continues at coordinate 948,289 of OX384045.1, read as the reverse complement.
TATCAGATAAAACGTTGAAATCTTGTAATCCATGTTCGGTTGATTTTTGTTTCTGTATAAAAAATATTGACAGGTGAGACGGGTGACAAGTTGACATACTAGCGCTATATAAGTCATAAATAAGATATTAAATGTAGTAATTGAACGGAGGATGGCTTCAACACATAAGAGTTTTCCTGTGAACGAATCTTTTGATTCAGGTGATGCAAATTACTGTGTTTGAATATTCTAATTTTTTATTTGTATATTTTAGGGACACACCGGATTGTATAGTATACATTTATGTTCATAAGTCTAGATATGGCGGAAGGTTGTGTGCAGGCCACTTCAGATCTTTTTCCTTCTTTATAAACTTCTATCCTCTAAGATTTAAATTGCAGATTTACGCCTGTTAATTCCACTTGGGTGTATCACCCTCACATATTACAAGCCACTCGCCAACCTAAATCGAACCTAAACTTCAATACCATCAACCTCTGAAAGGAGCAAGCGAGACGGTATGAGGTGAAGAGAGACAGCAGATGAAGATGCGCTCACTACGATCAGAACCGTGTGATAGTTCAAACTCGTGACGTGGCAGTGGCGTACGTTATAGGAGGGGGCGGGGGTGCCTAACGGACTGCACTGGGGGCCGGACTCACTGGGACTTTTACCAGGGCCGGAGTGATGGATAACGGAGGATGGAGATGCTACATTTACTCTTGGATTTAGAAAGGTTTGATAATAATTATACGCTGCGAATACCGTAAACAGAGAAGATGGTATTATTCTATTCATGTTTATTTAAGGAGGTTGGTGACCGTTTATTAAAATGATGATGAGAGGCTGAAATTTATACAGTGCCTTCATTTCACTATTTAGATTCTAAAATAATTTTTTTTAAATTTTCGTCTATCCGGTTTTTGAGTAATTAAATGTTTTACATGGACTCTTATGGCAATTCACTAAATTTTTGTTTAAACTATATGATAAAATGATGAAAAATTCACAGAACTTGTATTAATATTTCCAATAAACCTTTAAAAATAAGTTCTTGAAGATTTTGTGTACTTTGTCTAAACCATTTGCAAGTTATTTAAAAAAAATGTAAGCATGTCAAGCATTTTTGATTAGGGAATTAGTAATTATTGTAAAAATAAATATCACAGCAATGCAATGACATCAGCCAACGTGCGTTGAGGCGTTGAGCTAATTTTGTTTTACATTATCAAAAATATTTTTATTTTCATATCCTCCCTCTAAGGCTAATGTCTGGGTACGCCACTGCAGGGGTCCCCAACCTCCTTAATCGCATGATGCGAATAACAACCAATGGATTTCATTCTTTCTGGAATTAATTTTGGGTAACTCGAGTGGTACACGAGAACTGATTACGTTAAAAATTTGATGTGGCCAGCACACAACCTCCCGCCATATCTAGACTTATAAACATAAATGTATACGTACAATCCGGTAATAAAAATCTAAAATATTCGAACACAACAATTATTATCGCCTGAATCAAAAGATTCATTCACAGGAAAACTCTTCTGTGTTGAAGCCATCCTCCGTTCAGTTACATTTAATATCTTACTTATGACTTATATGGCGTTAATGCCAACGTGTCACCCGTCTCACCTGTCAATATTTTTTACGCAAAAACAAAAATCAACCGATCATAGATTACAAAATTTATATATAAATTTATTTTTTAAATTTTACTACAGTTCTTTAATGCTACCAGATAATAGTTATTTGTTTAACTAGGCAAAAAAAAATTAGATTTGCTGCCGCGGCTAGCTTATACAGCAAATCTGTTTTTTGTCATGTTAAACACATTATTTTTTCGGCGATTGTTATTAATTAATATTAATTTAGTGATTATTTTCAATACATTGATAGGTATCGCAATCAAATTATGTTGCTATGTGTATATGTTGACAGTTGCTATGAAAAAACAAAATAGGTTAGGTATGTTGATGAATTTTATAAATGTCAAATTTGTTGATTCACCATAGTAACAATTACTTTTGCTGCCTACGCTTTTTTTACTATTTTCGCTACCTAGGCAGCAAAAATGACACTTTGCTGACTGTCAACTGTCAAAAAACAGCACTTTTAATGTCAATCGCCGAAAAAGACAATTTTTTAATAACCTAACTTGCAAATACCTTTTTCCCTTATTCTTATTACAAATAAAGAAAACAACAAAAATTCACATTTTTTTACCTCTAATTTTCTCGAAATCAGAAAGTTTTTTCTAAAAAATAACACTACCCCAACGTAGATTAAACTTCAAACTACATGATTCAAGTTTAAAATATCATGTTCTGCGAAATATAAAGAAAAATCTGTAGGTGCTTCCGTTGAACGTGCTGAAAAATACTAATAAAATGAAGTTTTATCCCATATCAACCATATAAAAATTTGTTTTTGTTAAAATGTGCAACCATGTGTCGATGAGGTGTATGAATGTAAAATACTTTAACGTGTATATTCTTCCTGTACAGAATGCTCTCAAGACAAGAAGCTACTCAGTTTCTGTTCCCAGACTGAATCGACCATATCAGAGATTTTATCTTCGTTTGTTCAACTTATCTGTCTGTTAACTTGTAGATAATTATGTCTGCCGGGCTGCCTGTCATATATAATTAATTACAATAGATTAAATTATAAACACGTTTTATTTAGTTCGATATCATATTAATTTTGTTTTACAAGTTAATATATCGAAACACGAGTGTTAAAAGTAATAGAAGACAACATTGTAACAAAAATAAAAACATATTTATCTGTTCTTATTATTAATCGGTCATTACACTTTCAAACAATAGTCTATTTATATCAACCAAGTTGGAGTAGTTTCTAGTTATGATTACGATTGTGTGGTTATGCTGTCAATAAATTAATAAATAATAAATTTAAAATTTGTTCTGTATTATTATTTAAGCGGCTCGTCTACGTTTTTACAAAATTCTTAGAATACTCTCGATTTTACTTTTTTTTCATTCCAATCTTTTCCCCACTACTAGGGCTGCCTGAAACCCGTCCGAAACTCGTACTTTGCCGCATCCTAGCTATGAAAAATACTGTAAAAGTGTTTACGTCACTCGGGGGAGGAAAGCAGTGTTTTCCTCTTGCTACTGGAGGGAGGGAAGCGAGTTTTCCCTCCCGCTCGGGAGGACCGTACTTGCTTTCCTCCCTATAGGGAGGAAAATACTGTTTTCCTCCCTATAGAAAGGTGATTTCGAGGCCCTCGTGACGTAAAATATTGTGTGTCCCACGGGAGGGAAGGCTATTCCTCCCTTGGGCGAAGCCGGCGCCCTCGCTCGGGCCGCCGCTTGGCCCGCGGGAGTAATAGCAATTACTCCCTTGGGCGAAGCCGGCGCTCTCGCTCGGACTCGCCTGCGACTCGCCTTCGGCTCGGGTCGCCGCTTCGCCCTCGGGAGTAATAGCCATTACACCCTTGAGCGAAGCCGGCACGCTCGCTCGGACCGCCGCTTCGCCCGCGGGAGTAATAGCACGCTTCCTTCCCTAGGTGCACAAAATACTATTTCGTTGCGAGTAAACTGTCAGATTATTATTGACTTCAGGATAATGTTTTTATAAACATTTAATAGAGAAAGAATGGATCTACAGATGTGCCTTTTTAAAATTTAAAAAATTAATTTCTATCATGATATGTATATAACCATGTAAAGTTTGCATAAAATAGGAATTTTTCAGAATTTTTATATTCGTGTACAATTTTTTAATCAAAATTTAAAAAAGACACATCTGCAGATCCATTCTTTCTCTATTAAATCCTTGTTGAAATAAAATTTGAGCATTCTTGTACTGGCCACAAAACACTCGCTACGTTAGTACATTTTATGCTGGATTTTAAGTAGTAGACGGGCCTCTTAAATGCAATCTATTGTAATGCATATTTCGTAACAAAATGTATAAATAATCTCTTCATTAATGTTATTAAATACAATAATAAGGAAGCTAGCGCTTAAACGTGTTTTAAACATTAATAACAAACAAATTTACATTTATTTGTAATATTATCGCAAATATATTTCAAAGTTCGTGAAGCAAATTTATGGTTATTTAGTCTTAATATATTTTAATTTACTCTGTTCACTGTATAATTATTATACCAATCTGAGAAGTCAAAGTGATGTAAAAACTTGAAATTTATTCAAAGCTTCTGGCCATAGAATCATAACTGATAATATATACAAATCAATTTTATTTATTTCCAATTATTTATAAATAAATAATGGTACCCTACAATTATTATAACGTTATTATTCAAATTATACTTTGTGGGAGAATAACATTAAGTTTAACTGCACAAATATATCTACTGTGATGTACCAACAACCATAAGATGTAGGTGTGCCTGTACTTCAGCAAAAAATAAGAGATACCATTTAAGAGGCCCGTCTACCTCCTAAAATGCAGCACAAAACGTACTAACGTAATATTTAAACAAAAATTGAACATTATTATAAGAATTTCCAATTTATGCAAACTTTGCATGGTTATATCTTCTGATATAAATTTTTTTAAATCTGACGTGGCCATCACACAACCTTCCGCCATATCTAGACTTTAAACAGAAATGTATACGTACAATCCGGTGCCCATTTAAAATATACAAATTAAAATCTAAAATATTCAAACACACAGAAATTTGCATCACCTAAATAAAAAGATTCATTTACAGGAAAACTCTGCTGTGTTGATGCCATCCTACGTTCAATTACTATATTTAATATCTTAGTTAGGACTTTAGCCCTAGTATGCCAACTTGTCACCCGTCTCACCTGTCAATATTTTTTACGCAGAAACTAAAATCAACCGATCATGGATTACAAGATATCAACGTTTTATTTGATAAATTTATTATTTAAATTTTACTGCAGTTCTTTAATGCTACCAGATAAAGACAATTTTTTTATAACGTAAGTTGCAAATAACTTTTTCTCTTATTCTTATTACAAAAAAAAATACTATATTTTTCCAAATTTATATACAATTTTGACAATTAACCTTTTCAATCTTCAAAAAATATCACTACCGATGAAGATATTTGTACCAAAATCTAATAAGCTCTTCCAATTTATATACAAATGTTAAATACCAAATATCAAAATTTTCGGGTAATTCGTATTTGAGTTATGCGACTAAAACTCGGCCTTGACCACACACACACATACACACACACACATACACACAGACATCATCGTGAAACTATCAAATATGAGTTGTAAGGATCCTAATTCGTGCTCATTCTCTAAAAATTCACTACCCGATTTTTTGCATGATTCCAATACCTTCCTTTACAGGTAAGCGGAAGGTAAAATGGCTCATCTGTAGATCCATTCTTTCTCTACTAAATGTTTACAACAACATTACCTTGAAGTCAATAATAAACTAACAGTTTACTCGCAACGAAAACACTTTTACAGTATTTTTCAACTTCAAAATGACATTAGCGGTAAAGTACGAGTTTCGGGCTGGTTTTAGGCAGCCGCAGTAGTGGGAAAAAGAGTAGACATTCATTAGACGTTGTGCAAAATAATTAATTTTTTTAATTTACTTTAAATAAGTTACTAAGTTACCCTTATAGTCCAGGCAAAATGCTACAAAATTCGCCAAATAAACAAAAAAAGTAGGAGACATGTAGTAGGAGATAGTGGCTAAACCAGGCCCTCCTGAAAAATTAAAAATAATATATATGATAGAAAAATGTCTCTAGAATCGAATTCTTTAAACCGGAAGTCGTTTTTTCTATCCGTTCACAAGTTACAGCCTTTTTACCTCTCGCCACTCATATCTGTAAGAGAGGTATTGTAATCATGATAAAATTTCGATAGTGAGTTTTCAATAGATAAGCACGTTTTGAGGTCCCTAGAATACAATTTTGATAATTTCGCGATGATGTCTCTGTGTGTGTGTGTGTGTGTGTGTGTCAGTGTGTCAGGATGGATGTTGGAGGTACGATAACTCAAATACCACTGAATAAAAAAATTTGAAATTTGGTATACAATATTCTGACACCCTAGATTAGATCTGATTAGATTTTGGTGTTGATCGTGCAACCGGAAGTGGTAGTTTCTTGAAGATCTGAAGAGTTTTTCTGGAATATTCTCAAAATTAATGGATAAATAGGAATTTTTTAAATAACATTGTATACTAAATGTTACTATCTACAATATGTATTCAAAACGTTGTTTCTATCTAGCACCATTTTCCAATTACAAGAAGTTAAAAATTCTACAAATTTGTTACAATTTTGATTTATCTGCCTACCTATGGAAACAAAAAATAAAATATTTGAGTGTTAATGTCATATGAATTTTTGACTTTTTGGCAAATTGAAATGGAAAATATGAAATGTCATTTAGTATTTATAAGGTCATAATAAATATTATAAAAACTACAATTCCCGAATTCCCTTCTAGTACAATGGTATATTTGTGAGTAAGTACTACATAATATATACTTTATTAGAAAAATAAAAATAGTAAAGTATAGCGAGAGGTTATGTGTGTTGGCCACATCGGATTTTTTGTGTCAGGAAACAAAGTTAAGGCATGATTTAATTATCTTCGTTCTACCAAAAGAGTTACAGAGTTTTTTGGAAATATTGTTTTTTCCTAATATGGCGACTCGAGCACACTTTCTGCTGATGAGGACTCATCGGTATCTTGAATGTTACATATTTTTTTATAACTCTGCAAATTTTCAGAAGTCTCCTACTTTTTTTGTTTATTTTATGCAATTTTCCTGGACTATTATTTTTGCGAAATTTCTGAAAATATAATACTAGTCTCAAGTTGGGTAAAAGGCGTGCTAGATATTTTCTCACGGGAACTGTGCAGGCCTTACCTGAAAGATTTAACTGCGAGTGCAAAACATGCGCATTAAATTAACCAAAGTTGTATTAAACATCAGTAAACGATTTTTCTTTCTATACAAAAGGAACGTAATATATTTAAGCTTTTATTCACGTATTTAAACATATAAAATCGTAGAATTTATGTTCAAATTAAATGTTTGTGAAAATAGGTACTGTAAAGTGTCGATTGACATTCAAATAATTTAACACCGTGTTCTCAAATACGCAAACACTTGTTAGCTGTCAAGAGTGGAGCCGCAATTAGCTCCAAAAGTGTGAAAGGAAAGACAGAAATTATATTTGACATCCGAAAGTTCTTATGATTTTAATTGATATATTTATATTTAATTATTAATACACTGAAAAGTGTTTCCTAAATTTTACATTGAGAGAAAGCTCATCCTCTTTTTCATTTTAAATACAGGCTGTTCCAGAAATTTATTTAATATTATTGTAGATATAATATTTTATTATATTACAATGCTGAAATGCTACCTACGTTCTAGTATACTTTATACTTCATAAGTGAATTGACGCCTGGTAACCGCACACACAGTATAATATGTATCTACGGGATGTGTCACAACTTTAAAAAAATCTGATGTGGCCAGCACAAGACCTTTCGCCATACTCTACCTACTATTTCTACTGTACTGTAGGTACTCACAAGTACAGGATGAGTCAGCTAAGTGTTCCCTATTTCATTTGTTTGTAAAGTCTCAAGTCCGCCAAATTTTTGCTGTAAATACAGTAGCCACTTGAGTTTTTGTTCGCAAAGTTTTATCATTATTGCTCTATTGCTTCCTAATTGGTGACTGAAATAATGATTAATTAATTAATGATTAGTCAAACGACTATTTGTAGACATCCTTATAAGATTCAAATTCTGCAGGCAATTTCTGAAGAGGATAAAGCAAACCGATTGGAATTTGCAGAAGACGAAATTGAACGAATGAATGAAAACCCTGGTCATCTGAATAACATCATGTTTTCTGATGAGGCACATTTTCATCTTGATGGTGGATTTAATAGACACAATCATCGGTATTGGTCAGATGAAAATCCCCACTGGATTGCTGAACAATCCTTGCACTCTCCTAGAACGACTGTTTGGGCTGCAATTGGAGATTTTGGATTAATTGGTCCAATTTTCACATTGAAGTGAACCACTCGTGAAGTTTTTGTCTGATCGATTTGAAATTTCGGCAGTAAAAATTCCTTTAGATAGTTCATGTTTTGCAAAAATTTCGTCACTTTCTGATAAAAATTGCCTAAGTTATAAAAAATCCAAATAGGGAATAGTTAGCTGACTCATCCTGTATATTTTTGTCATTTTATGTTAAATGTATTCTATGGATCCTAAAACGTGCTTATTCGCTATAAAAACTCACAGTCGAAAATTTGGACCCATCACAATACCTCCCAGAATATAAGGCGGGAGATAAATTTTTAGTTTATAAAGTTGGTACCACAAAGCACATTATCGAACTTGAAGTAAGTTTTTATCGAATACCTAGAATACTCTCGATTTTACTTTTTTTCATTCCACTCTTTTCCCCACTACTAGGGCTGCCTGAAACCAGCCCGAAACTCGTACTTTGCCGCATCCTAGCTATGCAATGTCATTTTGAAGTTGAAAAATACTGTAAAAGTGTTTTCGTTGCGAGTAAACTGTCAGATTATTATTGACTTCAGGATAATGTTTTTATAACATTTAATAGAGAAAGAATGGATCTACAGATGTGCCTTTTTAAAATTTTTAAAATTAATTTGTATCATAGGACTTTTTTTATATTTTTTTGAATTCATGTACAATTTTTTAATGAAAATTTTAAAAAGGCACATCTATAGATCCATTCTTTCTCTATTAAATCCTTGTTGAAATAAAATTTTAGCATTCTTGTACTGGCCACAAAACACTCGCTACGTTAGTACATTTTATGCTGGATTTTAGGTAGTAGACGGGCCTCTGAATATCTTAAATAAAAATTATTTTAAGTTTACGTGGTAGTAACATATTTTCTATAGGCCAGCCAGTTAAAAATTGGTAAGTTTTTTTGGCCAAAGTGTATTAAATTTGCAAAACTAATTAATTTACTTTCTGTTTAAGTTTACAATAATAAATAATTTTATAGTTAACGTTCACGTAATATGGTAACTTTAGACTTAATAAATTAGTTTAAATCCAACACTAGAAATGTAACTATATCTGCGTAAGATAAAAATCTTTCTTAACCAATTAAACAGTCCGTATAAGGTGATTTACATATTTGGTGTATTACAATTTTACTCATGTTGTTTGCAAGATGCCTTACGTCCTTGCATTTCGATTTGACGTCGTATATGTCATTGTTTCTTCACATTTATTTATTAGATTTGAAGAAGCATGAATCTGACACAAATGTGGAGCAAGAAGGAACTTAAGGAGGTTCCCTAGACATTTTAAAAAATGTTCTAATGCAACCAAACTTTGAATTTATGTTGTCTGTGTCATAAAAATGATACCTGAATTTTTTGGAAATTTTTGACCACGTAGTTTGAACGAAATTAATTGTTAAATTTTAATATTTTACATGGGCTCTTATGGCTTTCCATTAATTGATTAAATAAAAAGATGTTAGAAATGTTCTATTTACTTAATTTTTGGTATATTAACGTATGCAAGCACGGACATCAATTTCCCAAAATTTGAAGAAGGTTGACCACATAGTTGTAACAATATTGTTGTTGTTGTAAAAAAATCTTCAAGCATTTTTTGATTAGTGAATTAGAAATTATTGTAAATATATATCACAGCAACTGAACGAATTGCAATATCAACTAACACCCGTTGACCGAATTTTGTTTTACATTAATAAAAATATTTTTATTAATTAAAGGCTGATATCTGAGTACGCCACTGCATGTCTAGGGAACCTCCTTAAGGGGCTCGTTTACCTATTTCTCGAATTACTAAAATAGTCTCGATATTACTATTTTTTCTAATTCACTCTTTTTCCCACTACTAGGGCTGCTTGAACCCAGCCCGAAACTCGTACTTGCCGCATCCTAGCTATGCAATGTCATTTTGAAGTTGAAAAATACTGTAAACATGGCTCCAGTATTCCCATAATAACTTCTGTATATTTTAAAGAAATTAAGGGAAACAAAAATTATTCGAAAAAGGAAGCTTAGCTGCAGGCTTCTTGCTTTTAAATTTTTCTTTCCATTTATAATGACCGAAAAAATCATATCAAATCGTATCAAATAGTGGCAAAAAACGTTCAAATTCCTAGACCAAAGACAAAAAATAAAAAACTAGAGGCATTAAGACATCCTTTGTTAATACACTCATATGTAAAAGCGTCATATATTTCAATTATAACTAAAGTAAAGGTGGGAGGCGTACACTTCTGTAACGCTGTAAAATTTTAGGGTAGACGAACACCTTAAGGTGTACGCCTCCCACGTTTACTTTAATTATAATTGAAATATATGATGCTTTTACATTATGAGTGTATTAACAAAGGATGTCTTAATACTTCTATATTTTAATTTTTGTCTTTGGCCTAGAAATTTGAAGTAAAAAATTTAAAAACAATGTTTTTCCAGTATTTTATCATTATTTGATATGTATTTTCGGTCACTATAAATGGCAAGAAAAAATTACAAGCATCTATAAGCTTCCTTTTTCGAATAATTTTTGTTTTACTTAATTTCTTTAAAAAATACAGAAGTTATTATGGGAATACTGGAGCCATGTTTACAGTATTTTTCAACTTCAAAATGACATTGCATAGCTAGGATGCGGGAAAGTACGAGTTTCGGGCTGGTTTCGGGCAGCCGTAGTAGTGGGGAAGAAAGTGAAATAGAAAAAAAAGTAATATCGAGAGTATTCTAGGAATTCGTAAAAAAGGTAGACGAGCCCCTTAACGAAGATTTGTAAACATACTGTCATGAGTTTTACCCAACTTGGATTCAAATCTAAAAAATATATTTCTAATAAAATAGCTAATGCCGAATCTAAAATTCTAGATTTGAATATACTAGTAAACGAATCATACATATTTTCAAGACTTGAATCATCCTGTGTTTGAAAATTCTAGAATTTTATTTTCTCGTGTTGAAAAAATTCACCTAATTTCTGAGTTGCTGAAACCCAGAGATAATAGTTGAATATGGTTGAAAGCTGTTGGGAAGCACTGGTTTAGAGAGGGTCTGGGTCTAGCGGTGCCTGATGACCCCAGGGTCAGTGAGAGACCCGAGGTCATGTAGCAACCTGTGACACAGGTGTTGGATATGCGCTAGGCTTCAAGACGTTAGGTGTTTTTATAATTATGATGAATTATGATGATTATTATTTGTCACTTATGATCGCTTGGACCGTAAAGTGTCTTAGTGCTAACGATGCTATTAGAGTTGTGAGTATAATTACTGTTGCTTTTTACTGGATAACTTGTTCAGAAGTATACCAGGCACACCCCAAAAAAATCTGCCGTGGCCAGTACACGACATCTCGCCTAATTCTGATTATTCTACTAATCTAATAAATAGTTTTACTTACATTTTAATAGTTTCATGTTCATGTAATATGTAAACCATGCAAGCAAAATATGTCAACTGTACTGTCACTGTCATAACCATTCAAATTTTGTGTAGAAACCAATTTCATATCGTGGACAACAAAATACTGGTACTTCAAAAAAGTAGAATATTAGTTGCACTTTATTTTATTGTTAAATACTACCAGATTAAACAAATTGTATTTAAAATTAACTGTACCCATATTCTAGGTAATTTTTTTATTATTTTTAATTGTAAAAATTATCATAAATACATAATGTATACCAATTTATTCAAAAAAAATCTACCAAAATCGTATCCGATATTAAGATCCTTATTAAAACCTTAAATATGAATTTTGGTTATAAACGGTTTGATACTTTTTAAGTTATCGTGGACGAAAAATCGTCAATCCATACATACAGGATGAGTCAGCTAACTATTCCCTATTTGGATTTTTTATAACTTAGGTAATTATTATCAGAAAGCGACGAAATTTTTGCAAAACATGAACTATCTAAAGGAATTTTTACGGAAATTTCAAATCGATCAGACAAAAACTTCACGAGTGGTTCACTTCAATGTGAAAATTGGACCAATTAATCCAAAATCTCCAATTGCAGCCCAAACAGTCGTTCTAGGAGAGTGCAAGGATTGTTCAGCAATCCAGTGGGGATTTTCATCTGACCAATACCGATGATTGTGTCTATTAAATCCACCATCAAGATGAAAATGTGCCTCATCAGAAAACATGATGTTATTCAGATGACCAGGGTTTTCATTCATTCGTTCAATTTCGTCTTCTGCAAATTCCAATCGGTTTGCTTTATCCTCTTCAGAAATTGCCTGCAGAATTTGAATCTTATAAGGATGCCACTTAAGGTCCTTTAAAATCCTACAAATAGTCGTTTGACTAATCATTAATTAATTACTCATTATTTCAGTTAGGAAGCAATAAAGCAATAATGATAAAACGAACAAAAACTCAAGTGGCTACTGTATTTACAGCAAAAATTTGGCGGACTTTACACAAAAACTTGAGACTTACAAACAAATGAAATAGGGAACACTTAGCTGACTCACCTTGTACATACGTACACACATAGTAAATTCATATTGTAGAGACCCTGAAACGTGCTTATCCACCGAAAACTCATACTCGAACATTTGGACCTATTACAATACCTCTCTTATAGAATATGAGGCGAGAGGTAAAAGCGCTACTTTATGAAATGTACTGTTCCTTCCCGCTCCGGCCAACTCTGGCTGCACGGACAGCATATCTACCGATGACTAACATTATGTGAGGCAGTCACACTCTGTAGTTTAGTTGCATCTCTTGGTAGGGAAAGGTATTAAATTTGAGTGCAGATTTCCGGGCAATAAATCGAAGATGGGACTCGGCAACGCGTGGGAATCAAACAACTGAACGTTGTAAGAAGAAGTGTAATGTTGTTACTGCTTCGTGTGCTAACTAATAAGAGCAAACGGGACTTAAGAAGATTCACAGACATCATGAAGAAGTTGTAAAATCAACTCACGCCTACACTAACTACGAATCATTCGATTTGTTTCTGTAATATTTTAATTATTATTTTACTTAGAAATCTACAACGAAAAAATAGCTTATTATACATGGTTGTATTCAGCATTTTATGTAGAATCTTATAAAATATACGGGGTGTTCCATTTAATACGGAAGTTCCAGCTATACAGGAAGTAGTCAAAATTCATTATTTATGTAGTTTAATGCGCCTTTCAATGTAGTTTATAAACCTAATATACCTAAATGTAATTTACTTAAAAATACAATTTTTACCTCTCGCCTCATATTCTATAAGAGAGGTATTGTAATGGGTCCAAATTTTCGAGTATGAGTTTTTGGTGGATAAGCACGTTTCAGGGTCTCTACAATACGAATTTAATATTTTCACGATGATATCTGTGTGTATGTGCGTGTGTATGGAAGTATGGACGTATGTGACGATTTTTCGTCCACGATAACTTAAAAAGTATCATACCGTTTATAACCAAATTTCATATTTAAGGTTTTAATAAGTATCTTAACATCGGATAAGATTTTGGTAGAAATCCGCAAACCGGAAGTAGTACTTTTAGAAGTTTGGAAAAGTTTTCCTTAAATATATTGGTACATTATTTATTTATGACAATTTTTGCAATTCAAAATAAAAGAAATTGTGATTATCTATGTGTACAGTTAATTATAAATACAAATTGCTGAATCTGGAAGTATTTAACAATAAAATAAAGTACAATTAATATTATATTTTTTGAAATTCCAGTATCTTGTTGTTCATGATATGAAATTATTTGTTTCTACATAAAATTTGAATTATTAAGACAGTGACAGTACAGTTGACATCTTTTGGTTGCATATTGGTTTACATTATCATTTACATATTACATGAACATGAAACTATTAAAATGTAAGTAAAACTATTTATTAGATTAGTAGAATAAGCAGAATTAGGCGAGAGGTAGTGTGGTGGCCACAGCAGATTTTTTTTATCACAAAGCAACATTTAATAACCTAGTAAACCTAAAAAGTTCTAGTTTTTTGCCGCATACCTGTGTGTAAAATTGCAAATACCATAGACGCCAACGATGTGTATAATTATTTTTAGGAGGGCAAAAAATTATGTAAACTTATAAAAAAAATTGGACTTACCAGGAGTGGTGGAAGATCTAGAGCACCCTTTCGAGGGACTGGGAGGCAGATGTCGATGTTGTGGGGAAAACTTCGGCACCTGCAGAACGACTGGAGTCTTGATGGACAGATCTACTGGCTCCATTTGAACCGGAGGACCCTCTGCCTAAACACACCAAACACAACCTGAATATAACACACTATAGGGAAAGGTGTTCTACCTTGGGACAAAATTACATTTTTGTTCTATTTTTTTGTGATGAGTATTTCGGAAAATGATTGTACATTAAATTATTGTTAATAATATTTTTATTGTGATGATATTTGAAAGAATAATATATATATATATATATATATATATATATATATATATATATATATATATATATATATATATATATAAGAAATAAAAATGGCAAACTGTCCCGAGGTACAATGCGGTGTTGTACCTTGGAGCAGAGCTGGTTGTACTTCGGGACACAGAAAATATAATGCCTAGTGCACACGGAGAAACATTTTGACATGTTTCCTGAAAAAAGTTTCCGGAAACTTCAAAGTTTTAACGGCGCCTATAAAAATGGGGCGTTTTCAGGAAACGTTGTGAAGTGCAACTAACTTCTTATTTGTCAAATCGTCAAATGTGACATGTGGTCATAAATATATTTATTGTTTTTCAAATAAAATTTCAACTGCACTGGGCATAAGGAAAAAAGAAAGAATCAAATGAACAGAAACAATTTTTTTTAACTATATAGTAATTTTAAACGAATGAATTTATAAATTGTTTATGTTACACATATTTATTCAAAGAAATATAATTGAGTTTGGGAAGAGAAATAAATGATTCCAATTTATACGATTTAAAGTCTATACCGTAGCGCGATACTTAAAATTTTAGTTTAGCGATAAATGTACGCAATTATAATTTCCATTATCCTTGAAAATTAAATTAAAAGTTTAAAAATCCTCGAAGACATGTACCTATGCCTTGGAACCATGTCCCAAGGTACAAGCAAATTATTGTCCCAAGGTACAACTAAGCAAATATTTTTATTAAATATAACGCAGTATTTGTTTAATTAACTTTTAAATATCAATGCAAGAAGTTTTCGAAGAAGTAACAATGTATCTATCAGACAATGAAAGGTACCAAATAGGTACTTAGTAATACAAAATGCAACATACGATCAAAAAATACATTTCCCTCTGAAAAAAACATTCATCTTCAGTAACTGAACAATAAATGCATGAGTCTTGAAACAACGTGTATCACTTTATTTTCAACAGTGTTGTCAAATTCTACTTGAAATTAGTATATTTAACGCTAGATGCGACTGCAATTGATGGGGTGCATGTCACTGCGTCAAATTGCCGCAATGTCAAATTGCCACTGTGCCAAAATGCATCCCCACCACTTACATACTTGTAATAACGTATGTCGAGAGACTACTGCAAATTTATTTCGACACAGAGGCAATTTGACCCAGTGGAAATCAGGCACAACAGCAATATTTAGACATACTGGCAATCGGGCATAGGTTTTGGTATTTACTACACTAACGAAGCTAACAAAACCGTATTAGAGCCCCACAAACTCGGTTTTGGTATTTACTACACTAACAAAGCTAACAAAACCGTACTAGAGCCCCACATACTCGGTTTTGGTATTTACTACACTAACAAAGCTAACAAAACCGTACTAGAGCCCCACATACTCGGTTTTGGTATTTACTACACTAACAAAGCTAACAAAACCGTACTAGAGCCCCACATACTCGGTTTTGGTATTTACTACACTAACAAAGCTAACAAAACCGTACTAGAGCCCCACAAACTCGGTTTTGATACGTCAAATCTACTGTTGTGCCTGATTTCCACTGGGTCAAATTGCCTCTGTGTCGAAATAAATTAGCAGTAGTCTCTCGACATACGTTATTACAAGTATGTAAGTGGTGGGGATGCGTTTTGGCACAGTGGCAATTTGACATTGCGGCAATTGGACACAGCGGGTATTTGACATTACGGCAATTTGACGCAGTGGCGTGTTCCCCAATTGATGTTGTCCAAAGGTACATGCGTCCCAAGGTACAACACTCTCCCCTACAGTTCATGCAGCCAGAGTTGGCCGGAGCGGAAAGAGAAAGAAAAATGTGTCACAGAGTCAAAGTTCGCCAACTTATCAAGAGCTGGACGACTTCTTTATACACTATTTCAAGGTAGCGAAGCAGTTGCTGATAATCTATGTCCGCTCGATTAAAGGGCTATGCTTCTTGAGTGCAATAAGAATCAGAATTCACGATTTTGGCTATATTGCTCAAATTAAAAATCTGAAATTTTACATTAGTAAAGACAAAGCATTGTTGAATTGAAAAATTCAAACTATATATTGTTCCGACATTAATTAGAGATAAAAAGAAATTAAACACTAGAATTTCGTGAGGATCTCATGAATGAACTATAAAAGTTATCATTGAGTTTAAAGATTAAATGAGTAGAACATAGATGTAAAAAGGGCGGAAATACAATAAAACTATAATTTTATCAACAGAGTTGCCATAAATTATATCTAAACTTGTACAATTTTCGCCGAATTTCGCATAATTATTAAAGCCAAACTAATTACATTAATTAAAGATTTTGAAGATTCCGCACTTTTAGTCTTCTTCCTTAATCTACATACAAAAATTCAACATCATACGTATAACAGTATTAGATTGAGATCCTCACAAAAATTACTCGTTTTTCAATGCGTATTATTGCCATGCAATAGGCTCTTAATATTGTTCCGTTAGTGACATGTTTAACCTAAAATTACCAGCGGAATATTCTTTATAATTTAAGTTTTCTGCTTATTATAAATAATTTATGGCACAATTTTCCTCTCATAACTTCATTAGCAAAACTTGAGCTATTAATTAAGAAATAATATTTAGGAGTTATATGGCTTTTAAATTTTATGTGTTTCAGTACTGTGGTAATTATAAATTGAGTAAATTAACATTCAAAAATTGTTTCATAATATTACTCATAATATTAAGCGTATACTTTAAGTAATGCTTTAATGTATTTAATGACTATGATTGAAATATGTACTTAAGTATAGTCGGAGGTAAAACTATTGTACCAAATTGATTTTAAATAACGTGAAATTATAAAATTATAGTGAATATTTTTAGCATTTTTGTAAAATGAGCTTATAGTCCGTGGGCCCGCCGACATAAATTTCATTTATACATAACCGGCTGCAACTTCTTGAGATGCTTCATTGAGGTGAGTCTACCACATATTTCCCTATGAAAATTTTCGATCTCGCGGCGTTTCCTCAATAATTCTACCGGAAGTCGACTATTCGTATTAATTGCAAAATTTATACATACTCTAATTTTGAATGAGGGAATCGAATAAGAAACAACTGAAACGCATGAAAAAAAAGTTGTCCGACAAAATATATGCAGCATCAAGCGTGTCTACCAAGATAGACATGCAAAAATTTCAACCTCGAAAAATTTATTGATAGCGTTCCAATTTTTTCATAATTTGTTGATGAAAACGTATCTAAATCAAATATTCAATTGTCCGACAAAAATCATTTTGCGATTTTTCAGTCCGACGCGTGGAAATTGTCCGCTTCCTGAGGACCAAAAATTTAATTTAATTTTTACCTCTCGCCTAGAGAGGTATAGGGATCGTGAAAAAAATCGATGTCGAGATTTTTGTCAATAAGCACGTTTTAGCACCTTTAGAACCTATTTTGACTATTTTCACGATGATGTCTGTGTGTGTGTGTGTGTGTGTGTGTGTGTGTGTGTGTGTGTGTGTCTGTGTGTATGTATGGAAGTCTGTATGTGCGCCTACTATAGTCTTTCGTTCTGATTCATTATCTCAAATTCTACTGAACATAAAATTCTAATATTTTGCAATATACAATAGTATATGTTAATGAAGAGCTGATAAGATTTTGGTAAAAATCTGCCAACTGGAAATGGTATTTTCTTGAAGCATTTTACCATTTTTTGCAAAAAAATATAGAAAATTCTGGGATAGCTACAATTTGTCATACGACATTTCAAAGAACAAATTATATCTTACAATATTTATTTAACATCTTGTCTATATCTCTTACCAATAAAGGAAAATTATTTTTCAAAGATATATAATTTTACCTACCACGATTTGTAAATCACAATATAGGAAAAAATTTAAAACAAAAATGAATATGTCAATGTGACAGATGAACAGACGTATGCACAATTTCTGAAATGTTTGTGGCACCATTTTAAAAGAAATGTAAATATTATTAATGAACATAATGTAATAAGGTAATAATAAAGTTAAATTTTTATCTATAAAGAGATAATTAAGAACTAAGAACTATAAGATTATTTTCAAAAAGTTTGTAAATTTATTGCAAAATTATAATTTAAGAAAGCCTAACTAAAACCAAATTCACATAAATTACAGTGTTAAAGCGAGAGGTCGTGTGCTGGCCACAACAGATTTTTTCATAGGGAAAGATGTGGTAGACTCACCTCAATGAAGCATCTCAAGAAGTTTATGCAAACTTTACACGGTTATATCTCATGATAGAAATTAATTTATAAAATTTTAAAAAGTCACATCTGTAGATTCATTCTTTCTCTATTTAATGTTTATAAAAACATTATTCTGAAGTCAATAATAATCTGACAGTTTACTCGCAACGAAAACACTTTTACAGTATTTTTAAACTTCAAAATGACATTGCATAGCTAGGATGCGGCAAAGTACGAGTTTCGGGCTGGTTTCAGGCATCCGCAGTAGTGGGGAAAAGAGTGGACCGGAAAAAAATCAAAATCGAGAGTATTGGTTACTAATTTAAAATGATTTGGCGTAATGCACCACTCCATTCGAATGATTTGTCCAGTACCACTAATGCATATTTAAGTACAACATCAACTGATCTTTCTCTAGTTGTGTAGACAGGCGCAGTTTCTTCCTCGCATTCACATAACGGCACATAGAAGATGCGCCGCGCTGTGGCAGATGGTACATGGGAACATCTTCTATACCAACACACTCAGGCTGTACAGTCCCCTTCACCCATAGACGGAGGCGACAGAGAGAAGATCACACGGTGCATGGCACATTTGAGATTGTAACACCCACTTGACAAAATCAAATCCCAAGAACGTTTCAAGAATGTGAACATCCCGACCTGTTAATTGTTATATTTGCCCATTAACATCCCATAAATATCCTAGTGATTGCTAATGTCCGCCCTTATTAACATTATCAGCTATAATAACTCAAGGACATAATTTTGTGACATTCCGAAAGCACGTTGCTTGGTAACCTAAAAGCAACATTCTTGAGGTAGCTGTCACAAAATTATAAGGCGTCCGCTTATTTAGTCAAATATAGTTTTGTCAAAGCGTAGTTTGACCAAAAATAATGAAGCCAAACTGTATTTTAGTCAAACTGTAA
Source organism: Agonum fuliginosum (assembly GCA_947534325.1). Lineage (NCBI taxonomy): Eukaryota > Metazoa > Arthropoda > Insecta > Coleoptera > Carabidae > Agonum > Agonum fuliginosum. The sequence goes on along the minus strand of OX384045.1, from coordinate 928,742 downwards.
TTTGTTCAACTGGAATTTTGTCAAACCGTAAATATGCAACCCGTAATTTAGCCAAACTGTATTCTAGACAAACTGTAATTTCACATTCCGTAATTTGACCAAACCGCAACTTCGACTAATATTGTCAAATCATTTTCAGGTAAACCATAATTTAGCCAAAACGCAACTATACCTAACTTTTGATCGGCGCTTATTCAATATAAATTTACTGATTATATTTCTGCGCTTTTCCAACGTCTTAATGACTAAAAATGCGCTTTTACAACTCTCCGATATTTTGTTGGGAACATTTTGTTTGGGGAAATATTGTTCAGGAACCTTTTGTTGGGAATATTTCGTTGGGGATATTTTGTTGGGAACATTTTGTCGGAAACATTTTGTTGGGAACATATTTCAAAGGAACAAAGCGGTTAGCTGTTAATCTATGTCCGCTCGATTAATATTGTTTAACAAGTTAATATTTCGTTTACGTTTAGGTATTGCAGCATTAAAAATAAAATTATAATAATAAATAATACAATTTATGTAAAGACCCCTTTCTAAAATGATTCCGCACGCCTATGGCGTCTCATCACCTCACTTTTCAATGCAGCATCCCGCACATATGTCTATCCACTCACCCATACACTGACACACACACGCACACACACATACATCTAGGAGACACACACACACATACAAACACTGTACATCGATGCGCAGATTTCTCTACGTTAACGTTCTTCAACTCTTCGGTAACCAACACGACGACAACAAATGACAATCGGTGTGCCTGGCTACAATAACAAACAACAGACTGCGGGCAGCAGGAACTGTGAATGTTGCAGGAATGCACAGAAGACGAGGGACGAAGCGGATTTTTTTAGCGTTTTTTTGATTTAAATACGAGAATACGAGGGCGGATTGACTTACATTTTTTCAAATATTTTTATGTTGTTGTGTTTGATATTCTTTCATAATAATTGACACAAATTTTCAAAACGATCTTTTATTTAGTCTGGTTTTGGTGAGTAGGTTTGTGCATTTTGAAAAATGGATAGAAAAGAAATTCCAAATTCTTTCATTTGGAGGGGGAAATCGCATCTTACTTCAAATACAGATATGCTGAAATTTTGGTTATATACTAATTCGACCCCGAGGATTTCAAATCTGTAGTCGAAACATTTTTTCGACCAGTATTTTTCGACATAATTTTTTTAAGTCGAAAACGGGTCGAAATGGAAAATTTATTTTTTAACCATTGGATTCCTTGCCCTGAATTACATATAAATCCAAATTTTGGCGAAAAAATTCCAACGGGTACGATTTTTAAAGCACTTCAAAAATGTTAATAAACGTCGAAAAATGTCAAAATTTTAGATTCGCTCAAAATTTGGTTATACCCTATTTAAAACCCGTGGAATCCAATGGTGCAACTAAAAAAAATTTTCGTCCAATACATTTCGAGATAATTTTTGCAGGTAAAAGACGGTAGTAGATACAAGTTTAATTTTTCCACCATTGGATTCCTCGGGTCGAATTACATATAAATCCAAATTTTCGCAAAAAAATTCCAACGGGTACAATTTTTATGAAGGGTATTTGAAAATGGCCAAAAACGGGGGTCTACCCCTTGGTGAAATTTTGGCCGAAATGACTTTTTCTAACAGAATTGACTGAAATTTTGGTTATATACTAATTCGACCCCGAGGATTTCAAATCTGCAGTCGAAACATTTTTTCGACCAATATTTTTCTACATAATTTTTTTAAGTCGAAAACGGGTCGAAATGGAAAATTAGTTTTTACACCATTGGATCCCTCGGGTCAAACTATATATAGGTACAAATTTTTACGGAAAAATTCCGACTGATACAATTTTTATGAAGGATTTACAAAACGACTTGACTCGTATTTTGGTCGAAAAACTAAAACTTTTTCGATTTGGCTGAAAATTTGTTTATATACTAATTCAACCACGAGAAGTTCAAATCTGCAGTCGAAAAAAAAATTCGACGTATAGTTTTCGACATATTTTCGACGAGTCGAAAACTGGAAAAGGTAGAAAATTTATTTTTACTCCATTGGATTGCTCGGGTTAAACTACATACGTATATATAATTTCCGATTAATAGGAATTTTTGTAATAACAATGTATGTTACTATCTGCTATTTGTATTAAACACGATGTTTCTATCTAGCACCATTTTCCAATTACAAGAAGTTAAAATTCTACAAAGTTAAAATTTTGATTTATCTGCCTACCAATGAAAACGAAAAATAAAATATTTATTATTTATATGGCTATGATAAAAACTACAATTCCCTTCTACAATGGTATATTTGTGAGTAGTACTACATAATATATACTTACATTAAAAAATAAAAATAGTAGAGTATGGCGAGAGGTCATGTGTGTTGGCCACATCAGGTTTTTTATTATATTCTTTATACTGGCTTAAAATAGTAAATTAAAAATATTTACATCTACCACTTCTTTTAGATCTCTGAAGATATTATAATCGAAACGTTCGAGTTATTGAAAATTCCAACTACCTTCGTAAATAACGAATATTTCAATTTTTAATCAAAATTCTTTTTTAATGTCAAGTTTATTTACAATTATGTTTGTTGTCCCTAATAGTCCGGGAGCTGGCGTCAAATTTGACCGGACCATTTCAACAAAGCTGATTTTTATAATATAATTAGTTCTATAATAACTAATTAAGAATTGCAGTGTTAGCTGGTCCGAAAGCGGGGCTCAAGATTTTAAGAGGCTGTGGAACTTGCAAAAAATACAAGATTTTTAAGTGAACCAGCAAAGCTAAAATTTTGTATAATGATAATTTACCAATTATATTTAACAAAAATCTGACGTGGACACCACATGACTTCCTTGTACGCCTTGTGTGTTCATACTTTTCTTAATAACTAAAATGTAAAATAATATTAAAAATTCTTTTAACTTATTATACTAGTATACTCACAAATATATTTTAGTCATTTTATTTAAACTGCAGAAGAAGATATAAAGCATATTTTACTATTGTCACTGTCATGTCATAATCATTTAAATTTTACGTAGTAACAAATGTTAATCGATCATGGACTACAAGATACCGAAATACTATAAATTATAAGTATATACTTTAATTATTTTTAAATGATAGCAGATACAAAAATATTTATAAAATACCGATTGTAGGTAATAATCACATAATCTTTCATTTAAAATAAAAAAAATTGTCTAAAATTAAATATTTATCGAAATATTTTTAAAAAGTACTACTTCCGGTTTGTAGACTGAAACCAAAAATAGGAGGTGCACAACTAGATGCTATAACAGTCCTAAATACAAAATTTCAACTTTCTACGTCTAACCGTATTTGAGTTATGCGACACACATACGTCCGTACGTACGTACGTACAGACGTCACGTCGAAACTAGTCATAATGGATTCAGAAAAGGTCAAAACGGATATTTCCGTCAAAATCTGAGAACCGAAATTTTTCGCGATTACAATACTTCCTTACTTCGTACAAGGAAGTAAAAAAATATGTTAGCTGGACAGGGCAGGTGGAAAACCTTGTTAGCTGTGCAGGTGAACATTGACAGTGTCAAAATAGTGACACATCGTTTATATCTTCTTCTACTGTTTACATAAAATGAAAACGATGTGTCACTATTTTGACATTGTCACTGTCACTGTCAATGTTCACCTGCACAGCTAACAAGGTTTTCCACTTGCCCTGTCCAGCTAACATATTTTTTTGTTAAATATAATTGGTAAAGTATCATTATACAAAATTTTAGCTTTGCTGGTTTCACTTGAAAATCTGATATGTTTTGAAAGTTTCGCAGGCCCTTAAATCTGCAGGCCACACGATCGTGCCAGCTAACACTGCAATTCTTAATTAGTTATTATAGAACTAATTATATTACAAAAATCAGCTTTGCTGCAATCACCCATGAAAATTTGACGCCAGCTCCCGGACTATAAGTATTGTTTTTCTATATTACAAATTTTTCTTTTGTAGATTTCTGTTGTTTGCTAAAAAATTAATTTTTCGTAGAAAAATGTTGTGTATACTACTGGCTGAAAGCATTTTTGCAGACTTGTCTAGCTGTTTCATACAAATATTTTTAAATTGCTCATAATTACAGTATGGCACAATTTCTCATATGGTACCTCTAGCTCCGAAGCTAAATGACGGTAAAATATTTGAAATTTCTAATTTTTTTGTAAATGTACATTTAAAAAGAGCTCAAAAGTTAAGTATTCCGTTAAAAACTGTAATTTAGTGTGCGTAAATTCTCATGTCAAGTCATTACTCATCAAAAACTTCATCGCACAGGCTGCGAGTTCGTGACAACGTACAATCAACTGTATATAGACATTTAGCAAAAAGATTTTTAAGGAGGTTCCCTAGACATTTTAAAAAATGTTCTAATGCAACCAAACTTTGAATTTATATTGTCTGTATCATAAAAATGATACCTGAATTTTTTGGAAATTTTTGACCACGTAGTTTGAACGAAATTAATTGTTAAATTTTAATATTTTACATGGGCTCTTAGGGCTTTCCATTAATTGATTTAAAAAAAGATGTTAGAAATGTTCTATTTACTTACATCAATTTCCCAAAATTTGAAGAAGGTTGACCACAAGTTGTAACAATATTGTCTATTGAAAAAAAATCTTCAAGCATTTTTTGATTAGTGAATTAGAAATTATTGTAAAAATATATCACCGCAACTGAACGAATTGCAATATCAACTAACACCCGTTGACCGAATTTTGTTTTACATTAATAAAAATATTTTTATTTTCATATCCGCCCCAAGGCTGAAGTCTGAGTACGCCACTGCATGTCTAGGGAACCTCCTTAAAATGCCCCCAAAAAATTTAAAAACTTACCTCGGACGCCACTGGCGACTGGGGGCTCATGGGGCGCCGTGGGGCGGAGGCCCACCCCTTGCTCTTGGACTGACATTCCTCCTGAAAAAAAATAAATTAATTAACCAAAACATCAAAAGCTGTAATCCACAATTTTCATTAAAAAGATTAAAAATAAACAGTTTCTGGTTGTTTTGAAAAAAATAGATCAATTAGATTCTAGATTAATTTAATCAAAAGGATTTTTTATTTCAAAAAATGAATTGACAAAATAAAATCCCCAGAATGTTTCAAGAACGTGAACATCCCGACTTGTTGCTTGCTATATTTGCCTAGTAAGAGGCCTGTCTACCTTCTAAAATCCAGCACAAAACGTACTAATGTAGCGAGTGATTTGTGGCCAGTACAAGAATGATAAAATTGTATTTCAAACAAGGATTAGGTATATACTTAAAGGATTAATTCATAGTTGTGCCTATTTAAAATTTTAATAAAAAACTTGTACATGATTATAAAAATTCATAAAAATTTCCAACTTATGCAATCTTTACACGGTTATATCTCCTGATAGAAATTTATTTAGAAAATTTTAAAAAGGCACATCTACAGGTTGGTGGAGGTGAAATGCGAACATAGGGAACATACATGACAATCGAACTTTCATGCCAGGTATCTTGATATATTTTGTAGTAGTGTCACAAAACGAAGTAATATGAATTTGTGTGGCAAAAAGAGTAATCAATAACAGAAATAATAATAAAATCTAAAAGTTCATGTAAACTTTCTTGTTCTGCTCGTACACATACATTATTATGGAAAGAAAATATTTTAAAGCAAATAAAAATTTCAATAATATGACAGCTACTTTGACATTGACAGTACTTATTTCACGTACATCAAGATGCCTAGCATGATAACTTCATTGTCATATATTTCCCTATGTTCGCATTTCACATCCACCAACCTGTATAGATCTATTAATGTTTATAAAACATTACCTTGAAGTCAATAATAATCTAACAGTTTATTCGCAACGAAAACACTTTTACAGTATTTTTCAACTTCAAAATGACATTGCATTGCTAGGATGCGGTAAAGTACGAGTTTCGGGCTGGTTTTCAGCTGTAATAGTAGTGAGGATAAGAGTGGAATAGAAAAAAAATTAAAACCGATAGTATTCTAGAAATTGTTAGTAATTTGGTAATAATATCCCAATTATGCATCCCATGTAATTCTCTGAGATGTTTATATTGAGTATGAGTACTCATGATAGACTTACGTAATATCACATAAAGTACAAGAATCAGATATTTTCATACATCCCCTGGACGATTCTTGTCAAGTGGGTTTTTGAACCGAATTTGAAGTTTTCAAGACTAATTGAAGATGAATTTAGCGGCGCCGCTATTTGACAAGTAATTCTCACTAGATTTAATCAATAAGCATGAAAGAATCGTCAAAGAATCCAAGTGTGATTTGTTAAACTCCCGTAGAATAAAATTATAACGTGAGAAAAAACTATAAAATTAAATCGTTTCAAATTCGTTCTGCTACTAAATTTTTCCATACAATAAATATTCTATCTGACAGGTAGCAGCAATAACCGTCTACGAATACCGTTCACAATAGCCTAAATGCGTATTTAAATCCACCACGCTTCTTTCCAAATCAAAGAATCATAAAAACGAATATTAAAATGCAATAAACCATCATCGAATAAAAACATCATTTACATTAATCAAGCTACGACACACTTTAGCTGTTTCACTATTGGCTGAACCAGGAGACGTATGTGCGTTCTTGAGGCGTCTATTTGCGCAATGGATAGACAGTCAACTGTTTGACAAATTGCGGTAAACGTTTAGGCCCTGAAGCTAGGAGATTAATCATACATGGTGCTAACTTCACGGATGAGCATTAGATTTGCCCACCGATATTTGAATTAAGTTGTTGTTTAGTTTTTTACTCAACTTGGGTGTGCTGGACTCGGTGTGTGCGGTTACCAGCCGTCAATTAATTCGCGATTGTTTGGGCAGAGTATACCACAAAAAGGATTTGTGAGCAACTTCATGGAACAAATAGTTATTTGTCCAACTAGAGAGGAAAGCGCTTCTTTTTCCCACTCGAGCTCGAAGTTTGTGACACGAGCGAAGCGAGTGAGGCAATCGAGCGAGAGTGGGAAAAGAGCTTTCCTCTCGTGTTAGACACAACATTTTTGTCACGACATATTTAAAAACATTGTAAATGTAGAAGAAACACGTAACTAGAAGTTAGGTTATAACTGCCATCTGTCCAGAATAACGTTTGAAAACAACGAAATGCAGCCAATATGCCAAATTAAATTTAAAAGGAAGGAATTAATCAAATTAATTCATTTGTTGTTGGATAACGTAGCTCTAGTTTTATTCATTTTAAATTTCTTAAGACGACGACGTTTCGGTCATGATTATGACCATCCTCAGGTCAACTAATAAGGTTTCACAAAGTGTTACATATTAAATTTTTAAAAACGAATATATTAATTAAGAACTGTTAATTTAGTAAGTAAAGTATTCACTTCCATGTTTGGAAACATACAGAAACTGACAACTCGAAACAAATAATAAATATGACACATGTCAATCATTATGTTTGTGCCGAGTTTGTGCATTAAGCCTCATTCACATAAGCATTTAGTTTTAAGGTTTATATTTATGTTTACGTTTAAGAATGTTTAAATTCATATAACTAAATACGAGCATTAACACTTCCCACTTTCAAGCACTGTGAATGCTCGTATTTAGTTAGATGTATTCAAACTTTCTTAAACGTAAACATAAATGTAAACCTTAAAAGTAAATGCTTATGTGGATGCAGCCTAAAGCCTCATTCACATAAGCATTTAGTTTTAAGGTTTACATTTATGTTTACGTTTAAGAAAGTTTAAATTCATATAACTAAATACGAGCATTCACACTTCCCACTTTCAAGCACTGTGAATGCTCGTATTTAGTTAGATGTATTCAAACTTTCTTAAACGTAAACATAAATGTAAACCTTAAAAGTAAATGCTTATGTGGATGCAGCCTAACGCCTTATGTTTGAAGTTTGTAAAGTTTTGTTCTTATGCGTTGCTCTTAGTACTTGTGCATTAAACATAGTTCTTAAGCATTAAAACAGTCGGTGGAAATGGGTTTTAAATTTTCTTTTTTTTAATTTTTAATTTTCAACAAATTTACAGTTTCGTCTTTAATGCAAGAAATCCAGCTACGCCAACGTTGATAAAAGTCTCACGCGGTTCCATCTCGCCTGTAGCGACAGAGGATGATTCCTTTCTAGAACCAATTAGGCTCATTTTGCTCCGATGCCTCCAGACTCACAGCCTGTATCTTTCACTTAAACATTCACTCCACTATTTATTACAATCTACAGTTGACCAAACCATTTCTACAAAGGTGAGAACAATAATACTGGAGAAATTGCCCGTCAGATAGCGGCGCTGCTAAATTGAATCTTCATTTTCAAAACAGTGATTTTTTTTCAGGATTCAGATCCATGAATGAATCCATGTATGAAAAGACTTAAGCGGCTCGTCTACGTTTTTACCGAATTCCTAGAATACTCTCGATTTTACTTTTTTCCATTCCACTTTTTTTCTATTTACTAGGGCTGCCTGAAACTATCCTGAAACTTGTACTTTGCCGCATACTAGCTATGCAATGTCATTTTGAAGTTGAAAAATACTGTAAAAGTGTTTTCGTTGCGAGTAAACTGTCAGATTATTATTGACTTCAGGATAATGTTTTTATAAACATTTAATAGATAAATAATGGATCTACAGATGTGCCTTTTTAAAATCTTCAAAATTAATTTCTATCATGAGATATAACCGTATAAAGATTGCACGAAATAGGATTTTTTTTATATTCATGTACAATTTTTTAATCAAAATTTTAAAAAGGCACATCTGTAGATCCATTCTTTCGCTATTAAATCCTTGTTGAAATAAATGTTTACCATTCTTGTACTGGCCACAAAACACTGGCTACGTTAGTACATTTTATGCTGGACTTTAGGTAGTAGACGGGCCTCTTAATATAAAAACTTCTATACTTTTAGATGTTGATTATTTCTCTGAGTGAATGTAAAATAGTAGGTGTTAAACCGATGTAAAACTAAAGATGATCTTTGAATATATAATGAAGATGTTAAATGTTAAGTAAATTTGTGCTGCTAAAATTAGTTTTTTGTACAAGTGAATGTTGGATGTTTAGAAAATGGTTTAATTTGATTATAAAGATCAGATGTTAAAAACGTAAATTGCTTGGCCTTAACAATAAAATAATAGTTTGCATATAATGCTAGTATTAAATTGCCAATCAAACTATATAAATTATTTAGAATCGTAGAAAACGACTTCAATACAAAGGCAAACCAACAAACCCAAATTTTTTTCTTCTGTAATAAGTAAACAAGAGCTTTTTTGCACTTCCGGGACTAAAACTCTTCTTTAGTCCTTATTTTTAGGGACTTAGGTTCTTAATTTGATCCCAAGGGATTATTTTTCATATTTAATCCCGTTGTCAAGGAATTGAATTAATTATTCCCGTTGTCAAGTAAATACGTGCTATTTGTTACATAGTATATATGGTAACAATATAACTATTTGTCATAAAATTTACTGTCAAAATTGCAAAATGTGTATTCTTTTAAACTATTTTGCATTCGTTTGAGGATGAAGTGCAAAATATAGCGTATATACCACAGGACTAAAGTATCTTTAATCCCTCAGGTGATTATTTCCCACCTTCGGCTCGTGAAATAAACTTTCACCCTCAGGATTAAATCATGCACTTTAGTCCCTCAATATATAATATACTATTTATTTCGTCGGATAAATATTTGTTTGTATTGAAACCTTGTTGCCTAGCAATTTGAATAGAAAAATTGTTTAATAAAATCACGACACCGTAGATGGAGTGATTTTATTTTAAAACAATTTTTCGAGTTAAATTGCTGTCGGGTGACAAGGTCGAGATGTCAAACAGAAATTTATTCGCAGGAAATAAAATGCTCGAGTGTAATTCAACGAGATAATTTAACGACTCCTTTGGTTCTTCTTCACAGATATTCCAAAAATCTAATCATTTCACTGACAAATAATTAGAAATATGAAGCAAATGACATTTTAGTGTTTTGTTTGGTTGCTAAGAAAAAGGTAAATAAGGTTTTATCACTTGCAAAAAGTTACCTTCCTTTTATCCGCTGTCAAAACGATAAAATTGTGCTTTGTTAATGGCTTACTTTATACAGGAGTGGAATTATAATAAAATAGTCACATCAATGATAAACTAATTCTGTCAACACTGTCTCTATGTCATGAAGTCAACAACTGTGAACTGTGGACAGCAGGAATGAATGAATGTCCAGTGAGATTGTAACACAGTAGACTAGCCACTGAAGGCGATAGAGCGTAACCTAGACAACATAGCCGACCACCGCACAATAATAAGCAATAAGATCAGATTATTATCTAACTACCGCGGCTACCTGTTGTTACATCAAGATGCCGCTATACCAGTGCACGCCAAACTGTTACACGAGAAATCCCATACAACACAAATACGTCGTTAAGACGTCTTTATAATGTCCATGTCTTTAAAACGTCTGATCCAAATGTAATCACAAAGACGTCATATATGTGTCTTATGTCCTCCATTCCAGAAGTTTCAAAAATCCCATACAACACAAATACGTCGTTAAGACGTCTTTATAATGTCCATGTCTTTCAAACGTCTGATCCAAATGTAATCACAAAGACGTCACATACGTGTCTTATGTCCTGCATTCTAGATGTTTAAAAGATGTTATTTTCTTCCATGCAAATTACGTCTATTTAATATCTGTTCGACAGTCAAATGATGTATGTACGTATGAATTATGTGACGATCTTTCGTCCACGACAACTTAAAAAGTATCAAACCTTTAATAACCAAATTTCATATTTAAGGTTTTAATAGGGATCTTAACACCGGATAAAATTTTGGTAGAAATCCGCAAACCGGAAGTAGTACTTTTTGAAACTTGATATAGTGTTCCTTAAATAAATTGGTACATTTATTTATGACAATTTTTGCAATTAAAAATAAAATATAATTATCTATGGGTACAGTTAATTTTATATTCAGTTTGCTGAATCTGGTAGTATTTAACAATAAAATAAAGTGCAACTAATATTCTACTTTCTTAGTGTCCATAACCATATGAAATTTGTGTCAACACAAAATTTGACAGTGACAGTACAGGAAGTCTAATCCGCTCACTTAGGACTGGCAGACCGGGCATTCCATCTTCAGCAGATATGCAAGATCCAAACCCTTCAATTTCACGACCCTAAAATGTCCACACTGTGGGAACACGCCACTGCGCCAAATTGCCACTGTGCCAAATACCCGCTGTGTCCAATTGCCGCAATCCAACACAACAGCAATATTTATAGACATACTGACAATCGGGCATAGCGCCGAAAACCAAGTTTGTGGGGCTCTAGTACGGTTTTGTTAGCTTTGTTAGTGTAGTAAATACAAAAACCGAGTTTGTGGGGCTCTAGTACGGTTTTTTTTAGCTTTGTTAGTGTATGTCAAAATGCTCCTGTTATGTCCAATTGTCGCTATGCCCGATTGCCAGTATGTCTAAATTTTGCTGTTGTGTTGGATTGCCGCTGAGTCATTGCCACTGGGCCAAATTGCCTCTGTGTCGAAATAAATTTGCAGTAGTCTCTCGACATACGTTATTACAAGTATGTAAGTGGTGGGGATGCGTTTTGGCACAGTGGCAATTTGGCATTGCGGCAATTGGACACAGCGGGTATTTGGCACAGTGGCAATTTGACGCAGTGACATGCACCCCACACTGTTACAATGTTACACAATAAACCAACCAACCCTGAAAACGTGAGAACTATTTTGTAATGAATAAATATAAAAAACTATACAGGGTGTTTCATAATTTCAGGTACATAATTTGTGTGGCAAAAAGAGTAATCAATAACAATAAAATTTAAAAGTGCATGTAAACTTTCTCGTTCTGCTCGTACACATACATTATAATGAAAAGAAAATATTTTAATGAAAATAAAAATTTCAATAATAAGACATTGACAGTACTTATTCCACGTATATCAAGATGCCAAGCATGATAACTCCATTGTCATATATTTCCCTATGTTCGCATTTCACCTCCACCAACCTGTATACCTTTCACGTATGTACTCGAAGTTATGATACACCCGTATACAAAGAATCATCAAAAAATAAACTCTTTCATTAGGTACAGCAGTTGTGAAGGCCGCCATTATAATCATTGAGCTATCTACCAGGGGAGTTACATACACTGGACTGATTACACACTCGTAACTATGATTTTAATGACTAGATGTGCCTACTAGGTCTACGTTGTGTTACGTTGTACAGTACAGAGTTTGTTTCTAATGATTTCGTAAGTGAGTGACAGGTATGGCTCTTGAGATGTACTCGTACTGTAGTTATAGTTAGTATTTGGGTGCGACGTATTTGTCAAGTGCGCAGAGTTGCTAATTAATTTTTATTGCGACATGAGAAAGTGAAGAATCAAACCTTTGCAATACTCAGTTTTACAATATTTGCAATTCAAAAACTAAGCGAAATATTGACTTCGGGTCTGCGGCAATTTTTTAGAATTTTAATTTTTTTATCGTTTTCAGGTTCCTGAAAAGTAACTACCCCGTATCGGGAAAATGGTAAAAGATACGGACTTGATTTTGTCACCATTGAATTCCTCGCGTCGATTTACATGGGTATACAAATTTTCAGCCAAAAATTCTGACGGGTACATTTTTTATGAGGGATTATCAAAAATTGAAGAAAATCCTGAATAAAAATTGTATCAGTCGGAATTTTGTGCTGAAAATTTGTATGCCCATATAATTCGACGCGAGGAATTCAATGGTGATAAAATCCGTATCTTTTACCGTTTTCGACTTATTGAAGGTAGTTATTTTTCAGGATCTGAAAATCATCAAAATTGTATAAGTGGAAAAGTAAAAAATCTGGTGTGGTCACCACACAACTTTCTTATACACAACTGTGTGTACTCATATAAATATTGCACTTGACACACGTTTGACATAATAGAATAACTGACATAATTGATTAAGCTTGTTTGTTTTCAAGCAACTATGATTATTGAAATGTATTTATTATAATTTGATTTTTCTCAAATTTAAAAGGAGTTACCTATAGTAAATTAATTTAACGATATTTATTCTTTATATCATTGTTAACATTTTATAATTGAATAATTTTTTTGGCTACTTCCATATTTGAAATAAATTGAATTTATTGTTATGTTTTAAAAAAACTTCCTCTTCCGGTTTTCGAAATGTGATCAAAATCTTTTCAGCTCTGCGCATTACTAAACTTTATAAATACCAAGTTTCATAATTTTATCTTTTCTCATTCATGAGTTATTGAACATACGGACATACACACACACACACACAATCCATCCATCCACTCACACAGACATCATTGCGAAAATGGTCAAAACGGATTCAGTGAACCTCAAAACATGTATTTCCGTGAAAATCGCGACATCGATTTTTTTCATGATACCTAGACTTATAGTGGGATTCTATGAAAATCTGTAGTTGTTACAGATCTATAATATTGTACAGGGTGAGTCAGCTAACTATTCCCTATTTGGATTTTTTATAACTTAGGCAATTTTTATCAGAAAGTGGCGAAATTTTTGCAAAACATGAACTATGTAAAGGAATTTTTACTGCCGAAATTTCAAATCGATCAGACAAAAACTTCACGAGTGGTTCACTTCAATGTGAAAATTGGACCAATTAATCCAAAATCTCCAATTGCAGCCCAAACAGTCGTTCTAGGAGAGTGCAAGGATTGTTCAGCAATCCAGTGGGGATTTTCAACTGACCAATACCGATGATTGTGTCTATTAAATCCACATCAGAAGCCTCATCAGAAAACATGATGTTATTCAGATGACCAGGGTTTTCATTCATTCGTTCAATTTAGTCTTCTGCAAATTCCAATCGGTTTGCTTTATCCTCTTCAGAAATTGCCTGCAGAATTTGAATCTTATAAGGATGCCACTTAAGGTCCTTTAAAATCCTACAAATAGTCGTTTGACTAATCATTAATTAATTAATCATTATTTCAGTCACCAATTAGGAAGCAATAGAGCAATAATGATAAAACTTTGCGAACAAAAACTCAAGTGGCTACTGTATTTACAGCAAAAATTTGGCGGACTTTACACAAAAACTTGAGACTTTACAAACAAATGAAATAGGGAACACTTAGCTGACTCACCCTGTAGATATTAAACAAAATCGCAATGTATAATCTTATGAATATTTTTAAATTTGTCAACAAACATAGATGTGATTTTCTGGGTCTGGATCCCACCATTACTTATACTGTGTATAAGAAACTAAAAATCAGGATAACTCAAAAACCAAACTAGTTATCTCGTTGCGGTTTGCGGCATTGTATTCCTCATTAATTTGTTAATCAGCCTGCCTTTTAAGTCATTTGACATTTGCATTTCCTTTCATACAATTACGTCTAAATGAACCCAGTATACTCAGTGCAATGAAACGAACCACACACAAAGTCTCAGATCCTTTGGTATAAAATGCAGCACATTGCGTATTGTGTAACACCGCGTAGCCCTAGAAGCACGTCCGCGAATCAAGTGGTCTGGTTCCCACGATCACGATCTAGGAGGCGTAGCATCCACAGGTGGACAAGTGACTGTCATTGCCAAATCTAACTGAGATGTGTTGTACTTTCAGAGGTATAGGATGGTGACAGGTAATGACTGATAGGCGGTTTGCACATATCGAGCATGAGCGCCTCTAGTGGGAGATTCGGCAAAAGTATTAGGTATACAACACGTTTGAATGTTTAATTAAATAAAATGAGCACTGGTTCCCAGCGCTTTTCGTCAATTCTCAAAATACAATTAATAAATAGATTATAAAACGTGATAAAATATATTTACAGTTATGTAGGTATCTACGAAATTCGTTTTACTCTGTGAATCCAAATTTTACATCTCTCGTCCTCATACCATCTTATTATAGAACCTTAGAACTTAGAACAGAACTGGTTGAATTGAAACAGTACCTACAACTACTGTCGAACTGTCAAAGGGTTTACCCTAATGTTAATGCATTTTTTCCCGCCAGGGCCCAGGGCGGCGCTGACTACTCATGTGCAAACCGCCTATAGGGGAGCACGCAATTTGGATAATATAGTTTTGTTAAAGTGTAGTTTGAACAAAATAAGCCAAACTGTATTTTAGTCAAACTGTAATTTGTTTAACTGGAATTTTGTCAAACCGTAAATATTCCAACCTCAAAAAGTATTCTAGACAAACTGTAATTTCATATTCCGTAATTTGACCAAACCGCAACTTCGACTAATACTATATTGTCAAATCGTTTTCAGGTAAACCGTAGTTTAGACAAAACGCAACTATACCTAACTGGAATCATTCAACACGGAATTTATCCAAAACGTATTTTTGTCAAATCGCAGTTATTCATAACCGAAATAATAAATTATAAATATATACTTTTATTATTATTATTATGATACCAGATACAAAAATATTTATAAAATACCGATTGTAGGTAATAATCACATAATCTTTCATATAAAATAAAAAAATGTCTTCAATTAAATATTTATCGAAATATTTGAAAAAAGTACTACTTCCGGTTTGTAGATTGAAACCAAAAATAGGAGGTGCACAACTAGATGCTATAACAGTCCTAAATACAAAATTTCAACTTTCTACGACTCACCGTATTTGACTTATGCGACACACATACGTCCGTACGTATAGACGTCACAACGAAACTAGTCATAATGGATTCAGAAAAGGTCAAAACGGATATTTCCGTAAAAATCTGAGAACCGAAATTTTTCGCGATTACAATACTTCCTTTACTCCGTACAAGGAAGTAAAAAACTAATCAAAGTAGGCGTTAGTGGCAAGTTGTCATTGATTTTATGCATTTTTGACGTAATAATAACAGTTTAAAACGTCAGAGTGATTTAATAATGTTTTGACTGATTTAAAAAAAAGTTTAATTCACTTGTGAATAAACATTTATTTAAAGTTGTTGCTATGGAGTTAATAATAGCAATTTAAAACGTCAAAATTGAATAATAGTTATTTACTTTACAAGTGGGCAAAGTAAGGAATTACCCACAAGAGAAATCTTAACTCACGAGGCCGAAGGCTGAGTGAGATAATTTTCTCGAGTGGGTCATTCCTTTATGCCCACGTGTGAAGTATAACGTTTTATCCAACACCTCTAAATAACTGCTTAAATATTTTAAAAATATTAAGTTTCAACCTAAAACATCATTTCTATGGTGACTTCCAACAAGCAAAGTAACAATTTACCCACAAGTGGGTATAATTTTAATCAAAGCCACTTGTGGGTAATTTTTTCCTTTGGTTGTTTAAAATCACCATAGTTATGATAATTTTATTAAGAGGTGTTGGATAAAACTATTTATTAGATTAGTAGAATAAGCAGAATTAGGCAAGAAGTTTTTTCTTTAATTTAAAACGCATTAGAATAAAGAAAGTAAACCTGTTGAGAGCCACTGCGTGAAGATTCACGGCGTACAATACCAGTGCTGACCTACATTTCAACACGGCGGCCTCTCTAACATTCACACAATGTCGATGATTCCAAAGCCTTCTACGGCGTGCATGTGTGACAGAAATCGAAAGTACGCGAACGCTCATTTTGATTTCATTAAAATCATTACTTTAGGTATCCGGCGAATTTATCGCTTCAAAACCTGGAGAATATATTGGCAAACGGCAGTAAAATAAATACACGAACTGCGATGGTTTTATTACCGACCAAGGCTTGCACACCTAACTCACTCAATACAAAGAAGAATCAAATTAATTAATTCTAGTTTATGTTAGTTTGGTGATGTAAATTTGTTTTAATGTGAATTGTATTTGTTATTTAATTTGCGGATGATAAGTTTTAGTACCCAGACCTAATTTCGAAATCTCAAATCTCTCTTGTAATAAAATAAAAAAAATTGATTCCTGCTGGAATTTAAATCTGCCCATAACTCAAAAACTATGCAAGATTTTCAAAATCTGATTGCGGCATTGGATTCCCCATAAAAAGTTACCCTATATCCTGAAAAAAATATTGAAAAATTTTGCGCGGTTACAAAATGGCGGCTAGTTGAAATATTCCTGCTGAAGTTGTTTAAACAGCTGTAACTTCTGAACGAATTGAGATACAGGCACGAAATTTTTACTGGTTGTTCAGAAGATGCAGGAGTCGCTAAATTTGGGTGCGGCACCCTACAGTTTCAAGAAAACTGTGAGTAAAACGTCAATACAGGGTGTTTCATAACTTCAGGTACTTACATACGTTAAGGGTATAATGTAGTTTAATATGCTGATTACGAATCAAAAGAATTTTTTTTTATCGCAAAAATAATTTTCATCTATCCCAGTGTAGTAGGTAATTATTGTTTCATTAAGAATAATTAAATTTTGTATGTTTATTTTACTAGTATTATGTAATTTAAGATATTTGATTACCTATTTCTCTTGTTTTTGTTTAATAGGAAAACGAATCCAGTGCAGTACTACAAAAAATGTTGCAGGTAAATTTAATTTTTCGAATTTAAAAAAAATTATTTTTGATTCGTAATCAGAATATCGAACAACATAATAATCTTTAAGGTATGTACTCGAAGTTATGATACACCCTGTATAAAGTTTCAAGCTGAACATTTAATTATTACGCATTTTACTTAGTTTGGGTGTGACAACCTCACATACTTCTGTACGTGCAACCAGAGTTGGCCGGAACGATAAGGGAGAGATGTTCTACACACGTATTACTCGCCTGAACGCAACTGAGCCAAGAGAAAAACCGAGCTGGACGACTTCATTGTACACTACTTCAAGGTAGAAATGCGGTTTCTGCCAAAAAAGGGTAGGTACTTTACCATAGTAGCATATTAACATTCCAGTCAATTATATTGAAACCTCAAAAATGAATTATTGCCATGAAAAAAGTTTCCAAAAAGTTAATAGTTCTTAAATATTTGAGATTTTACGTATCGATACATCTACGTCCCAGTAACGCATTTCACGTGTATTCTTACTTACAGTAATAAAGACCAAATTGTATTTTATATTTTGTAACATTTAGAAACAGTTGATTTTACATGGAGTACATTTTAATTCCAGCCCCATGGTTTGAGAAGATTTTCAGCTATACATCTACGTCACACAAACTTTAAAAATTAATTACAGCTTTATTAAGAACAATTAAGGCTTATCAGTACTCTCAATCGCTTTCAAATAACATAAAACTTTTTTAAAAATTGGTAAACTACCCTATTCTAATCGTGCTTGAGCGTAAGAAAACGTTTAGGAGTAAACATAAATTAAGGTAGAAAATCCGTCGGTCATAAGCGTGCGTGATTTCGGTGTGAGGTGAGGCGGAAGCAGTCAAATAATCAGAAATAAATCATTAAAAATCGTAGATTTGGATGTAAATTACAAATCATAGGTATCCAATTAAATAAAAAATATAATTGAAATTTAAGTTTACACTGAAATGCAGTAGTAGTACGTCAAAAACATAATTTTTCTTGAGACTGGAACCTTTTGCATGCGATTTCTCAACCATTATTGCGGTGACTCATATTTTTTATTTTTCTAATAAATACCTCAAATATCAAAGAATAACATATTCGTTTTCCAAATATGTGTTGGGTTGTTATGATATAAAATTTTCTAATCATTTAGTAAATCTACTGGTAACCTCCATATACGCAATGTATTTTAGCGCGTTTATGTGTCAACTTTAAATTCAATTATCTTCGTTATTTCAACGGTTACCTATAAATTTTAATTTTTATTCAAATTCTACGACTTGTAATGAATGCTGTATATTAATTTAAGTCATATTTTGGATTGTCACTACCCATGGATTTACTACCTTAATAATTACATATGCGTGAATGTTCTGCTAAATTAACTGCTTTTCCAAATGCGTTTAATTTGTGAGAGGTGCTTAATTTAATAGAATGTGTATGATCGTGGTTCAAATCGCTACGAGGAGGAAATTACAGGTGAAAAGGTAAATCACTCACGATATACAACGTTGCCAAACTTACACATAAATCAAGACTTTAAGTGTTTAATGCCTAATCAATCTATTTTACAACCTTTCTATTTTATTTGGTAGAAATTTTTAGTAATTATATAAGTTTGGTCATATTATATATTTAATCGTATCATCAACTGTTATTACCTTTTGATATGCAACATTTATTGATAATTATAAACAACATAATACGTTAGTTACTTATAATACGTTAGATACTTATAATTCATTAGTTACGGACTTAATACGTTAGATACAACCATAATAACATCAAAACCTTCCATAATACGCGAATTGTCAACTAATTCTTAATTTGTTTTAACATCGCTATCTATGATGATACGATTAAGCTTTGAATATAACGCGAATATATGCGATATAAGCATCCTTGGATGTTCAAAGAGACTCGGTTTCACCTCGTCGCTTAGCAACATCTGTTACAGCTTCATTTTTTACCTGTAACAATCTCTGTAATAATCCTCTCCATTTTTCGTATATCAATGGTTTTTGTTTGCCGAGTTTGAGTGAAGGTCATGGACCCCAGCGCCAATGTCCGGGGTGGAGAAAAAGTTCAAAAAACCTCGAGCACTTGGTTCCTGGCTGTCGTGACGAGCAGAGAGAGTTTTTGGTGCTGATGCGTTTGACTGCCTATTTGTTTCATCTAGTAACATCGTGGGTTTGGATTACGTTTTTTGGCATTTATAATTCATTTGCTTTCCTGTTGTATCTTCGGCACTGAATCCTGTAAGTATTTTTCTGTTTTTTTTTAACTCATTGAACAACGTCATTTCGCGAGGATCACATCTTGTTTGCCAATGTGATCTAGTTGCAGTGTTACAATTAAATTCACCGTTTATTATAATTTCGTCCTCAAATACTGTGTGTATTTGACGACGCAATTCTTTTTACATGTACTTACAGTTTTCCATGCTCGAATTGTAGTTTTGAGGCTGTCAAAGCATTTGCACCTACAGTTCTTTCCATTCCGCCACCTTTCTGTTGTCACAGGCCTACGCAGAAGCTCGGGCAGCTTGCTGCTATCATTTTTTTGAAAATTTCTCATTTGACTAGTAGTTCTGTATTAAATATTTCTGTACGAGTTGTGTTGTCCATTTATCTGTGGTTGACACCAAAGCTCTGGGTTGAGTCTTTGGATTCAAACACAGATAAATTTTGTTGCATCAGCCCTCAGCTATTTATTTTTTTCTGAATGATTTGAGCACACTACCGTCCCTATCAGAAATCCTGTTGTGTTGATGAATGCTGTGTGAGTGATTTCTAGTACCAAGCTAATTTTTTTTGTTTTCGGTCGCAATAGTTCCCGCTCTGCGATTTTTTTGATAATGTCATAAACCAGTTGTTAGTAGATTAAGTTGACTGTTTAATTTTAAGTTGGGCTCAGTTCACGAACATTTTTGGGTTGTTTTAATTGCGTTCGGAACTGAAATCCTTGGTTTTGACATTATTTTGCGCCGATTATTCAGCTTCGCTGATTTAATTAGCTTCTTTTTTTTTGTGTTATCACCGCATGCAACATATTAATGTTAGTTACGGTCTTGTTAGCGTTTTTATGTTTTTGCAGATCCTTGCTTTGCGTAAGATTTCTGTAAATTTACCTTCAGTATTTGCTAGCTCAACATTTGTAAAATTATTGTATTATTATTATTATTTTTTGGTTGCGATACTGCTTTTAGAGATTGGTACTGCCTTATTTTCTACTGTTTTAGATTGCACCAGGGCTAGGGCCTTAGGCAATCGGTGGCTGTGCGTGGGTGGTGAGTCCTGCTACTCGACAGCATCCGGACAGACGTCACTCACGGGTGCAGCTCTCCATTTCCGCCGCTACAGCCTTCCAAAGCCGACAATATAACTGCTAATACATACTACACCGAACTGGCCTGTCGTGCCACCGATCACGACCGAGCCGCAGCAGCAGCCATAGTCGAAGTAGCGAAGCTCAACCGCCAGAGTAGTCAGTTGACTCATGCTCACAAGCACCCCGATTTGCAAGAAGACCTAGCTAGCTGTTACCGCTGTGTTGTATTGCTTGTAAACCCTGGCTTACAGACCGACGAACCACTGCAGGACCTGCTCTAAAGCAAGGTTTGTGAATGTTATTAATTTCAAAATTTATATATTTCATTTGTTAAAAGCATTATTTACTGATTTGTTATTACGTCAAAATTTATTTACTAGAATATATATCCTGAGCTGTATATTTGTTCGTGACTTGTTTTCTTTATTTTCTGCTCGGGTGGCGCCTATCTTATTGAATAAAGAATCCTTCTCGAGCCCTAACCCACAAACTTGCTCCCAATCACCAACGCTAGCCGAGGCTTTATCTGCCTTTATTTCATCTCATCTTACCCCCCGGTTTTGGAATCGGAAGGTAAGTGAAGATAGGAAGAGGTAAGAAACTGGCTCCGCAACGTGTGGCCCGAGTAACAAGCACCTTGTTCCTAGAATATTCAAAATTCCATCCTTAAGCGCACCAAGTGTTTGTTAAAGTGATTCTTTATCTTTTTATGTTTCTTGGTAACTTCACTAATTTTGTATGTGATGTGAATACGCTAACAAAAAAACTAACTATCATCAACATATTATTTATTTGTACTAATTTTGTTCTGAATTATTTTGAGGGAACATGGATCCTAAAATTGTTGATTACTTACTACCGGATGAGATCAATTATGAATTGCGAGTACGAGGAATTAATGAGAATGACGACCCACGCAAAGTTTTGAGAGGATGGTTGATGTTGGAAGGAGAGAGCACGAGCTATTCCAGTATGACTGTTACCAATCCTGCTGCCGATCATGGAGAGTGTCTTCAGAAACTGAAACATTTAGCAGGTGAGCTCAAATCATTTAAAAATTTATCCTCCGAAAAGTATCAGTCTATGTCAGCTCGTATGGGGTATTTGAAATGCAGAATTGGTCGTTTAAATAAATATTATCCGTGCTCAAACTTATTTACGACTTTGGCTGCTTTGCGTGCAGATTTGGAATCTTTTCAATCGGTAGATTTTGTTCAAAATTCATTAATCTCTTTTGACGACCCTATATTTCTGCCGAAGTCTTTTCATGAACCTCAAGAACCACAAATTTTTCGTCCGGTTCCATGTGAATCAACATCGTCACCACTCATTCCAGAACTTAGACATCAACAATTAATTAAACCACCGATCGATTTATCACCTTTTATTCCACAATACCTACCGAGACCTCAGCAATCACACGAATCGTATGTACACCTTTGGAAAATTAAATTTGACGGTACTGGTAGCGTAAATGAATTTATAGAGCAAATTAAGGAAACTGCGAAATCCAGAGCTATCTCTTTAGAGCAAGTTCATCGACAAGCAACAGAATTATTCTCCGGTTCTGCCTTACTTTGGTATCGTTCAGTAAGAGACAGCATTCATTCGTGGGAAGATTTAGTTTCACGATTGCGTGCGGCATTTTTAGCAATCGATTACGAATATGAATTATGGGAAGAAATTAAAGCAAGAACACAAGGTGCCGATGAAGGAATAGAGATGTATGTTGCGGTAATGAACAATTTATTCAATCGGTTAGCTACTGCTCCTGCTGACGACATAAAATTACTTACGATCATTCGCAACTTACAACCACGCTTTCAACGTGAAATTGCCGTCACACAATCTCAACATCTACACCAGCTGATTTATATCTGCAAGATCATCGAAAGTACGGAATATCGCGTTTCTAAATTTAAAAATCCTCCGTCCCGTCATCCTAAACTCTTAGAACCAGAATTAGCTTATAACCCACCATCCTACAGCCGATCTCGACCTCCTGCTGTTAACCGAGTGCATGAAATCACCAAGTCAGCTGCAATACTTTGTTGGAATTGCGATCTAACAGGACATATTTCTAAAAATTGCCCTCGACCTCTCGTCAAGCACTGCTTTTCCTGTGGAATTAAAAATGTTACCAGATTTACCTGTCCTGTCTGCACCAAATCAAAAAAACTAATTTACCGACGCCGCTTCAGCCGACGGTGTCCACGGTTCAATATAAAGGTTGATTTACCTGCCTGGATTTCTTGGTTATCAAATGTTGAAAATTTTTATAAATCATCCGAAGTTGCTCCTGTTTTGAAACATCCTGGTCAAGATACCCGCCCTTACGTAAATATAGGATTGCTTAACAACAACGTCACAGCTTTATTGGATTCTGGCGCCAACATTTCTGTTATTGGAAATTTGGGTTTACGATTGTTGACGCGTCATGATTTGAAGATATTACCTGTTGATGATGTCCACGTAAGTACTGCGGATGGCTCCGTTCAGACCATTCTCGGTTATGTCATTATTCCTGTTACCGTTGGAGCGATTACTAAAATGTTAAAATTTTTATTAGTACCGTCTATCAAACAATCCGTTATACTCGGTATCGATTTTTGTAATTTGTTTGAGATCAGCTTAAATTTTTCCGCCAACAGTTGGATTTCACACTCTACTACTTCGCAACAAATTTCATCGATTCAGACAGCCGAAAATTTAACTTCTGCACAACAAGCTGCTGCCCAGCGTGTCATTGATGCCTACGCTAAACTTGGAGCTAAAGGACTTGGTTGTACGCACTTATTGAAGTATAAAATCGATACTGGAGACGCCACACCGATTAAGTCACGTTATCATCCTATGTCACCGGTCATGTTGGCTCATCTTCATGCCGAATTGGACAAGATGCTAGAGCTTGGAGTTGTGAGACGTTCTACTAGCCCGTGGTCGTCCCCTGTTCTGTTGGTAAAGAAAAAGTCTGGTGAATATCGTTTTTGCTTTGACGGACGCAAGCTGAATGCTGTTACGAAAAAGGACGCATATCCTCTGCCGTATATACAAGATACTTTGGATCATCTACGTGATAATCGGTATTTGTCGTCGATAGATTTAAAAAGTGCTTTTTGGCAAATTCCGCTTGACGAATCTTCATGCGAGAAGACTGCTTTCACTATTCCAGGTCGTGGTTTGTTTGAGTTTGTACGTTTAGCTTTTGGTTTAACAAACGCACCTGCAGCTCTTCAAAGACTGATGTCAGATGTCATCGGCGATGATCTTTATCCATTTGCGTCTATCTATTTAGACGATATGATTGTGAGCACTAGCACATTCGAAGAACATGTAACTATATTATATGAGATTTTATCCCGATTGGAGAGAGCCGGTTTAACAATTAATTTTGATAAATGTGAATTTTTCCGGCCCAGCTTGAACTACTTAGGATATGTCGTCGATCAGAATGGTTTACGAACTAATCCTGATAAGATTGAATCTATAACAAAATATCCGTTACCTCAGAACGTCACAGAACTTAAACGATTCATGGGTTTAGCGTCGTGGTATCGTCGCTTCGTGCCACAATTTTCAACCATCGCAGCACCTATCAACGCGCTGTCCAAAGGTAAGCGGAAGCTAAATAAGCTAGATTGGAATGAGGAGGCTCGCGATGCATTTAAGAACTTAAAAGCAGCTCTGACATCAGCGCCAGTCTTGACGAGTCCTGATTTCTCCCTCCCGTTCACTATCCAGACTGACGCTTCCAACTATGGTTTAGGCGCCATACTTTCTCAAGCTACTGCCGACGGAGAGCACGTTATTTCGTACATCAGTCGCACCCTGAACAAAGCCGAGAGAAATTATTCAGCAACGGAGAAGGAATGTTTGGCCGTCGTCTTCGCTATACAGAAATTCCGTCCCTACGTAGAAGGTTCTAAATTTACTGTCATCACCGATCATTCTTCGTTACTGTGGTTGATGAATATGACCGATCCTTCTGGACGACTCGCTCGTTGGGCGGTCAAATTACAACAATTCGACTTCAAATTATTGCATCGTCCTGGAAAACTTAACGTTGTGCCAGATGCATTATCCCGAGCTCCTGTCGAGATTGCCAGTTTGGTTGCTGCTGCGAACCTACGAGATAAATGGTACATAAAACTTAAAGAGTCCGTAGAGAATAATCCTGCTGATTATCCTGATTGGAGAATTGACGGCGATGTTTTGTATAAATTAATTCCTAATAATATCAGCGTAAGTAATTTGTCAGCCTGGAAAATTGTCGTACCGTCCGATCATCGAAATAAATTACTTCAACAATTTCATGATTCACCAACTTCAGCTCATTTTGGGATATTTAAAACTTACCGCAAGTTAGCTGAACAATACTATTGGCCGAAGATGAAGTCCAGTGTAGTACGATACGTTTCACGATGTCAGGTTTGCCAGGCGCAGAAGGTTCCTGCTTTGCAGCCGCCAGGACTAATGGGTACACATAAACACATTAAATATCCGTGGCAAGCGAT
Organism: Agonum fuliginosum; assembly: GCA_947534325.1. NCBI lineage: Eukaryota > Metazoa > Arthropoda > Insecta > Coleoptera > Carabidae > Agonum > Agonum fuliginosum. Next base: position 903,309 of record OX384045.1, on the reverse strand, counting down.
TGCGATTGATTTGATGGGCCCTCTGCCTCGTTCGTCTTCAAACCATGTATACATACTAGTGATTTCGGATTGGTTCACGAAATTCCCTCTCGTTTTTGCCTTGAGGCAAGCTACTGTTGCCGGCATCTGCAAAATTTTGGAAAATGATGTATTTCTTGTTTACGGCGTGCCGCAGATAGTCATATGCGATAATGGGACACAATTTACTAGTAATGTGTTTAAAGCTTTATTGAAGAAGTACGAAGTACCCAAGCAATGGTTTAACGCGAGATACCACCCGCAAATTAATTTTGTAGAACGTACTAACCGTATTGTCAAAACTGCGATTCGATCTTACGTGGACAAACAGCAACGCCACTGGGACAAAAATCTGTCAGCGATTGCGCAAGCTATACGAACATCAGTACATGAAGTTACGGGATTTACTCCTGCATACTTAAATTTTGGTAGGCATGTACCTTTGTCCGGATTATTTTATGGAGAATCCCCCGACGAAATCAGCAGCGATAAGCACTCTGAGTATGCTCACCACTTGCTCGATCTTCAAGACCATTTTAAAACCGTCGAAAAGAAAATCGTCGCTTCACATTATCGTTCTGCTCGGCACTACAACTTACGACGGCGTCAGCTCGAATTTTTTGTAGGAAACAAAGTTTGGAAAAAAAATTACGTTTTGTCTAACGCCGCACAGCATTTTTCCGCTGCTCTTGCGCCCAAATACGTGCAATGCACGGTAAAGAAGAAAATATCGAAATTAATTTATCAATTGGTTGATGCCGACGGACACGATCTCGGGAGATGGCATATAAAGGATTTAAAGCCCGATGGAGCTGAAGATCAATCTGTAACTGCAGATACAACAAATTAAATGGGATGACGTCTTCCGTTTTCTTTTTCAATGTTTATTGGGGTAGTGTTACAGCTTCATTTTTTACCTGTAACAATCTCTGTAATAATCCTCTCCATTTTTCGTATATCAATGGTTTTTGTTTGCCGAGTTTGAGTGAAGGTCATGGACCCCAGCGCCAATGTCCGGGGTGGAGAAAAAGTTCAAAAAACCTCGAGCACTTGGTTCCTGGCTGTCGTGACGAGCAGAGAGAGTTTTTGGTGCTGATGCGTTTGACTGCCTATTTGTTTCATCTAGTAACATCGTGGGTTTGGATTACGTTTTTTGGCATTTATAATTCATTTGCTTTCCTGTTGTATCTTCGGCACTGAATCCTGTAAGTATTTTTCTGTTTTTTTTTAACTCATTGAACAACGTCATTTCGCGAGGATCACATCTTGTTTGCCAATGTGATCTAGTTGCAGTGTTACAATTAAATTCACCGTTTATTATAATTTCGTCCTCAAATACTGTGTGTATTTGACGACGCAATTCTTTTTACATGTACTTACAGTTTTCCATGCTCGAATTGTAGTTTTGAGGCTGTCAAAGCATTTGCACCTACAGTTCTTTCCATTCCGCCACCTTTCTGTTGTCACAGGCCTACGCAGAAGCTCGGGCAGCTTGCTGCTATCATTTTTTTGAAAATTTCTCATTTGACTAGTAGTTCTGTATTAAATATTTCTGTACGAGTTGTGTTGTCCATTTATCTGTGGTTGACACCAAAGCTCTGGGTTGAGTCTTTGGATTCAAACACAGATAAATTTTGTTGCATCAGCCCTCAGCTATTTATTTTTTTCTGAATGATTTGAGCACACTACCGTCCCTATCAGAAATCCTGTTGTGTTGATGAATGCTGTGTGAGTGATTTCTAGTACCAAGCTAATTTTTTTTGTTTTCGGTCGCAATAGTTCCCGCTCTGCGATTTTTTTGATAATGTCATAAACCAGTTGTTAGTAGATTAAGTTGACTGTTTAATTTTAAGTTGGGCTCAGTTCACGAACATTTTTGGGTTGTTTTAATTGCGTTCGGAACTGAAATCCTTGGTTTTGACATTATTTTGCGCCGATTATTCAGCTTCGCTGATTTAATTAGCTTCTTTTTTTTTGTGTTATCACCGCATGCAACATATTAATGTTAGTTACGGTCTTGTTAGCGTTTTTATGTTTTTGCAGATCCTTGCTTTGCGTAAGATTTCTGTAAATTTACCTTCAGTATTTGCTAGCTCAACATTTGTAAAATTATTGTATTATTATTATTATTTTTTGGTTGCGATACTGCTTTTAGAGATTGGTACTGCCTTATTTTCTACTGTTTTAGATTGCACCAGGGCTAGGGCCTTAGGCAATCGGTGGCTGTGCGTGGGTGGTGAGTCCTGCTACTCGACAGCATCCGGACAGACGTCACTCACGGGTGCAGCTCTCCATTTCCGCCGCTACAGCCTTCCAAAGCCGACAATATAACTGCTAATACATACTACACCGAACTGGCCTGTCGTGCCACCGATCACGACCGAGCCGCAGCAGCAGCCATAGTCGAAGTAGCGAAGCTCAACCGCCAGAGTAGTCAGTTGACTCATGCTCACAAGCACCCCGATTTGCAAGAAGACCTAGCTAGCTGTTACCGCTGTGTTGTATTGCTTGTAAACCCTGGCTTACAGACCGACGAACCACTGCAGGACCTGCTCTAAAGCAAGGTTTGTGAATGTTATTAATTTCAAAATTTATATATTTCATTTGTTAAAAGCATTATTTACTGATTTGTTATTACGTCAAAATTTATTTACTAGAATATATATCCTGAGCTGTATATTTGTTCGTGACTTGTTTTCTTTATTTTCTGCTCGGGTGGCGCCTATCTTATTGAATAAAGAATCCTTCTCGAGCCCTAACCCACAAACTTGCTCCCAATCACCAACGCTAGCCGAGGCTTTATCTGCCTTTATTTCATCTCATCTTACCCCCCGGTTTTGGAATCGGAAGGTAAGTGAAGATAGGAAGAGGTAAGACATCCTCGGTATTATAAATCGCATAATATTCTTGTTGTATAATAGCTATAGTTGGTCCGCGATGTGGTGATCGGTACGTCATTAGTTTCTAAACTTATAATAAACAAGCAGTATGTATATCTCTCTTTGTCACATGCATGCTTGTTTATTCGTTGGTTAATGTTACGTCTGTCTAATATGTTTATCTCTTTTCCACTAGTATACTTAAAAAGAGAACGATACATTTACGTCAAGAGAAATGTCAAACACTGCGTATCATTTCAGGTTATGTTTTGTAGAAAATTTAAGAATATTCGCAATGTTGTATAAGGAACAGAAACTACAAAAATAATATAACTATACTCACAGCAAAAAGCATAATACAGCCGTAAACTACTAAATACTAATAACCTCAAATAGAAAATTGCTAATGTCAAAACATGCCAGTGAATCTAAAACAATGGTTCTCGTTATTAAATATGAAACAAACCCATTGCCATCAGAATTCAATTTTTAGGTAATTTATAATGATAATAGCATGAAAGATTATTACTATTTAATTTTTATATTACATAATTCTTAATTTAAATTTGATATTTACTTATAGTTCTTGTTCATCATGAGTGACTGGTTGAGAACCTCTATGACGTCAATTAATTTTCCCCCACCTAAAAAATTTAACCCAGACGAATATGTTTGATGACGTAGCGATCACCACATCGCGGACCAACTATATAATATTGGAAAGATTTTGAGCAGGACTATAAAATATTACATTACTAAATGATAGACAAACAGAAAAATTGCCATATTATAAACCGGTACCTCAGAACCAGACTAAGTCCAAAATGAAGAGTTTTTTATTTAATTTATGTTATTGAATAATTAATTTGAGGTTAATTGTCCCAAATAGAACAATTTTTTAAATTTTTAGCTCCTTTAAGATTCTGAGCCCTGAAAAAAAATAATTCTGATGAGAATGTCCTGTCAAATAGCGGCGCCGCTAAATTGAATCTTCAATGAGAAGAAATCGAATTCATTGATATCCTTTTCCAGGATTCAGAAGCATGAAAGAATCTTCAAAGAATCGAAACAGGGCTAAATACTTTCTTCATTTTTAATGTGCGTTCTCATCAACTGCTGCGTAGTTTGTGATTTTCTGTTCATCACGTTTTCGTCCGTTTAATTTGAGAATTTTTTACGCACGTTAAAGAAGAACGTGCTATATTCAGAGAGCTCTATTAGACGCTCACTAATCCGACGTTAAATAAGCGCTGATCGTGAGAAAGAATTAACTTTATAATTAGACATGAAACGACCAACTGAGAGATTTTTTAGTCGAAAGCAGAACCGCGCAAAATTTAAAAGATTGCAGTTTTTTACCGATTTTGACTTTCATGTAATTGATTTTAATTAAAATATTTCAGTGCTCATTACGAAAAAATATTCAGGTACAAACAGTACGCGCAATAAGAGAAAAAAAATCTGACGTGGCCATCACACAACCTTCCGCCATATCTAGACTTTAAACAGAAATTTACGTACAATCCGGTGCCCATTTAAAATATACAAATAAAAATCTAAAATATTAAAACACATAAATTAGTATCACCTGAATTCAAAAGATTCATTCACACGAAAACTCTTATGTGTTGAATCAATCCTCCGTTCAGTTACTACCTACATTTAATAGCTTACTTATGACTTATATTATAGCGCTAGTATGCCAACTTGTCACCCGTCTCATCTGTCAATATTTTTTATGCAGAAACAAAAATCAACCGAACATGGATTAAAAGATTTCAACGTTTTATTTGATAAATTTATTTTTTAAATTTTACTGCAGTTCTTTAATGCAACCAGATAAAGACAATTTTTTTATAACATAAGTTGCAAATAACTTTGCTTCTTATTCTTATTACAAATAAATACTATATTTATCTAAATTTATATAAATTTTTGACAATTATCGTTTTCAATCTAATTCGTATTTGAGTTATGCGACATCCGGCATCGGCCCGGACCACACACATACACACACACACACGCACACACACACACACACACACATACACACAGACATCATCGTGAAACTATTAAAAATGAGTTGTAAGGACCCTAATTCGTGCTCATCCACTAAAAGCTCACTACCCGATTTTTTGCATGATTCCAATACCTTCCTTTACAGGTAAGCGGAAGGTAAAAACTTCTTGTGACACTCTTCGAAACATCGTAAAGCCCATTTTACATTGAGCAAGCGCAACGGGTAACTGCAATCTTCAAGTCAGAGTGTAACAAGAAAATTGCAGAAGACATTTTTTTCATTTTACACTGAGCAACATGCAATTACTTATTTAATGTATAAATTTATTAATAAATTTACCAATATTTTGTTACTATATTATGTCAACTTAACCTCTTGTATTTGTTGTATTGTATATTGTTCGAAAATAAGGATAGAATGGCATTATAACCACTAACGCACTAACTTTCAAACACAAATTAATCTTTTTGACGTTTATGTTCAGTTGGTAGCATCATAACGAACTAATAATAACTAGAAATAACTGTGAATTGCCTGCATACAAAAATTAGAACATGTTCTATTCCATGCAACCGTTGCCTCAAGATTGCTTCAAGATTGCTTCTGCCAAATGAATGTGCGATTTCTGTATTACACTCATGCAATATTGAAGCAACTTGTCAAAAGTTGCACTTGCATCTGCAATGTTGCTCAATATATAATGGGCTTAAGGAATCGGTTATATCAAACAAAATTCAATTGAATGCATTAATAAAGTAAGAATCTTTAATATTAAAATGCAAAAATTAACTTGATGTCGCATCAATATATTGTACAATTTTTTCGATTAAATAATGTTTCGTCATTACTCATGATAAATTTCAGATTTTTATTTTGACCAATAAAGCTAGAATTGATAAAATTCTGATGCTACTACCGTAGCAAGCCTTAAATTTATAAACTCCAAACGAAATAAAATAAAATTGCGTCAAATATTTTGTCGCGTCTGTACAGCACAGTGTCAGTCGCCGTACAAAGGTCCCTGTGACGTCACGCGGGGATACGCCCAACGCACACACTCACGACTCATCACACACGCACACATGCACACACACACACACACACGCACGCATACATGCACACAACTCTATCTGACTCTGACATAATAGTATTAGAATAGTAAGAAGCCATGAAACATTTGAAGACGACACTGTACAACCTTGAGGGTGGGGAGGGGGGGCTGCACATGGGCGCACGTTGTATAGAGGGCACAAGGTGCGCAAATATTTATTTTGTAATTAGAATATTAGTGCAATACTCAAAAATTAATAAAAGAATACATTTGACAAAAGAAAAACGAAACTTTGATAATGCACCAAAAATTATTAATATTTATAACTCGCTTGAATTTGGTCGAAAATGAATGAATCTTCATGAAATTTCCTTTTCCTCTTTAAGAGTGTCGTTTACCTAAATGACCAAAACATGCTTCGCACAAGTTTGTGATTTATTTAACAACAAACAATCGTAATAGTAGAAGTGGACACCACATGAGTTCCTTGTACGCCTATTAAACTGTTCATACTTTTCTTAATAACTAAAATGTAGAATTATATTATACAAATATATTAATAGGTATATAAGTACTACTACTACTGCTACTATACTCACAAATATATTGTAGTCATTTTATTTAAACTGCAGAAGAAGATATAAAGCATATTTTACTATTGTCACTGTCATGTCATAATCATTTAAATTTTACGTAGTAACAAATGTTAATCGATCATGGACTACAAGATACCGAAATACTAAATTATAAATATATACTTTAATTATTCCTAAATGATACCAGATACAAAAATAATCTTTCATTTAAAATTAAAAAATTTGTCTTAAATTAAATATTTATCGAAATATTTGAAAAAAGTACTACTTCCGGTTTGTAGATTGAAACCAAAAATAGGAGGTGCACAACTAGATGCTATAACAGTCCTAAATACAAAATTTCAACTTTCTACGTCTAACCGTATTTGAGTTATGCGACACACATACGTCCGTACGTACAGACGTCACGACGAAACTAGTCATAATGGATTCAGAAAAGGTCAAAACGGATATTTTCGTCAAAATCTGAGAACCGAAATTTTTCGCGATTACAATACTTCCTTACTTCGTACAAGGAAGTAAAAATTCGCGATGTACATTCCATTCTTTCATGTCTGATTTATCGAAGACTCTGCTTTGTGAAATGAAATGTGCAGTCAGAAACTCAATTAATGTGCTTTTATGTTCAAAGCGGCAACGGAGATATTCTTTTTCAACCAGGACTAGATTTAACTCTGAATTTAAAATATTAAAATATTATCTTATTGAAAAAAACTGTACTGCACTGTTTCAAAAATCTGCCTCCATAAACATTTGAAACAAAATCCTCAATGTCAACAAACTCAAAAACAAAAACCGGGAGTCATCATTAAAAAATCGCTTATAAAACAGCAAATAACAAATAGAAAACAAAAAGCAGTCGCGTGTACATAAACAAGCGAACATCGGCAAAGAGAAACAACTGAATAACTGAACAAGTGAAGAGAGGCGTTGGCGACAAAAGAACATCGTAGGTTTCAAGCATTGAGACGATGCTCGCTTCCTACACTAGAGAGGATTACTTTACCGGTAATGCAGAGCTAGAGACAGCAGGTGTGTTGACTGACTTTAAGACAGCCGTTGCGAAACTGTTGTCGTGCCATCCTTGGTATTTCAAAATGTTGTCTTCGCTTAGTTCAAATCGTTATGAATTTTTTTCTGGCTTATTAGCAATTTTTTGACAAAAAAATACGGGTATAATATTTTACTGCATAGATTAACATAAAAAATTAAAAAATCGTATTGCGTATTTTGAAAAACTTCTTTCAAATCCATGATAAGTAAGTTGAATATAGGCACGAAGTTCTGAATCACCCTGTATAGTGGACCGTGTGTGCGGTTGCAGTCAACGCACTCATCACTTGGTTGTTAGTAGATAATTATATTACACTTTGTAAAATAAACATGAAAAAACAACCTTCCGCCATATCTAGACTTTAAACAGAAATGTATACGTACAATCCGGTGCCCATTTAAAATATAAGTACAAATAAAAATCTAAAATATTCAAACACAAAAATTAGTATCATTTGAATCAAAAGATTCATTCACACGAAAACTCTTCTGTGTTGAAGCAATCCTCCGTTCAGTTACAACATTTAATAGTTTTCTTATGACTTATACAGCGCTAGTATGCCAAATTGTCACCCGTCTCATCTGTCAATATTTTTTATGCAGAAACAAAAAATCAACCGAACATGGATTACAAGATTTCAATGCATTTCTTTAATGCTACCAGATAAAGACAATTTTTTTAAACGTAGATTGCAAATAACTTTTCCTCTTATTCTTATTACAAATAAATACTATATTTATCTAAATTTATAGAAATTTTTGACACTTAATCTTTTCAATCTTCAAAAAATATCACTTCCGGTGAAGATATTGTACCAAAATCTAATGAGCTCTTCCTATTCGTATACAATTGTAAAATACCAAATATCAAAATTTTTGGGTAATTCGTATTTGAGTTATCCGACATCCGGCATCGGCCCGGACCACACACATACACACACACATACACACACATACATACATACATACATACATACAGACATCATCGAGAAACTATCAAAAATGAGTTGTAAGGACCCTAATTCGTGCTCATCCACTAAAAACTCACTACCCGATTTTTAGCATGATTCCAATACCTTCCTTTACAGGTCAGCGGAAGGTAAAAACGTGCAATATTTTATGCATAGGTACAGTTTGAGAAGCACTGGTTCTGTATACAGTAGAAATTGCTATTTGTCAGCGTCAGGTGGTGTATACCAGTCTCAATAATTTACTTTAATTCTTCAAATACTTTAGAGGCCAAGACATTTGTTTTTAATTACGAATCATTGTTTTGCTATTTTAATTATTTTTTGCTATTCTTAAACAAATCACGACTTTAAGAGATTATTTTCATAGTGAGTAAATTTTGATTAAACATTATTATTTTACACACTTCATTTCTGGCCAATAAGAATGCATAACTTTTTCGAAGAGGGCAGTTTTTCAGCGATAAAATTTGATAAAACCACAGTAGGGTAACCATGGTTACATTTTGTTTATTAAATGTTTTTAATGTTGCAAACGTCAACAATAAAATAATATACAGACAAGATATTCATTAAAAATGAGATTTGAAGATATTTCTATTGAAGAAATTAATATCAATATTAATAAAAGTATTCCGGAGAATACTAACAAGAATGTCCATTTGGAATCAATTTAATTATAATTATCGTTCGTGAAATAATCAAGCAAATATAATTCGAGTCATAAATTTAATTGGTAAAATTTACTCATAATTCCTGCGTAGAAACGACAACTCGGGTCAAAATTGACTCTTAAATCACTCCAGCTTCGCTGTCGTGATTTAAATATGTCAATTTTGACACTCGTTTGTCCGTTTCTACGCAACAACTATTCGTTAATTTTACCGATAAATTTATGACTCTTATTATATTACTTATGAATATAAAAATTCCAAAAAAATCAAAAACATTTCCTATTTTATGCAAACTTTACACGGTTATATCTCATAAAAGAAATTAATTTTTAAAATTTTACATCTGTAGATCCATTCTTTATCTATTAAATGTTTTTAAAACATTATCCTGAATTCAATAATAATCTGACAGTTTACTTGCAACGAAAACACTTTTACAGTATTTCAACTTCAAAATGACATTGCATTGCTAGGATGCGGCAAAGTACGAGTTTCGGGCTGGTTTCAGGCAGCCCTAGTAGTGGGGTAAAGAGTGGAATACAAAAAAGTAAAATCAGGAGTATTTTAGGAATTCAGTAAAAACGTATTGAAGTAATCGTAATATTGTTTTATTTGTAATACTGGAAAAAATCACTGATTTCAAGCTATCAATGAATTACAAATTCTTCTTTTACAAGACTCATCGAAGATCAAATTTAGCGGCGCCGCTATTTGACAGGCGATTTTCACAAGATTATTTTCTTCAGGAATTAGAAACATAAAAAATTCTCAAAATTTTATTATTATTATTGTAACCTTTTCAATGGCAAAATCCAAATATATTCTACACCATATTGAATAGAATAACAGTATTCTAAATCACCATCAAAATTTCTGACCCTATAATTGAACCGGTGTACGGTGAATTCAATTTTTGTTCGATGTCCATTATTAAAAGCACTTAGGGACTGCCTCTGTGCTGTAACTATAATGTTACTGTAATATTGGCGATATGATCAATAAGCTATGTGCCAAGTAGGCGGATCCACGAGCGTTAATGATCTATAGATCATAGGATCCATACCGAGATTACCGTACGTGATGATTCTAAACTCACAGACAGAATTTGGGAGTAATTTCAGAACTGAAATCGAAAATTGTACAAGAAATAATTTAATATAGTTGGATTATAGAATTTATTTATCGTGCCCTTCACCCAACTTGGGTGTGAAACATGTTGTCATACATATTTATTTATTTAATAGTTTAATACCAGAAAATAATTCGTAAACAGAAAAAACTTATGAATAATAAAATATCGCAATCAAAAGATTTATTTACCTACAGGAAAATGAAAATCACAAATACAAATATGAAGAAGTAAATCTACTTAAGAGGCCCGTTTACTACCTAAAATCCAGCATAAAATGTACTAACGTAGCGAGTGTTTTGTGGCCAGTACAAGAATGCTCAAATTTTATTTCAACCACGATTTAATAGAGAAAGAATGGAGCTACAGATGTGTCTTTTTAAAATATTGATAAAAAAATTGTACATGAATATAAAAATTCCGAAAAATTCAAAAAAAAAATCCAATTTTATGCAAACTTTACACGGTTATATCTCATGATACAAATTATTTTTTTTAAAAATCTGACGTGGACACCACATGACTTCCTTGTACGCCTTGTGTGTTCATACTTTTCTTAATAACTAAAATGTAAAATAATATTAAAAATTCTTTTAACTTATTATACTAGTATACTCACAAATATATTTTAGTCATTTTATTTAAACTGCAGAAGAAGATATAAAGCATATTTTACTATTGTCACTGTCATGTCATAATCATTTAAATTTTACGTAGTAACAAATGTTAATCGATCATGGACTACAAGATACCGAAATACTATAAATTATAAATATATACTTTAATTATTTTTAAATGATAGCAGATACAAAAATATTTATAAAATACCGATTGTAGGTAATAATCACATAATCTTTCATTTAAAATAAAAAAAATTGTCTAAAATTAAATATTTATCGAAATATTTTTAAAAAGTACTACTTCCGGTTTGTAGACTGAAACCAAAAATAGGAGGTGCACAACTAGATGCTATAACAGTCCTAAATACAAAATTTCAACTTTCTACGTCTAACCGTATTTGAGTTATGCGACACACATACGTCCGTACGTACGTACGTACGTACAGACGTCACGTCGAAACTAGTCATAATGGATTCAGAAAAGGTCAAAACGGATATTTCCGTCAAAATCTGAGAACCGAAATTTTTCGCGATTACAATACTTCCTTACTTCGTACAAGGAAGTAAAAAGGCACATGTAGATCCATTCTTTCTCTATTAAATATTTATAAACACATTATCCTGAATTTAATAATAATCTGATAGTTTACTCGCAACGAAAACACTTTAACAGTATTTTTCAACTTCAAAATGACATTGCATAGCTAGGATGCGGCAAAGTACGAGTTTCGGACTGGTTTCATAGCCCTAGTAGTGGAAAAAAAAGTGGAATGGAAAAAAAGTAAAATTGAGAGTATTCTAGGAATTCGGTAAAAACGTATAAAATACTAGATTTGCATTTTCCTGTGAATGAATCTTTTGATGCAGGTATTTGATTACGTATAAATTTTCATGTAAAACGGTCAATGAAACCGGTTCATTTTCTAAAACAACTGAAAAGTGATGAAACAAGATTTTCTGTGTTGATAATGTAAAATCGATGTACCCGATAAAAAATTGATATGGAATCACCTTGCCCTAAATATCCACAAACAATAAAAAAAATCTGACGTGGACACCACATGACTTCCTTGTACGCCTTGTGTGTTCATACTTTTCTTAATAACTAAAATGTAGAATAATATAAAAAATTCTTTTAACATATTATACTAGTATACTCACAAATATATTTTAGTCATTTTATTTAAACTGCAGAAGAAGATATAAAGCATATTTTACTATTGTCACTGTCATGTCATAATCAAGATAAAGAAATACTAAATAAAAAATATATACTTTAATTATTCCTAAATGATACCAGATACAAAAATATTTATAAAATACCGATTTTAGGTAATAATCACATAATCTTTCATTTAAAATAAAAAAATTTGTGTTAAATTAAATATTTATCGAAATATTTTTAAAAAGTACTACTTCCGGTTTATAGATTGAAACCAAAAATAGGAGGTGCACAACTAGATGCTGTAACAGTCCTAAATACAAAATTTCAACTTTCTACGTCTAACCGTATTTGAGTTATGCGACACACATACGTCCGTACGTACGTACGTACGTACGTACATACGTACGTACGTACAGACGTACGTACGTACAGACGTCACGTCGAAACTAGTCATAATGGATTCAGAAAAGGTCAAAACGGATATTTCCGTCAAAATCTGAGAACCGAAATTTTTCGCGATTACAATACTTCCTTACTTCGTACAAGGAAGTAAAAATGATTCCTGCTTACATCATCTTCATTTGTTTAACAATCGTATGTAGTCACCGCCAACTCATTGCAATTCTAAAGCCATAACATCGGCTGTTATAAACCACAGAATGATTCGAACATCACATGTAAAGTAACAGACTAAACATTTATATTAAATTAGATGGACCACGCCCCGCGATCGTCCGCTGTTCAAGGTCTCAGCGCATCCGCGTTCACACACACACACACACACACACACACACACACACACACACACACACACACACACACACACACACACACACACACACACACACACACACACACACACACACACACACACACACACACACACACACACACGTATGTGTGAGTGTAAAGGCCGCTTATCGCCATAAAGGCTGCGACACAACGTGCGGAGAATTGCGACGAATTTTTTATTATTTTTATTATTGTTGGTTCAAAGTTTATATTTATTGTATTGTAGTCCAGTTCACACAAGAAATAGCGGCGCCGCTAAATTGAATCTTCAATGAGTTTTGAAAAGGAAGAATTAGTAATTTATTGATAGATCAAAACAGGGAATTTTATTTTTACACTAAAATTAAAATAAGGAGTAGGGGAAGATTACATTTTTTGTTCTATATTTTTTTTGTGATGAGTTTTTCGGAAAATGATTGTACATTAAAGAACAACTATCTTTTGTTAATAACTATTATTTTTATTGTAATGATATTCGAAAGAATAATAGTAAAATCTTATATAAGAAAAAATCTGACGTGGACACCACATGACTTCCTTGTACGCCTTGTGTGTTCATACTTTTCTTAATAACTAAAATGTAGAATAATATAAAAAATTCTTTTAACTTATTATACTAGTATACTCACAAATATATTTTAGTCATTTTATTTAAACTGCAGAAGAAGATATAAAGCATATTTTACTATTGTCACTGTCATGTCATAATCATTTAAATTTTACGTAGTAACAAATGTTAATCGATCATGGACTACAAGATAAAGAAATACTAAATTAAAAATATATACTTTAATTATTCCTAAATGATACCAGATACAAAAATATTTATAAAATACCGATTTTAGGTAATAATCACATAATCTTTCATTTAAAATAAAAAAATTTGTGTTAAATTAAATATTTATCGAAATATTTTTAAAAAGTACTACTTCCGGTTTATAGATTGAAACCAAAAATAGGAGGTGCACAACTAGATGCTATAACAGTCCTAAATACAAAATTTCAACTTTCTACGTCTAACCGTATTTGAGTTATGCGACACACATACGTCCGTACGTACGTACGTACGTACGTACATACGTACGTACGTACAGACGTCACGTCGAAACTAGTCATAATGGATTCAGAAAAGGTCAAAACGGATATTTCCGTCAAAATCTGAGAACCGAAATTTTTCGCGATTACAATACTTCCTTACTTCGTACAAGGAAGTAATAAAAATGGCAAACTGTCCCGAGGTACAATACGGTCTTGTACCTTGGAACAGAGCTGGTTGTACTTCGGGACACATAAAATATAAGGAAAAAAGACAAAATTAAACGAACAGAAACAATTTGTTTTAACTATATAGTAATTTTAAACGGATGTATTTATAAATTTTTTATGTTACACATATTTATTCAAAGAAATATAATTGAGTTTGGAAAGAGAAATAAATGATCCCATTTTATACGATTTAAAGTCTATACCGTAGTGCGATACTTAAAATTTTAGCGAAATTTTAGTTTAGCGATAAATGTACGCAATTATAATTTCCATTATCCTTGAAAATTAAATTTAAAGTTTACATATCCTCGAAGACATGTACTTATGCCTTGAAACCATGTCCCAAGGTACAAGCAAATTATTGTCCCAAGGTACAATTAAGCAAATATTTTTATTAAATGTAACGTAGTATTTGTTTCATTAAATTTTAAATATCAACGCAAGAAGTTTTCGAAGAAGTAACAATGTATATACTAACTGGACTATCAGACAATGAAAGGTACCAAATAGGTACTTAGTAATACAAAATGCAATATACGATCAAAAAATACATTTCCCTCTGAAAAAAAACATTCATCTTCAGTGACTGAACAATAAATGCATGAGGCTTGAAACAACGTGTATTATTTATTTTCAACAGTGTTGTCAAATTCTACTTGAAATTAGTATATATAATGTTAGATACTTCTGCAATTGATGTTGTCCCAAGGCACATGCGTCCCAAGGTACAACACTCTCCCCTAGCACTGTTTAATAAGGCCTCCAAATTAGAGACAGTAGACAATCTAAGTTCAATGATAAAGTAAACAAAAACACATCGCGATGTCGGGTATACACGTGTGTGATAACTGATTACATTATCTTTAACAAAGAAACAAAAATGTATAGTACACAAATGTCCAGCCTTGGAATCTTCTAATAAAATAAAATAAAAATTTACATATTTTATCTACCATTAAATAATACATTCATTATGTATAAGACACACTATTATATTATGAATACATAATTCAACACTATTGTATTATGAGCCCATTATGCAACACTACTGTCACTGGCGCCCCATCAAAATGTGAGATTAGATTAATATTTTAATAAATAAAACTATGTAAAAAACGAACCCGTAAAAACAAAGTTTTTCACTATAAATCCTTTTTGAGACTCGATCGATATTTATTTAAATTTTTGTTTTTGAATCAGATCGGTGCAGTACATTTTGAGATAGCTAGCTGCCATTTTGTTTCAAGATGGCATAATAACATTTTAATATACCTATGTTTCAAGACAGATTCTTAGCTATTAGTGTATCAAATTTGTCCGCCATTTTGTGACAAGATGGCGGACTAACATTTTAATATATCTATATCATAAGTTAGATCCTTGGCTATTACTGTACCAAATTTGAACGCAATAGTTATAGTACATTTTAAGATATCTGTCCGCCATTTTGTTTCAAGATGGCGGACTGATATTTTAATATATCTATATCATAAGTTAGATCCTAGGCTATTACTGTACCAAATTTGACCGCAATCGGTGCAGTACATTTTGAGATAGCTAGCCGCCATTTGGTTTCAAGATGGCGGATAATCTGAAATTTTGTCAAAGTGCATCATCGTCAGGTGACAAAAGTCTATTTGCAAAATTTCAGTTCGATAGGATCCCGAAAAGGTCATTTCTGACTTTTTTTACCGTAGGTAAGTTAAAATAAAGAATTTAAAAATGTTTTCAATGGCTATAATTAATTTAGATGATCGCCTTCAGCTCATGCATAAACTTTTACCCGCATTATGTGATCGACAAATAATATTGTGTGTTATGGGTATAGCTAATGTATTTGCTCGTGTGTGCGGTTACCAGCCGTCGCTCTTGGTTGTTAGTGGAAACACGAGTAATCAAAACCGAAGTTCTAAATGTGAAAATGTTCTGTCATAAGCATATAACATTACTTTGATTTGGAGTAAAATAACATGTGACATACTTAGATAAGGTGCACATAAACAGGCAGCATTCTACTGATAAGGCAGCTGATAACAGCCACATTACTGCTTTGTTTGATTATAAACATCGGTACAATGGAACCACGCCCATTGTATCAAATTCCGTCTGTAGAACTTCGCAGTTCTTACCTCTCGCCTCATATTCTATAAGAGAGGTATTGTAATGAGTCAAAATTTTCGAGTATGAGTTTTTGGTGGATAAGCACGTTTCAGGGTTTCTAGAATACGAATTTAATATTTTCACGATATGTCTATGTGTGTGTATGTGTGCGTATGTATGTATGGACTGACGATTTTTCGTCCACGATAACTTAAAAAGTGTCAAACCTTTAATAACCAAATTTCATATTTAAGGTTAAGGTTTTGGTAGAAATTCTTAAACCGGAAGTAGTACTTTTTGAAGCTTAATATAGTTTTCCTTAAATATATTGGTACATTATTTATTTATGACAATTTTTGCAATTAAAAATAAAAGATAATGTAATTATCTACGAGTACAGTTAATTTTAAACACAATTTGCTGAATCAATTTTTGAAGTACCTACTAGTATCTTGTAATTAATGTAAATTAATTATTTATTTTATGCATTGTCCGTGCAGCCAGAGTTGTCCGGAGCGGTAAATAAGAGAAAGAATGTGCCTATGTTCTACACAGAGCTGAGTCAAAGTTCGCCAACTTATTACTCGCCTGAACGCAACCGAGTCAAGAGAAAAACCGAGCTGGGCGACTTCTATACGCCCTATTTCGGGTGCATGTCACTGCGTCAAATTGCCGTAATGTCAAATACCCGCTGTGTCCAATTGCCGCAATGTCAAATTGCCACTGTGCCATAACGCATCCCCACCACTTACATACTTGTAATAACGTATGCCGAGAGACTACTGCATATTTATTTCGACACAGAGGCAATTTGACCCAGTGGAAATCAGGCACAACAGCAATATTTCGACATACTGGCAATCGGGCATAGGTTTTGGTATTTACTACACTAACAAAGCTAACAAAACCGTACTAGAGCCCCACAAACTGGGTTTTGGTACGTCAAATCTACTGTTGTGCCTGATTTCCACTGGGTCAAATTGCCTCTGTGTCGAAATAAATTTGCAGTAGTCTCTCGACATACGTTATTACAAGTATGTAAGTGGTGGGGATGCGTTTTGGTACAGTGGCAATTTGACATTGCGGCAATTGGACACAGCGGGTATTTGACATTACGGCAATTTGACGCAGTGGCTTGTTCCCCCTATTTCAAGGTAGCGGAAGCGGTGATAATCTATGTCCGCTCGATTAATATTGTTTAACAATTTAATCTCTTATGTCTCGTACTGTATGTCTTGTCAGAAGAAGAAAGAAACAACCTCAACTCTTAATAATACCTCCTCAGTCTTCGGACTTCCGTCTCCAGCATGTTGTAAGCGCAATATGCAATTCATTTTGATGAGTGACTATTTTCTATCTGCTGTATACGTTTAGCACGTTTTCCAGGCCTTACAAAGCTGTACATCTGACGTGTGTGTATGTATGTGTGTGTCATGCTTCGTAAACCGGAAGCTTGTGTTAACACTGACCCTTATTGTCTTGTGATATTAATTGTCTTCTACAATTGAGTTCAGAATAAATTGTTGTACTTTTTACCTTCCGCTTACCTGTAAAGGAAGGTATTGGAATCATGCTAAAAATCGGGTAGTGAGTTTTTAGTGGATGAGCACGAATTAGGGTCCTTACAACTCATTTTTCATAGTTTCACGATGATGATGTATGTGGTTAAGGCCGAGATGTTAGTCGCATAACTCAAATAAGAATTACCCAAAAATTTTAAATTTGGTATTTAACATTTGTATATAAATTGGAAGAGCTCATTAGATTTTGGTACAAATATCTTTATCGGAAGTAATATTTTTTGAAGATTGAAAAGGTTAATTGTCCAAATTGTACATAAATTTGGATAAATATAGTATTTATTTATAATACGAATAAGAGAAAAAGTTATTTGCAACTTACGTTATAAAAAAATTGTCTTTCTCTGGTAGCATTAAAGAACTGCAGTAAAATTTTAAAAATAAATTTATCAAATAAAACGTTGAAATCTTGTAATCCATTATCAGTTGATTTTTGTTTCTGCGTAAAAAATATTGACAGGTGAGACGGGTGACACGTTGACACTAACGCCTTATAAGTCATAAGTAAGATATTAAATGTAATAATTGAACGGAGAGTGGCTTCAACACAGAAGAGTTTTCCTGCGAATGAATCTTTTGATTCAGGTGATGCAAAATTCTGTGACACGTTGGCATACTAGCGCTATATAAGTCATAAGTAAGATATTAAATGTATAGTAATTGAACGGAGAGTAGCTTCAACACAGAAGAGTTTTCCTGTGAACGAATCTTTTGATTCAGGTGATGCAAAATTCTGTGTTTGAATATTTTAGATTTTTATTTGTATATTTTAAATGGACATCGGATTGTACGTATAGACAAGTCTAGATATGGCTGAAGGTTGTGTGCTGGCCACGTCAGATTTTTACATTTAAATGTCAATATAGTATCACTGATACAACCAAAGGTACCACACATTTTGACCGCTAATTATTGTTGAACCTAGGTTTTTGACACGGTATATCAACCAAAGTTGGGTAAATCTAAATGAGTTGATAGCAACAACGAAGTATAACATCTTGAACGTCTCATAATTAGTTAATGATCATAATGATTGTATCGTGGCTGGCACGACACCCATCACTTGTGCAATTTATCACTTAATGTTACTGGGCGCGGTCTGTTAACAACAATTGTCACAGGACAAAGACCATCATGGCTATCATTCCCGACTAGAGCTGATTATCCTATTGAAGATTTAAAAGATCCTTCCCGCTAGGATGTTAAGAGGCCCGTCTACCTCCTAAAATACACCATAAAATGTACTAACGTACTAGCGAGTACAAGAATGCTCAAATTTTGTTCCAACAAGGATTATATATACTTAAGAGCATTCTGTACAGGAAGAATGTACGCGTTAAAGCATTTTACACTCATACACCTCAACGACACATGGTTGCACATTTTAACAAAATCAAATTTTTATATGGTAGATAAAGGATAAAACTTCGTTCTATTAGTGCAATTTTTTATTTTTCAGCACGTTCAACGGTCGAAATTACTTACTTTCAACCGTTTGCAGGCGTTTAGAAGCACCTACAGATATTTCTTTATATTTCGCAGAACATGATATTTTAAACTTGAATCATGTAGTTTAAAGTTTAATCTACGTCGGGGTAGTGTTATTTTTTGGAAAAAACCTTCTGATTTCGAGAAAATTAGAGGTAAAAAATGTGAATTTTTGTAGTTGTCTTTATTTTATAATCTAAAACTTCGGTACAAAATAGAAAAAAATGGCACTAATAGAACGAAGTTTTATCCCTTATCTACCATATAAAAAATTTTTTTTGTTAAAATGTGCAACCATGTATCGATGAGGTGTATGCGTGTAAAGTGCTTTTTACGTGTATATTCTTCCTGTACAGAATGCTCTTAAAGGTGGAATTAACAGTTTCTTTTTTTTTAATAAAATACTTGTACATGACTATAATATTTATATATATATTTAGTCAAATATAGTTTTGCCAAAGAGTAGTTTGACCAAAAATAATGAAGCCCAACTGTATTTTAGTCAAACTGTAATTTGTTCAACTGGAATTTCGTCAAACCGTAAATATGCCAACCCGTAATTTAGCCAAACTGTATTCTAGACAAACTGTAATTTCACATTCCGTAATTTGACCAAACCGCAACTTTGACTAATATTATATTGTCAAATCGTTTTCAGGTAAACCATAATTTAGCCAAAACGCAACTATACCTAACTGGAATAATCCAACACGGAATTTATACAAAACGCATTTTTGTCAAATCGCAGTTATGCATAACCGTAATATTGCCAAACGCATTTTACTCAAATCGTAATCTTCTTACGAATTGTGTGCTCCCTATAACAAATTCCGTAAAATTGCTTTCCAATTTATGCAAATTTTACACGGTTATATCTCCTGATAGAAATATATTTTCAAAATTTTAAAAAGGTACATCTATAGATCCATTCTTTCTCTATTAAATGTTTATAAAAACATTACCTTGAAGTCAATATTGCAACGAAAACACTTTTACAGTGTTTTTCAACTTTAAAATGACATTGCATTGCTAGGATGCGGCAAAGTACGAGTTTCGGGCTGGTTTCAGGCAGCCCTAGTAGTGAGAAAAAGAGTGGAATAGAAAAAAGTAAAATCGAGAGTATTCTAAGAATTCGATAAAAACGTAGACTGGTCGCTTAAGCCTTACGTTAGGCGATACACATTTCAGTGTATCCGGCTGGTAACCGCACACACGGCACAAGATACAGGGTGTGTCTATACTTCGAGAGAAAAATTACTACGAAGATCTTTGTGATCAATTGACATTTCGCTTCTTCGATGTAATTTTTTTTCTTGTGGGGAGTGACTCTTTTGTCTATTGTTGAATATCGAAATGTCATCTTCAGATAGCGATCTTTGGGTCTATTGTCATCTTAGTAAGCTGTGATTTTAACTTGTAACAATAGCAATCGATCGTTGTATTGATTGGAGCGGTGAAATTTGATTTAAGAAATTGTTTATAAGAAATCAAAACATTCAATATTTTTTATTTTATCCAACACCTCCAAATAAAAGCATCCTAACTATGGTGATTTTAAACAAGCAAAGTAAAAAATTACCCACAAGTGGCTTTGATCAAAATTATACCCACTTGTGGGTAAATTGTTACTTTGCTTGTTGGAAATCACCATAGAAACGATGTTTTAGGTTGAAACTTAATATTTTAAAAATATTTAAGCAGTTATTAAGAGGTGTTGGATAAAACGTTATACTTCACACGTGGGCAAAAAGGAATGACCCACTCGAGAAAATTATCTCACTTAGTCTTCGGCCTCGTGAGTTAAAATTTCCCTCGTGGGTAATTCCTTACTTTGCCCACTTGTAAAGTAAATAACTATTATCACAGGTTAATGACAGCAAAGTAATTTGGTAACAAGACATTATAACATAATATTTGAGAATAGAAATATCTGATGTGTGTGTGTATGTGTGTGGTCCGGGCCATTTCTAGAGGTCGGATAACTCAAATACGAATTACTCAAAAAATTTGATATTTGGTATTTTACATTTGTATACGAATTGGAAGAGTTCATTAGATTTTGGTACAAATATCTCCACCGGAAGTGATATTTTTTGAAGATTGATAATATTATTTGTCAAAAATTTCTATAAATTATAGTACTTTTGACAGGTGAGACGAGTGACACGTTGGCACTAACACCATATAAATCATAAAGATATTAAAATGTAGTAATTGAACGGAGGATGGCTTCAACACAGAAGAGTTTTCCAGTGAATGAATCTTTTGATTCAGGTGATGCAAATTTCTGTGTTTGAATATTTTAGATTTTTATTTTATATTTTAAATGAACACTGGATTGTAAGTATACATTTATGTTTATAAGTCTAGATATGGCGGGAGGTTGTATGCTGGCCACATCAGATTTTTAGTTACCGTGGACGAAAAATCATCACATAAGTACGCATACGCACACACATAAATTCGTATTGAAACGTGCTTATCCATCAAAAACTCATACTCGTAAATTTTGACCCATTACAATACCTCTCTTATAGAATATGAGGCGAGAGGTAAAAATTATGTAATGACATGCTATTTTAATTACATTTATAAAACCAAATCAAAATTTAAGAGTATCTGTGATCGAATGATTTATCTAGAGTCAATTAAATTTTGCACAGATATAATTTTCTCCTATAGTGATAATTGCACAAATGCAAATCTAATACATTGACACAAAAGCTGGCTGCAACTTTAATTATAATTAGCACCCCGAGTAATTACGACTATAAGTGTAATTACTAATTATTACTACTGAGATAACTTAATAACATGAGATACAACTGAAGTTAATAAGAAGAAAGTCTATAAGTAATAATAATAGTACAAGCAATATGATTGGTAATTTGTTTATCCGTAGGTATCTATTGTATATTGTGAACGAATAAGAAGCACAAAATTGTTTTTTTGATTAAATATTTTTGAAGAAGAGATAAAAACTTGAGACCCATATTTTTTATTTTCACAAAAATCTTAACAACAAGCCCAAAAATAATTAATTAAAATTGAATAATATGTGTTTTATTTCTCAATTAAGGGGCTTTTATCACAGTAAAAAAGTATTTAACAAATTACTCCCAACCTATTAATTCTATAAATCTAAAAAAAAATACCATATAAAGATAAAGGAAGTAAAAATCTAGCTACGTTGTCGAATTTTTTAAATTGTTATTATTATTATTTATAAACAATTAAATAACAATAATTCTGAGAAAAACTCTTCGTAAGTTTGATTGCATTGTAAATTTAAATGTTTATATCACATTATTATATAAAATTTTCAAATAGTATTAGAGTAATTTGTTAAATAAATTTAAAAATTATATGCGCGCTAGCCAATCAAATTGAGTATTTTCTAAACAAAAATGGAGCAAAACATAGCAATTAGATAAATAGAGACAGCATGTGCTCATAAAACATAGGCTGTCAGCGCGGATACCTGAAATAACGTGGATTTGTGATCTAGCAGCGCTGAACGATAGAAACCCCCTTAAGGCCGGAGTGTAGCTGTCCACGATTTCGTCGCGAAAAAGAAGAGATATATACAGATTTAATGTGTCGAACAAAGGCAGCAATAGCGAACGCGCTCTAAAAGTGGCATCGTATTTGTAAAATATTGTATTTATGAGACAAAAGAAATAATCAAACGCATTATTTATTATATTGTATAACATGTTACCTACAGTGCGACGCATGAATTTTAATACATTTTGTTTTTTAAGTGCCCTAAATTAAACATATAAAAGTAGTATTAATTTTCATGTTTTCCAGTCAAAAATTTTTCGTTGCCACTGCCACTGGGTGGAGTAATTATTGTTTCATTAAAAATAATTAAATTATCTTTGTTTATTTTACTAGTATTATGTAATTTAAGATGTTGATTACCTACTTCTATTGTTTGTTTAATAAGTCAAGGAATCCAGTACAGTACTACAAAAAATGCTGCAGGTAAACTACCCTTTATTTTTCGAATTAAAAAAAATTCTTTCTGTTTCGTAATCTACACATGTCGTCCTACTTACTATTAAATTTATGATATTAATTTTAATATCAGTCTGTATAAGTTTTTTTAATAAAATTTATATTATTATTAATCAGATTTAAAAGTATTTATGTCATAATGATCACTTTTAGTTTTTCCTACACTATTATTTTCCCAGATTAATTTGAAGAAAGTTTTTATTTGGTTTCTTTCAAATCTATTTAAATTCTCAACGATTGTACATTTAATTTAGAACATACATTATATGGCAGCCTCACATATAAAATACTCACAAGTACATATTTCAAAATTATTCAATTTTGTTTATTATTTGCACACACATACATGTTTTATTATTTTATTGTTAAATACTACCAGATTTAGCAAATTGTATTTAAAATTAACTGTACCCATAGATAATTATATTATCTTATATTTTAATTGCAAAAATTGTCATAAATAAATAATGTACCAATATATTTAAGAAAAACTATATCAAGCTTCAAAAAGTACTACTTCCGGTTTGAGAATTTCTACCAAAATCTTATCCGGTGTTAAGATCCTTATTAAAACCTTAAATATGAAATTTGATTATTAAAGGTTTGATACTTTTTATGCTATCGTGGACGAAAAATCGTCAGTCCATACAAACACACACATACACACACACACAGACATCATCGTGAAAATAGTAAATTCGTATTGTAGAGACCCTGAAACGTGCTTATCTACCATAAACTCATACTCGAATATTTTGATCCTTTACAATACCTCTCTTATAGAATATGAGGCGAGAGGTAATAAGGGAATCTGAGCTAATATTAAGGAGGTTGGTGACCGTTTATTAAAATGATGATGAGAGGCTGAAATTTATACAGTGCCTTCATTTCACTATTTAGATTCTAAAATTTTTTTTTTTTAAATTTTCGTCTATCCGGTTTTTGAGTAATTAAATGTTGAAATTCGCTCGTTTTACATGGACTCTTATGGCAATTCACTAAATTTTTGTTTAAACTATATGATAAAATGATGAAAAATTCACAGAACTTGTATTAATATTTCCAATAAACCTTTAAAAATAAGTTCTTGAAGATTGTGTGTACTTTGTCTAAACCATTTGCAAGTTATTTAAAAAAAATGTAAGTATGTCAAGCATTTTTGATTAGGGAATTAGTAATTATTGTAAAAATTAATATCACAGCAATGCAATGACATCAGCCAACGTGCGTTGAGGCGTTGAGCTAATTTTGTTTTATCAAAAATATTTTTATTTTCATATCCTCCCTCTAAGGCTAATGTCTGGGTACGCCACTGCAGGCGTCCCCAACCTCCTTAACAAACATTGCTGAATAAATATAAAATATTTGTTTCTAACTCACCATGAAAACCATGAACAGACTGGGCTAATCTTCGTTTTCCAAAATTTCTCACTGGTTCAAAATAACTGTAGAATTTACACGTTAGTTTATGCAACGGTTAAAATAATTGTATTAAGTCAAAGTTCAACTAGTTTATATTTAAATTGTTAATTAGGATTATTACAGGCCGCGCAGTATAATTTAAAATAAATATTTATCACATTGGGTAGGCACTTCGGTTGGGGCTCGACTGGGAAGGGAAGAATTACCTGCAAAATAAAAACAAACAGTGGATAACAGATTTCAGCAAACTTTAACAGGTTAATTGACTGATGGAAATACATGTATTTCGATTTTTATACTTACGAAACGATCAAACGTAATAATAGTCTGTTTATAAGTATAAATAATAACATAATATACAGGGTGTTTCATAACTTCAGGTACATACGTTAAGGATATACAGGTTGGTGGAGGTGAAATGCGAACATAGGGAACATACATGACAATCGAACTTTCATGCCAGGTATCTTGATATATTTTGTAGTAGTGTCACAAAACGAAGTAATGTGAATTTGTGTGGCAAAAAGAGTAATCAATAACAGAAATAATAATAAAATCTAAAAGTGCATGTAAACTTTCTTGTTCTGCTTGTACACATACATTATTATGCAAAGAAAATATTTTAATGAAAATAAAAATTTCAATAATACGACAGGTACTTTGACATTGACAGTACTTATTCCACGTATATCAAGATGCCTAGCATGATAACTCCATTGTCATATATTTCCCTATGTTCGCATTTCACCTCCACCAACCTGTATGTTGTTTGATATTCTAATTACGAATCAAAAAGAGTTTTTTTTTAAATCGCAAAATTAATTTCCATGTTTCCCAGTCAAAATTTTTCGTTGCTACTAGGTGGAGTAATTATTGTTTCATTAAAAATAATTAAATTTTGTTTGTTTATTTTACTATAGTATTATGTAGTTCAAGAAGATTACCTATTTCTATTATTTGTTTTTAATAGGACAGGGAATCCAGTGCAGTAATACAAAAAATGCTTCAGGTAAACTACCCTTAATTTTTCGAATTTTAAAAACATTCTTTTTGATTCGTAATCGGCATATCAAACAACATATACCTTTATCGTATGTACTCGAAGTTATGATACATCCTGTATACAGGCGTACTATAATAATATTATCTAAAGTTAAGCCATGCCTCTGAATAGATAATGATTTTAACATAATATATAATTATTCTAATACCAAATTAGCTGTTTATTAAATTTATATTTAATAGAAAAAGACTTGACTTTTTGAATTTTTTAAAAATTATCAAACTGTATAATGGATGTAAGCGGTTACTTAGTCTTTATTCTGTTAAGTTGAACAAAAGCATTATTATGTTACGTCTCTGTGTCATTATGAACCGTAACATGAAAATGAGTACAGAATACAGAATAAATATCTGGTTACATCCATTATATATACTGGGTGTAACCCAATCTGTGTAACAAAATTTAAGGGTGTATAGTTTTGGACGCACTGATGTTGTTGAAATTCGTAAAATTAACACTAGTTTGCAAAACAATATCATTTTGGGAACCACTGGTTCTCACATCTAAATACAAAAAAAGTTAAACAATAGTTTCTAGTTTGCAGTATTTATTAGCGTAATTACATTAATGTAATAATAATTTTACAATCAGGAAAAAATGAAATTTTAATTTGCGAATTTTAACAAAATGCTTTGTGATTCATGATCAGTACGTCCAATAATATACACCCTTTAATTTTGTTACACAGGTTGTATATTAAAAATATATTCGTTACTATTGGCAGCTGTCATAACAAATAAATAATTTAATCGTATCATCAACTGTTATTACCTTTTAATATGCAACATTCTTTGATAATTATAAACAATATAATACGTTAGATACTTATAATTCATTAGTTACGGACTTAAAACGTTAGATACAACCATAATAACATCAAAACCTTCCATAATACGCGAATTGTCAACTAATTGACAGATAAAATTGTTGATTTGTTTTACCATCGCTGTCTTTGATGTGAGACTCGGTGTCACCTCGTCGCTTAGTAACATCCTCGGTGGTAATATAACAAGTACTATGATTATCATCGGTGATAGCATGAGTTAGTCGATGAAAATTGACCGAGTGCGCAGCACGAGTTCAATTTTCTGAAGACATAACGAATGCTATCACCTATGATTAATCATAGCCCGAGTTGGGGAGAATATATAATGAATGAAACCAAAATGTTTGGTTATATTTTTTCAATAGCTGTCAAGAACATTTTAAATTCTGTTTCACTTTCTCAATTTTGTCTTCACAGGTATTACCCTACCGAATACAATCAGGTTCATTCAATTTAAGTCTTATTTTTGACAAACAGCAATATTTAAATATGAAACTGACAGTAGGAAATTAATTGACAGAAACAGTTGACATGTAACAGCGGTGATAAAAATATCATCTATTTGATAGCCTCTTACTGCCCTATTTTAGCCAATCAAATTAGTCAAATATGTGTCACGTGACACATGAATTATATATTCGGTATTATAATTCGCAAAATATTCTTGTTATATTAATAGCTATAATACGGGTGTAATTTATTAATTATTATTCAATATATTAAGGTCCAAAGCAGTTAACGCATTTAAAGTAAACAAATTATAATAACAAATGTTTATGAGTTAGTACTACTACTACCCCTGTTTTAGTATAAACTTACATAAACACCGAGTATTCTAGATCCAATTCTTCATTGTAGGTATCACAATATTCACAAAACGCATCGAGCACTAACTTAGCAGCAAGTTAGTGCAACACTAATGTTTAGTAGCGAGCAGAGAGGCATAGTTCACATGACATAGAGGCCCCGCCCCCTCGTAGTGGGGCAAAGCTCGCTAGATCGGCGGAGCATCTTCACAAAAATACAAGTAAAAGGTGAAGAGATAAAATAGGAAGTGCACGGCATGGGAAATGGAACAACCGCACATGCTGTGGATGTGCGGTACCAGCCTCAACTAACTACATGTTGTATCACTTTATTATCAATATTAACTGGGAACACGCCACTGCGTCAAATTGCCGTAATGTCAAATACCCCGCTGTGTCCAATTGCCGCAATGTCAAATTGCCACTGTGCCAAAACGCATCTCCACTTGTAATAACGTATGTCGAGAGACTACTGCAAATTTATTTCGACACAGAGGCAATTTGACCCAGTGGAAATCAGGCACAACAGTAGATTTGACGTACCAAAACCGAGTTTGTGGGGCTCTAGTACGGTTTTGTTAGCTTTGTTAGTGTAGTAAATACCAAAACCGAGTTTGTGGGGCTCTAGTACGGTTTTGTTAGCTTTGTTAGTGTAGTAAATACTAAAACCTATGCCCGATTGCCAGTATGTCGAAATATTGCTGTTGTGCCTGATTTCCACTGGGTCAAATTGCCTCTGTGTCGAAATAAATTTGCAGTAGTCTCTCGACATACGTTATTACAAGTATGTAAGTGGTGGGGATGCGTTTTGGCACAGTGGCAATTTGACATTGCGGTAATTGGACACAGCGGGTATTTGACATTACGGCAATTTGGCGCAGTGACATGCACCCCTAAATAAATAGGTTCAACACCAGAAACTAGAATTCTACACAGGATAATGCAAATCTAAAAAGTCTTATAGTAAGATTCATTCACAGGAAAATTCAAATCTATAATTTTATATTCACCAGAATAGTATTTTACGTAGGTACTTAAAATCCTGCATAGTAAAAGATTTATTTACAGGAAAATGCAAATCTAGAATTTTAGATTAACACAGGAAGTAGCAAATCTAGATCTAGAAAACTAGTTCATCAACACAAATTAGAGGTTGAAAACGCAATACCATTCTTGAGTCCCACACCAAAACGCCAAAAAATAATAGTTATTTACTTTACAAGTGGACAAAGTAAGGAATTACCCACGAGGGAAATCTTAACTCACGAGGCCGAAGGCTGAGTGAGATAATTTTCTCGAGTGGGTCATTCCTTTTTGCCCACGTGTGAAGTATAACGTTTTATCCAACACCTCTTAATAACTGCTTAAATATTTAAGTTTCAACCTAAAACATCGTTTCTATGGTGACTTCCAACAAGCAAAGTAACAATTTACCCACAAGTGGGTATAATTTTGATCAAAGCCACTAGTGGGTAATTTTTTACTTTGCTTGTTTAAAATCACCATAGTTATGATGCTTTTATTAAGAGGTGTTGGATAAAATACTAAAATACTTATTAATGCACAGGAAAATGCATGCACGAAAAGATTCAAATCTATAAAATTTATACCTGCATTAAAAGGTTCACTCACAGGAAAATTCAAATCTAGAATTTAAGATTTGTCATAAATATAAACACAGGAGGATGCAATAAATGGTAATTTAATTTATTTTGACGTTTAATTAAGAAACAAATTAGATAACAATATTTTTAATAAAACTGTTTACTAATTCTTTAGTTAGTTTGTGACAGAGTGAAGATGTTCGTTAGTTCGTTTGATAATATTCTAAGGCAAAACCGAGTATGAGGGACTCAAGAATGGTATTTAGTTGAGTTTAATCTAATTTGTGTATCCCTCGTGCGTTGAAGAAACAATCTACTTTTCTAGATTTGCATCTTCCTGTGTTTGCATCCTATGTTTGCATTTATGTAGAATCTAAAATTCTAGATTTGCATTTTCCTGTGACTGAATCTTTTAATGCAGACATTTTAATACGTATAAATTTTCTATACTTCATTTCAGCTAAGAAAATAGCGTTGGGTTAGATAGGGCACTGATATTCTTGAATCTGATTGGTTGAGATGAGAGGTAGATTTACACCAGCAAACATTTTCATTTCCGTTAACATTACTTATACCTTCTTATTTTGAATTTCATAGTTACATCGAAGTACTACATTATTCTATAGATGACAGCTTTATTCACAAAACATAACTTATTTAAGATCGCGTCAAATTTTGAACTAATAAAATGTGTGAGTGTAAAACTTACTGGCATTCGCAGTGCCATCAGCTATTTTCTTAGCTGAAATGAAGTATAGATTTAAATCTTCTTGTTTAAGCATTTTCCTCTATGAATATTCCAGAATTTTATTTTTTATACGACTGTTATAGAATATTATCATTCTTACATCATTTTCAATTATGGAATTATTACATTCTGTCGCTTGTTACGGAATGGATTCATTCCGTCACTAGTGATGGAATGAAATGTGGCGAGTTATAATCATTTAACTTTATTCAATGATTTGGTTGGTGGGTAGCTTTAAAATACGTTTAGATTCATTAATTTTATGTAAAATATTATGTTAGAAATACATTTATTTTAATTTTAATAGTTTTAAGTTATATTTTTTAATGCAATTAAATTTAAAGTCGTAGAGAAAGTATAGTCTGCAACACGTGTGGAATGGCTATTCCGCTCTCGTGGAACCGTGAAACTCGCCTACGGCTCGTCTTACAAACTTTCCACTCGAGTTGAATATGTTTCATTCCACACTTGTTGTAGAATATACTATTCTGGTGTTGGGTGATTGCACTGAATTAAATAAGAAACCCAATACCCTTTTTAAATCTTAAATACTCGGTTTGGTACAAACTCTGATTGAACTGAACCCAATACCCTTCGTGAGTCCCACATACCAGTTTTGGTTGATTGAACTGAACTAAATAAAGAACCCTTCTTCAGTAAAATAAAGTAATGTGACATTGTGTTTCATAATAAATATACTATGTAATTTATTTAGAATAATCTGAGTACCTACGTAATTTGACCGAGCGTAGTTCCAACTAATACAAGTACATATCTGCTCAAGTTGCTCTCTCAGACTGAAAAGTCATGTCGTCTCTCTTCAATGTACACAGAAAAAATTAGTTTCAGAAATGTAGAGTGAGGGAGCCACAAGCCAGACAAATTATAATTCATTACATGGTG
The DNA here is from genome assembly GCA_947534325.1 of Agonum fuliginosum. Classification (NCBI taxonomy): domain Eukaryota; kingdom Metazoa; phylum Arthropoda; class Insecta; order Coleoptera; family Carabidae; genus Agonum; species Agonum fuliginosum. The sequence goes on along the minus strand of OX384045.1, from coordinate 872,515 downwards.
TTAATGAGTTATATTTCGCCTCAGTTGGTTTTGTCCGCAAAAAATAAAACTTCAAATAATGATACAAATATATTGATTATTGTTTTACGACTGGTATTATACTCTTTTGCCGTATTCAATTCTACTAAATACTACTTTTTGTTTATGATAATAAGATTATTTATTTATTTTACTAATCTTGCAGCAACAGAGGAATCTGTACAAACGTATATTTGATCGTGTGTGCGGTTATCAGCCGTCAACTCATCCGTGGTTGTTAGTAGCATGAGTTAGATAAATGCATTTTGAATAAATTAATTTTACAGGTAAGCGGAAGGTAAAAATATAGAAAAGGGCGAGGATTTCAAAAATGACACGTGCCTTAAACCGTTTAAGAGTTAATTAGTTATCATTATGAGAATCTTACTATTTTATACTTGCATTTATTATAACCAAAGGGAATGGATGTATCCCTCTAAAATTCAAACACTGCTTAGCCCAAACACTGTCTAATGCATTTCTTAAATATTCAAAACCTGCCTTATTTAAATCTATAAAATGGCTGAGCCCAAATGATGCATTTCTCTAAAATTCAAAATCTGCCTTAACTCACTCTCTAAAATGGCGAGCCCCAAATGATGCATTTCTCTAAAAGTAAAACCTGCCTTATTTAATTATCTGTGATGGCGAATCTCCGAATAATGCATTTCTCTAATATTCAAATCCTACCTTATTCAATTGACTAGTTTATGTAAAAAAACGGAGTTCTATTGGACTCGAAGGGTTTTGTTAGCAAAGATTAGTTTATGTCAAAAAAACGGATTTCTGTTGGACTCAAGAAGGGTTTTGTTAGCATAGATTATGTCAAAAAATACTCAATTTTGGTAAAAATTAAATAAGACTGGTTTTAAATTTTAGAGAAATGCATCAGTCGCGGATCCGCCATTTTAGTAAATTGAACAATGCAGGATTTGAATATTAGAGAAATGCATCATTCTGAGGTCCGTCATTTTAAAGAATTGAACAAGACAGGTTTTGAATTTTAGAAAAATGAATCATTTGGGAAGCCGCCATTTTAGAGAATTGAAAAGGCAGGTTTTAAAGATTATAGAAATGCAAAAGGCTGTGTTTGAGCAAGGCAGTGTTCGCAGATTAGGGTTTTGAATACCTAGCCTAACCAAATGCAAAAAGATTGATTTAATTTGAAGCCGTTAACACTAAGTTCGTTATTTATAATACAATAACTCCTCCCTGTCCTTATTATATGAATTTTTTCATGAAAAACATCAGAATTGAGCGAATTAAACATTTTCATTACAACTTACAACTAGGTATCGTATAAAATTAAGTTATTTTCCTTACAGGTCCGCAACCAACAAAACATATATGCATTGTAACAAGGTCGCGCTCGAAACCGTTTTCAGGTAGGTAGTCATTTTTATGCACTTTATAAATGTCTGCAAATAGGAACAAGCAATAGGCATAAATAATATATCAATAGAATCATTAGAGTTTCTAGATTGCCTTATGCTAAATAAGAATACCTGAAAATAAATATAATTTGCAGTAGAAGTGAAAGAAAAGGGAGCAAAATTCAGCAAATTGCAATGAATTTTATTCAAAATGAACTATTATGCGGATCAATTTACCGAGCGCAACGCTGAGTTGGTCCCTTTCGTTTATTAGTTCTTTTTACCTCTCGCCTCATATTCTATAAGAGAGGTATTGTGATGGGTCAAAATTTTCGAGTATGAGTTTTTGGTGGATAAGCACGTTTCAGGGTCTCTACAATACGAATTTACTATTTTCACGATGATGTCTGTGTGTGTGTATGTGTATGTTTGTATGAATGTATGGACTGACGATTTTTCGTCCACGATAACTGACAAAGTATCAAACCTTTAATAACCAAATTTCATATTTAAGGTTTTAATAAGGATCTTAACACCGGATAACATTTTGGTACAAATCCGCAAACCGGAAGTAGTACTTTTTGAAGCTTGATAAAGTTTTCCTTAAATATATTGGTACATTATTTATTTATGACAATTTTTGCAATTAAAAATAAAAGAAAATAGAATTATCTATGGGTACAGTTAATTATAAATACAATTTACTGAATCTGGTAGTATTTAACAATAAAATAAAGTACAATTAATATTCTATCTTGTTGTCCATGATATGAAATTTGTTTCTACATAAAATTTGAATTATTCTGACAGTGACAGTACAGTTGACATCTTTTGCTTGCATCTTGGTTTACATTATCGTTTACATCTTACATGAACATGAAACTATTAAAATGTAAGTAAAACTATTTATTAGATTAGTCTAGAAATTTTTTAGAATAAGCAGAATTATGCGAGAGGTCGTGTACTGGCCACAGCAGTTTTTTTATTTTAAATGAACGATTATGTGATATTATTACCTACAATCGGTATTTTATAAATTTTTCTGTATCTGGTATTATTTAAGAATAATTATTGTATACAGGTTGGTGGAGGTGAAGTTACTATTTTAAATAAAACCAAAACGAATAATATATATTTCACATTTATTATAACACACATTGTCTTTTAAGTTCGTAAAGTAATATACATAAATTCTAAACATTTTAAACTTAAATACTAACAAATAAATGCATTGATATGTACTACAGTATTATTATCTCAATTATTAGGAACAAAATCAGTACGGAAATCTTTGGTATCGACAATAAATTGCTAAATAGTTTACGCAGAAGGAGTTGGAGACATTTGGCTGCTCGCAAAAATTAACTGCGAGCAAATTAGCTCAAAAACTTGTAACATAATATCTTGGTTGATCTTCGGGCTTTGCAAAGACGAAACCAAGAATTTCAAGCTTGATTTTAAGTCTTCATGGCCGAATATTTCTTTTATAATACCTGAAATTATAGTTATTTACTTTACGAGTGGGCAAAACAAGGAATTACCCACGAGGGAAATCTTAACTCACGAGGCCGAAGGCTGAATGAGATAACTTTCTCGAGTGGGTCATTCCCTTTTTGCCCACGTGTGAAGTATAACGTTTTATCCAACACCTCTTAATAACTGCTTAAATATTTAACATATATTAAGTTTCAACCTAAAACACTTCCAACAAGCAAAGTACCTAACAATTTACCCACAAGTGGGTATAATTTTGATCAAAGCCACTTGTGGGTAATTTTTTACTTTGCTTGTTTAAAATCACCATAGTTATGATGCTTTTATTAAGAGGTGTTGGATAAATAAATAAAATATTAGCTGTGTACACAAAAAATTGTTAGAGTAAAATTCAAATAGCTAGAACCCTGCGCGAAGTACGAATTCTCGTCTTAGAGAGAGAGAAGCATAGATGATAAACAAGAGGAAACTACGCTACTGTCTGTTCTACAGAACATCAGCTTCAATATCTGTTATTCTCATGTTGACGTTAGTAGTGTTTTGCTTCGTGTAACCCTGCGAATTTTGTAATTGATTGTGATTGAGTTATATTTTAGTTTTGTTTGAAAATTAAGTGAAATGCAGCGCAGCATATACTCGCTAGCTCCGCTTTTGTAAAACGGACAGTACATGACAAGCTCTGCCTTCTCGCGCAGTCCAGGGTCCTAGCTATTTGAATTTTACTCTAGTTACTTACATGGAAATGATTTTTCTATAAGTGTAACCATTTTATCTAAGTTTAGCGCCATTACATTGTCGTCTACGTTTTTTGGCAAGGGGCCAATGATTTTGTTAATGATTCTGATGATTTTTTCTGATTGTTGACTCAAATATTTTTCTGATTTTGCTCCTAGCAGTATTAATAAAGCCTTTACGACTGGTTCCTGATTGACAGCTGATTTAGTGTCTTGCATACATTCACAAATAACATCAAAAAGTGCTTTCGTAATTGGTATTGAAGTATCTAAATCGTCCAACTCATCTGAAAATAAAAATTATCATATATTTCAAAACCCAAGTACCATACTTTTTGCATTCATATAAAAAATCTGACGTGGACACCACATGACTTCCTTGTACGCCTTGTGTGTTCATACTTTTCTTAATAACTAAAATGTAAAATAATATTAAAAATTCTTTTAACTTATTATACTAGTATACTCACAAATATATTTTAGTCATTTTATTTAAACTGCAGAAGAAGATATAAAGCATATTTTACTATTGTCACTGTCATGTCATAATCATTTAAATTTTACGTAGTAACAAATGTTAATCGATCATGGACTACAAGATACCGAAATACTATAAATTATAAATATATACTTTAATTATTTTTAAATGATAGCAGATACAAAAATATTTATAAAATACCGATTGTAGGTAATAATCACATAATCTTTCATTTAAAATAAAAAAAATTGTCTAAAATTAAATATTTATCGAAATATTTTTAAAAAGTACTACTTCCGGTTTGTAGACTGAAACCAAAAATAGGAGGTGCACAACTAGATGCTATAACAGTCCTAAATACAAAATTTCAACTTTCTACGTCTAACCGTATTTGAGTTATGCGACACACATACGTCCGTACGTACGTACAGACGTCACGTCGAAACTAGTCGTAATGGATTCAGAAAAGGTCAAAACGGATATTTCCGTCAAAATCTGAGAACCGAAAATTTTCGCGATTACAATACTTCCTTACTTCGTACAAGGAAGTAATAAAAACGAACCCGTAAAAACAAAGTTTTTCACTATAAATCCTTTATTATATGAGACTAGATCGATATTTATTTAAATTTTTGTTTTTGAACCAGATCAGTGCAGTACATTTTGAAATATCTGCCCGCCATTTCGTTTTAAGATGGCGGGATAACATTTTAATAGACTTGTTTAGTGTGACGTCACTTTCTGGTTCCAAACAAGAAAATGGCCACTCGTTGCTAAGGTAGTTGCTATGCTAGTTGACAGTTTGGTTTGACAATCAAAAATCATTTATAAAATAATTTATTACCGAACTAAACTTTATTACGTGTTTTTAAGCCACTTTAAAACAATTAAATCTCAAAATAAATTTAAAGACGCAGTTATTGTCAAACGGCAAACGTCAAACCAGCCTGTTTTACCGACTTGCATAGCAACGGTCTTAGCAACGAACCAGTTTGGAACCAGTGTGACGTAATCACTAAACAAGTCTATATACCTATGTTTCAAGAACAGATGGAGACAGATGACAGCGAAACAATAAAGTCAATAGTACAATGAGACCCGTGGTAGAAGAAGAAGAGGCAGACCGAGATCAAAATGGCTAGAGGAAGTAAAAGAAGATTTAAGAAAAGCAAGCATCAAGAACTGGCAAGAAAAAACAAAACATAGAAAAATATGGAGAGAAGCAATAGAAAACATATAAAACAAGAAACAGGGACTGATCCACCCTAAAAAACCGGATTTAGAGAGCTCTACGAATGGCGATACTCCACTGGAGTGTAAAGCCACTATATAATATGTTTCAAGACAAATTCTTAGCAATTATGCCTATGGCACACCGGTCGAGGAGCATCGAGGACAATCGAGTAACTCCTCGATGAAACGAAAGAACGCACCCGTCCGCGATGGATTTCTATTTAATCGGTGACAAATACATCAAAGTTTTGCGCGAAATCAAATACAAAAGATACGTCTGAAATGAGATACATTCGTTTTATCGAGGAACAACTCGATGAAAATAGCGGCGCCCCTATTTTTCGTCGAGGACGGGGTGCGTTCTTTCGTTTCATCGAGGAGTTACTCGATGCTCCTCGACCGGTGTGCCATAGGCATTTCTGTACCAAATTTGAACGCAATTGTTACAGTACATTTTGAGATATTTGTCTGCCATTTTGTTTTTTAATTTTAATATATCTATATTATAAGTTAGATCCTTGGCTATTACTGTACCAAATTTGACCGCAATCGGTGCAGTACATTTTGAGATAGCTAACCGCCATTTCGTTTCAAGATGGTGGAGAATCTGAAATTTTGCCAAATAGGTGACAAAAGTCTATTTGCAAAATTTCAGCTCGATAGGATCCCGGGAAGTGGGTCATTTTTTACTTTTGTTTTTTTGACGTACCTAGACAAGACGGCGAAAGGATTTAAAAAGATTTATACCTTCATATGGCTGAGTTTCCCACGGTATTTTGCTAATTTGCGAATTGACAGATTCTGTCAACAAATCCAAAGAGTCCATCGCTTCGTACGCCGTGTCAACAGTACAATAATCCCGTCGTTCTATTAGTAAACTGTTTAACAACGACGGTAAATCGGTCTCTGATATTTCATTTTCAACAAAAATCCATTCACTGTTAGTTTTGCTCTCTGAAGCGTTGCCAGGTAAAGCAGTTTTAAAAGTGTTGAACATTCCAGTCACTGTTCTTGCAAATCGTTGCATTCCTCCATCGCCGGCTTTTGACATATCCGCGATCGATTCTGTTGGAGTCGGGCATGATTTATCGTCTAGAAGCCTAAAACAGACACACATTATTCAATTCAACGTTTACAAGATCTTTTTTATGTTGTATGTTAGTAAATCTGATGCTATTTAAAAAAAATCTGCTGTGGCCAGTACACGACCTCTCGCCTAATTCTGCTTATTCTACTAATCTAATAAATAGTTTTACTTACATTATAATAGTTTCATGTTCATGTAATATGTAAACCAAGATGCAAGCAAAAGATGTCAACTGTAATGTCACTGTCATTATAATTCAAATTTTGAGTAAAAACAAATTTCATATCATATACAACAAGATATTGGTACTTAGTTGCACTTTATTTTATTGCTAAATACTACCAGATTCAGCAAATTGTATTTAAAATTAACTGTACCCATAGATAATTATATTATCTTTTATTTTTAATTGCAAAAATTATCATAAATAAATAATGTACCAATTTATTTAAGAAAAACTATATCAAGTTCCAAAAAGTACTACTTTCGGTTTGCGGATTTCTACCAAAATCTTATCCGGTGTTAAGATCCTTATTCAAACCTTAAATATGAAATTTGGTTATTAAAGGCTTGATACTTTTTAAGTTATCGTGAACGAAAAATCGTCACATAATTCATACGTCCATACATCCATACGCACACACACACACACACACAGACATCATCGGGAAAATATTAAATTCGTATTCTAGAGACCCTGAAACGTGCTTATCCACCAAAAACTCATACTCGAAAATTTTGACCCATTACAATACCTCTCTTATAGAATATGAGGCGAGAGGTAAAAAATGCACTACTGATAAAACAGAATACGTTTGTCAAAAAAAATTGTATATAACTATCAAATTGTGTATAAAATACTTTATTTGACGTTTCATTATGGTGCACTGCACTATAAAGAGGTTCGAGGGCTATAAAATGACATTTATGTCAAAGAAATTTGTTTATGATTGATCGTGCATAAATTAGTTTTCGCATTTTGTGTAGTAATGGTATACAGTGAGTTTATTTTAACGTGAAACATGGAATTTTTGTGTATAAGAGAGTTATTTTTAAAATGAAACATAGGGAATCAATTTAACTGTATTATTCTTGAACAATATAAGATAGTTGGGCAGCTGCAATAGTTCCAAGGAACGCTTTTAACATAAACTTTTATTTGTTCAAAGAATAAATCGTATTTCCAGGTAGCAGCAGTGTGACACCAATTAACAAATTCAAATTAATTCCCTATGTTTCATTTTACAAAAAACGCTCTAATGCATTGCTGTCAATTTCATAACCATGGATATGATATACCCATGTTTCATGTTAAAATAAACTCACGGTATATTACTAAGCACAAAATCTTTTAGTAAAATAACACTTTACCGCATAGCAACCATTACTTTATAAATAAAAATATTTTCTCTTGAAGTTAACGTGATGAAAGATATTTTATAAGAAAGTTAAAGATGAAGAAAATTTGAAATGAATTGTCAATTTTTTGCTCATGTCTTACTTTACGAGTTATTAATGAAAAACTAATTTAATTTGACACATTACTAAAATTTTCTCCTATAAAAATTACTAAATTTCCAGGTCGTTGCTACTCGTAATATAAGAAACAAAATCTAAAACGGAAATACATAATTTTAATGGCAAAATTGTCAATATTAAATTTGACGTAACTATTAAGATTATTTAAACATTTCTTAGCAAACTGCGAAACACAATACGCTTAGAAAACTGCAAAACATCACTTTTCTGAACTTTTTCTGTAATATTGTAATAATGAAATGTATGATATTATTATATTTACATTGGACTGACTGCTGGTGTATTCAAACTCGATTCGGAAGATTTCTGCTGCAACAATGAGCGTAACTTCGATATAGTTGACGCTAAATCAGCTGTCTCTTCATATTCCGGCGATTCTGTCAGAAATAAGTTCGTCACTTCCGGGATTTGGTCCACGGTTTCCGTTTCGATGATGTTTGGCGATTTCTCCAGCAGCATTTGGTTTTCGTAGCCATTTGGTGATTCTTCTTTTGCTATCGGGTTTATCCAGACACTTTCAGCGGTTATTGTTAAATCTTCTTTTGGTTTCGGTTTAATTTCTTCGATGGTTGTCGATGTTACATGTCCTAGAATAATAATTATTCATCATTTCTTTAACTCGAATGATTACAAATTTGCATCTTCTTGAATCATAGCCTACATTATATGCTCATTAAAATATTATTAGATATTCTGATAATTTTACAAAGAGACAAATTTAACTACTCTCTGTGATTGGGTAAGGACCCTAATTCGTGCTCATCCACTTAAAACTCACAACCCGATTTTTTGCATGATTTCAATACAGTCCTTTACAGGTAAGCGGAAGGTAAAAATAGTTATTTGTGTATCAAGTACGGATAGAGCATTGTTTGTTGCACACGGCGAGAAATGTGTTCGGTCGAGGTGAAGCCGAGAAGCTAATTGTTATAAATTGGCTGTCGAAACGTAGGTTCTTATAACCAACCGTTAAATAATATTATTTATTTGCCCCATCTAATCAATCCAGTCGTGAAGTTAAATTGTTGATAACCGTTTTTAAAGGCGAGAACGGATTATTTTTATGATGTTTTAATCGAAATTGGAAATAATTCATGTGAAATTGTAAGTTTCCATCCTTTCTATTATGTTTTATGGCTCACGGAAAATCAAAACTACCGCTTCAATCGACCGTGATTGTTGCTATGTTTATAACATTATTCCATTGTTTTTGGTTATAAGAATATGTCATGCAAATATTGTTGCTGCTAATTGTTATAAATAACACTGAAAAAGTACAATATATTAGTGAAAACTAGTGTAAATCATTCGATAAACCATTATTCCAACGATTGTAATAAAAATGTTCATGTGATTCGCAATATATTTGTAAAATAATGTGTAAATGTTTTCTGGAAAATTGGAGACCATCTTCATAAAAGGTAGTAATCAAGAATTTGTATTTAAATCAATTTGTATTGCAAATAGGTGAGAAATATATTTGTAGAAAGGTAATACAGACAATTTATATTGTATTTTTATATAATTCGACTCAAAATTAAGTTAGTAATAAACTATGGTATTATTTTTATATCAAGAATGGATTGGGCACCATTTTTGATATTAATTTAATGCTGTAGAATTATCGGCATTATTGTTCTATAAAAACCCAGCCAGGCGGACAATTAATGTCGATTTAACAAATTGAAATAATTTTTTAATAAAATATTTTCGTTATTTCGTGATTTTAAGTAAAAATTGTTTGTAATTTAAAATAAAGAAGAATTACGGAAAGGTATGTTCAAAATATTATTGTGTTTATTTTCTTTATAAAAATGTTCTTTTTTAGGAGCTGAATATCGATCTACACTGATTTATTTGTGAAATATCTTTTATTGTGTATTATTTATAACATTTTATGCAGTATGTTGAATAAAAAATACTATTGGGGGCTGGGTTAATATAATAATATGCTAAATGTGTGTGAAAAGTGATTATTATGTGAAAATAATTAATAAGGTAAAGTATAGTAAGTCATAATATAATAGTCTGCACAGAACTTCCCTTCAAAAGGTACGTGAAAACTTAATTTTTATGAAATACATCAAAAACCGTTCGCAAAATTCATAAGGTTCAATTCATTGGGCTAAATAACGGGTTGCCAGGCGATTCTCGCCCTTATTGAAATTTTTAAAAAGTGTTCTCTCTAAGGGACCCCCACGCCAATTTTTTTTTCGATCCTGTCAAATTCGTGTTCACGGTTATGAATTATTTTCTCGAAACTGACCCATCCAAAGTGCACCAAATTGTAGAAAAACGTCCTTCAAACATTAAAGAAGGTGTCTACAGAGTTTGAAAATAATCAGATTAGTAAAACATCGATAATTAATTGTTTTCGAAAAAGTGAAGTTAACCAAAAATTTTCTAAGTGTTAAGAAATGATCATTAGTTTCTTAGAGTAGAAATTGGCAGATAGCTGTTTTTTAAAGTGGGAACAGATTATACCTAGTATACCTAGAGCCGTAGTATAAAATCGTGTCTGATTTTACCACTCGTCAGAAATGAATTTCTTGCCTTCAAGAAAATGTTACATCCGGGGTATTTGAAACAGGGCGCTATTTTAAACAAGTATTTTAAAATGTACTAAGTGACTTATTTTACTACTTCTGGTACTTGATGTACATAATAAGAGGCATTCAAAGAAATTATTAAGCATCATGCCAGAAAAATTTACCGGTTGTTAAAATTCAGTTTGAAATGTGAAATAAACAGCCAGAATCATTGAAATTGTGAATCTTCTTAAGATAACATAAATCTTACCGACCTAGTTTGACAAGTTTGGGTGGTGGAATCTTCGTAGCCTCTTGCTGCGCTGTTATGTGTTCTTGCAGACCAGTAAGTCGTAGTCCTTTGCGTATGCCAGCCATACCGAAGTCGAAGATGCCTTCAACAACTCCGACTGCCTCATCTTGAAGGTCTCCGATCCTGTGCATTGCCTTCTCAGTTGCATTGGACACGGGTCTGACGACGTTGTTCACTGTCGACTGTTGTAGCTCGCGCATGTTGTGTGTCACATTCCCGGCTAAAAAATACGGCTTGAGAGCTTGAGAATAAATTTAAAAAAATATATAGCAAAACTACAGCGAGTGAATAGGCTCGGATCTTTACGCAAATGGCTATTTGACAGTTTATAAGCTCGTTTTCGACACTATAAAAATCAATGAAGAGAAAATTCTTCCATGGATTCATAAACTTCATGCTTACGAAAACTCATACACAAAAATCAACTTTCATATCAAGAATCGAGTGGACAAACAAAATTCATGTAAAAGAATATTCATATCTGGAAAAATCTTATGTCTTCAGCGAAAGCCTACAGCGAGTTTGATGTTAAACAATAGTTATTTTTAGATGGCTATTGCATTAATAGTTGTTTTACGTATCCTTTGACAGCCGTAAAGTATCACTTTTTTGACATCTGCCAAAATGACTACTTTACGGCCGCTATTGTTTTGCTCGTTTCTTTAAATTACAAATTTGTTACATTTTAATTGGTGAATATACATTTAGAACAAATTAACTAGCCTAAAATATAAAAAAATGTATTTATGATATTAAATTTCAAATTTCGGACTACGCCTCGGCTGCAAACTTCAGATTCGGTCAAAAAGAATCACTTTTACAGCCTTGAGCCTTGATACACAATAATTATTTCTAAACCATTGTTTCACAATTGCTGGAAAAATTCCAACTTTTTATCCAGATTCCCATACAACACATTGATCGTATTAACGTCTGTAAGACGTACATCTTGCAACTGTCGTCTGGACGTCATAAGGAGACTAGTATTGGTCGAATTTTAGACGTCTTATGCGGTAGTCTTTAAGTCGTCATTATGTTGTCCAGTTTTAAATCTCCCGCTTACAATATAATTATAGGAGTCCTATATTTGTCTCAAAATTCATCTTGGTTAAGACATACAAGAAACCTACTCGTATATTAATCAGAATTAAGTCGTATATTGGTCATAATTTGACTGTCGAAAAAATATTAAATTAAATAGACGTCATTTGCATGGAAAAAATAACATCTTTTAAACATCCAGAATGGAGGACATAAGGCACGTATGTGACGTCTTTGTGACTACATTTGGATCAGACGTTTTAGAGACATGAACATTATAAAGACGTCTTAACGATGTATTTGTGTTGTATGGGTTTCGTTACATGCGTTTTCTGCATCCGTCAGATTCTAGATTTGAATGTTCTATTTATGCATTTTTTATGTATGCATTTTCTAGCTCTGAGTTTTGTTGTTTTTAAGTTTAAAAGTCCGAGCCTTACTACTAAAAACTAAATGATGCTAACTAGAATGTGTAGCGCCTACCTATGGGTCTAATGGTATTAGTAACAAAAGCAGTAGCCGATGTGGTACTAGGACGTAAGCTATGCGTTATACTGGGCGGCGAAACCTGTTTTACTTCCTTACGTTTCTGTTTTTGCTTTGGTGACATTTCCGTTGCTTCTTTTACGTCTATGTTCCAGTCTTGAATATCCCACGGCTGACTCTGTTTCTCCAAGTCATCGGTCACTTCTTTAAACAGATCAATCAGTTAAGAAATCATCAATGTTCTTGTTATTCTTCTTTCGATAGAAAACACGTCTATCTCCATCAGAAAATTGACAATTTATTTATTAATTATGAGTTCTGAGAGTATCTTGACTAAATAAATTAGTGTTTGTTTTAAAATGAATGAATGTATACCTGTGTTGAAGCCCCAAAGTCGCCGTCGTCCACTAAATCCTTCAAGCCCAGTAGTTTCCAAAGCTTCTAATGCCAACAAGTCCTGTCCTAATGACACATTAGATAATTCCGTAGATTCGTCCCACGTTTTACTGGAAGATTTAGCAGAATGAATCTTAACTGGTTCACTTCTTTTTGGCACAAAAGTTGTCTTCTCAGATGGTGACTCTGTAATCTTTAATTGATATGTTTGTAGTTTAGTTGTACAGCATTTATTTACACTTACGTTTTCGACGGGAGACGATTTTTCAGCTCGTTGTAAAATAGGAGCCGTTTGTTGAGTAATCATTTTAGTTAACGCTTGTTCTATTACCGAATCTGATTTTGTGATAGCTTTACTGTCCGACTCATCTTCATTTTCATGATTCTGGTTTGTAAATGGTATGTGTATGTCTTTTTTTGGTGATAATTGTGGTGTAGAACTTTTCGGAATCTCTTTTGGTTTAATTGCACCATTTTCGATTGATTTGTTGTTCTTTTTATCTATTTTGTCACTCAAATCAACATCTGATAAACTAATATACAGATATTTGTCTAAATTTAAATCTTTTGAAGCTGTTTGATATAAAATCTTATAATTAAGCCAACCTGGTTGTGACACATAAAATATTAAGTAAGTTGTTAGCCTTTTGGATAGAACTGAAACTAGTAAACGGCATGGCAATGAATTCCACAGTTCCCAAGAAATAAATTCTCGTAAAACGTTCGCAGTTAATTTATGAGTGAAAAGTTGTAAAGCAGTGTCATTTTTATTTCCAATATGAGCATATCTATAACAAATATATTAAGAAACTGTTGCTCATTATGATAGTTTCATACCTGTAAACTGATTCAATGCTGCCTCCAATTTTCTCTACCCGTTTTATACTCCTTCTGTATTCTTTAAGATGTTTTAACAAAATAACTAAAATGCCGCATACTAATTTAGAGCTGTCAATTTGTACAGAAACTTGTAAAACACGTCTTATGATTCCTTCAAGGAGTATTTTCGATTCTGCTGGAAAACTATCTTCAGCGCTGATCAAATTGTACCATTTTGAAATGAACTTTTGCTCTATATCATTTACTAGAATATCGATTCGCTCATCTATAGTTTTCTCATTATGCTGCAGGTCTTTAACTTGGTTTGTAGATGATTTAAATGGTTGAGAATCTAGTATATTATGTGGTAGATGATCTGGAGTATTGCTCCCATTATTCTCATTTCTTTTATGCGATAAACTGACATCACTACCGAACAGATTTGTGTAAATGAATCTGTATATGTTCTGTAAAGCTTTGTACGATTTAAACGAGTCTAAATTATAGTCCAGAGGTATATTGTATTGTAAAAGCTTCTGAATGTTAATACAAGTAAACGAAATTGCAGATATAGTCACAAATAGAATATATAACAACAACCACAGCCCATTGATGGGTAAAAAGTAAAACTTGTAATCTGCTAAAACGATAGAAACTAGCACCATTAAAGAGAAAAGTAATAAACGTTCACACCAGCTATTCATGTAGGTCATTTTAGATTATTTATTTAAAAGAATCATTACTTTAAATCCTTTAGTTGTAAATATTATGACAGCTGTCAAATTTGACTGTTGCTGTACCGATAAAGTTCATCATAGTTCGGCAGTTTGTTGTATATGGCGCTACGTGTATCATTTGAATTAAACTGGCAAATTATTTTGAGTAAAATATTGAAATACTGATTTATTAGCAATTATTGTGCAGTACATTATACATAAGATAATTTTTCAGATAATTCCAATTCGAATTCTGTACACATAACTAATTTTTGACTCTTATATATTTTGACAAGAGTTTTAAACTTTCCGTTCATAAAAGTTTGTACAGTCATTCTTTGAAGATCGATTACAGTATCTTTTGCGTAATAGTTCCCCTAAAAAATATAAATTAAAATATATATAATGTGTATTGATTAAGTGAATAATACTCTGGGCAAAGGACATTTCCCTGGTGGCATTCCAATTCGTTTTTGAATATCAAACCATAAATCGCCAATAACATTGTTCAACATAAAACATAAGTTAGATTCTTTCATGTTAAATGCATTCTTCATCCATCCACCGGCCCCCCAACGTTCACTACTCATAACACCCTAAAAATAATTTAATTTTATTCTTTCAGAATCTTCCATCACAATTAAAAGACGCACAGAAACTGTCTGATCAAATGGAAACGGCAGAGAAACATTTACATCTAAAACTTGAATGGTACGATTTACTTTATGAATTCTTGTATGAAATTTAATAGGAACATTTTTTGCGTTAGGACAGTCTCGGATCCAATTAAATTTCACTTGAGCTGGGCCATCAATCTAATAAAAAAAATATTAAAAGCGTAAATCTAGAAAATATTATGTGCAATACATACAAAAAGGCTTCCAGAATACACGAAACCAAAATATAGAAACAATATTAGTAAGTAAACACTCATCATGTTTTATTTGTTGTATTGCAATAATACACTTTCGTGTATTGAATTACTTTTAAACAGTTTAGTGATCGTATCTTACTAATGATACCTATTTAAAATATTATGTATAATTTTATACAAACATATATCTATAGATTTGATATTTAATTATAATTTTTATGTAACATCCAATGACAAACAGAATATTTAACAATATCATGAACATGATTATAAAAACAGAAATTTCATATTTTTACATATACAAAGCAAAAACGCATGTTACAATAAATCATTCTGTGGTTTTCATATTTTACAATGATGTTCATAAAGGTTGTGTGTACACGACTATAGAATGAAATTTACAAGAAACGTATAGATTATTAAATGATACAAATTAGCTTCAAGTTTTGCTAATTAATGTCACAGCAATTTATTATTTGCAGTAATCGATTTTCTGATGATTCATAATTAAATTTTAATTTGAAATTTTTAATAATACAGCCAGAATCATTAAAATTGTGAAGCTTCTGGATTGAAATGTTACCACTTAATGATTTTAACAAAAAGTATTTTGTATTTAAATAAGACAAATTTGTAGTTCCGGCACGAAGTAATTTTACATTTGGGTTGTCTTTTTGTGAACCAGTTTACAACGAAGGTTGCCTTTAAAGTACATTATTGTTCTTGAAATCGTGTGTTTAACTTTTGTCCTTGTTCACCACATCCATTTATCATGAGACGAAACCGTTTAAATTGTTACCGTTTAAATATCGACTAATTTGCTTGAAATCCCTGAAAGTTCAATAAAAGGCGAGGAAGATATCTACATTAATTGATTTAATGTTGTATAATTTAATTTAAAACACTTTAAAGTGTGTAATTTATATTTACATAATAAATTTAATAAAGGAGTGCATATAATAAAAAGATTTCTTGTAAGAATTACTTTTTGAACCCATAAATTTACTGTTGTTTTTCACGGTCATCTTCTTGTTCACTACCGCTATATTTTTATTTCTATTTTTCTTTTGCATTCATATAAAAGTACAAGATAAAATAATGCAGGTAACATTTATTGACAAAATGTTGTTATCTCATGTATTTAACGCACGTGAATTTTTAGTCACATTTTTAATGTTCCTATTAATAATATGTTTAATTTATTACAATTATAAACGAATTGATTTATATATTTTCGGGTGGAAGCTACCTGGACCTTTTTCCATACCCATTATTGGGTCTGCTTGGAAGTTTATGTTACGACAACC
The DNA here is from genome assembly GCA_947534325.1 of Agonum fuliginosum. Classification (NCBI taxonomy): domain Eukaryota; kingdom Metazoa; phylum Arthropoda; class Insecta; order Coleoptera; family Carabidae; genus Agonum; species Agonum fuliginosum. The sequence goes on along the minus strand of OX384045.1, from coordinate 856,079 downwards.
AAAAGGTAAAATAATTTCTACTACATTCAACATTTTTACTAAATTTATTTACTTTTTTAGATATACAGCCTATGTTAACTGATATGAATAACAAATATGGTCATATGTATCGGTTTTGGCTCGGTACAGAACTAAATATAGTAGTAACAGACCCTAAACTACTAGAAAAAATACTAACAAGTAATTGTACACTTTTAAAAGGCGATACCTATAAATATATTCAACAATATTTAGGTTTAGGTCTACTGTCTAGTGGCGGTAAATAATACAGCATATTTTAATAATATTTTAATGTTATTTAGTGAATTTTTAGGCACACTTTGGAAAAAACAGCGCAAACAAATCGCTCCAGTTTTCCACAAGAAAATTCTGCTCGATCATTTAGAGTCGTTTAATATTTTCTCCAAAGAAATTGTGGAAAAACTTCAGCCATTCTGCAATGGCAAATCTTTTAATGTTTTTCATCTTATAGCGGAATCTGTAAATAAAACAGTTTGTGAAACATTACTAGGTGTTGAACCGACAGAAGAACTTACTAAGCATAGCACATTTGCTCACCACATAGAAAAGTTAGTATTAGAAGTATTTTTTGTACGTTGGACATTATTTATATTTATTTACAGGATTTATGCAATTGCGTTTCTACGGATGACAAAAGTCTGGTACCAGTTTGACTTTATATTTAAACATTCAAAGTTTTACAAGGATCACCAAGAAGTTACGGAATTGCTAAATATATTTTATAATTATGTATGTATTGTACATAAATCTGAAACTTTGATAATATAAATTTCTTGTTTATAGATTTATAAACAAAAATACGGAGCAGGAACATTCGAAAAGAATAAAAGCGTAGCTCTAGATAATTTAGTTGACGCAGAAACTGATTTTAAAATATTTAGTACTACCGCTTTTACGTTACAAACTGCTGTAAGTAATAAAAAACATTAAATATACACTTTATTGGTATAAATATTGCTGTTTTAGAGTGAAGAATCAATATCTACCATCGTAAGTTTTATGTTGATGGTACTAGGCATTCAAAAAGATATACAGAAAAAAATGTCTGATGAACTTGTTCAAGTATTTGGAAATTCTGATCGTTATCTTGAATACGACGATTTAGAAAAACTAAACTATTTGGACCTTTTGGTAAAAGAAACTTTGAGAATGTTTCCAATCGGATCTCTTATTACTAGACGCGTAGAGAAGTCTTTTAAATTGACAGGTACTTATTATTTTCATTTAATGTAGCAGCAATTTAAAATTGTTTTTCAGATGATTTAACAATTCCTAAAGATGTAATAATCACTATTCCTGTTCATTCAATCCATCATAACAGTAATTTATGGACAGATGCAGATAAATTCATCCCTGAAAGGTTTCTGCCTGAAAATTCGGTCGGTAGACATCCTTTGTGCTTTTTGCCGTTTAGTTACGGTCCTATGAATTGCATTGGTGAGATGATGATAATTGATAATGATTTATTGGTTTATATGTGTAATATTATAGGTCAAACGTATGCAATTTGGGCTATGAAAGTTGTAGCAAGTACTATATTAAGATACTATGAAGTAGATTGTGATTATAAATCATTAGATGATGTGGAATTGATTACTGATATATCAATCAGGCCATTAAAGGGATATCTTGTCAAACTGACTCCTAAAAGTAAATAAAAATACACTATGTTATAATTAATTTATTGTCATAATGTTATTTTATCCTGTTTATCCACTTTGTTTAGATATAAACCACTTTATTATTAATAATATAAAATAACGAATAAAATGTTGACATTTCCTGACATTGACATACAAACATCTGAACTTGACCTATATAGTCAGATATATTTTCGACTTGAATTTTAAATATTTCTAAAATAAATTAATTAAACTAAACCAAATAAACAATAATTATATCACAAAAATAGTTGTTATTATTAGATTTATTATTAATATTTGATAAAAGCTAAAATTAAAATTTAGTGACAGTGATGACGTATGATCTACACAATGAAAATTGGACTATAAAGTCAGTAGTTCAGCAAATTCCCGTGGCCGTGTGATGGCAGCACTTATCGTAAAGTGAAGTGATCGACAGCTGACAGTAAACAGTGGGAATACTTTAAAAATGGAATTAAAATTAAACGTAAGACAAATAAAACTACATTATTGTGCTTATGTATTTATTATCACACTTATAGTTACATTGCTATGATTGTTTAAGTTAACCAGAAACAGCTGTAGTTGGTGCTCGAGTGGTTGAAGCGGTTGCAGCACCACATCCAGCACCATGTTTGTGAATACTACCATATAATTTGCTGAAGAAGTTCATACTATTATCTAATGGAATAATAGGGCTGCCAGTCTAGATTCAAACCAACACACCAAATTACTAACTTATATATAACGAAAAAAATATGTGAAATACTTACAACCAGTCCGATGACAAGTACAGCTAAAATGATGAAGCAAATTGCAGTTTTCATTTTGGTAAGTGTTCAATTCGATACACAAGATACAAGTATGCATTTTTGGTTTATATTTATAGTAAAATTTAAATAATGAATTATTTTATTGCATTTTTTAATCAGGAAACGTTTTTTAACACTTCCTGACAGATTTATTCAATATTTTACAAGGTGAAAATGTTACAATAGGTACATTAAATTATAAATTAATTAATATCGCGTATGCCACTCTCAACAATCTGAAAAAAAAGCTCATTAATTATTGTGACAACAATAGAACAGCAAAACATACTTGAAATCTAGCGGATGAAATAGGTCTTGAAACACTTTTAATAATTGTAGCATCAAATGAGTCAGATTTCCGTTCTAATTTTATTCTAGTGTTCATTCTATGTGCACAACTGTCTCCTAAACAAGGTGTTTCATAAGATGAACCATCTTCATTGAATTTTATTGTCATGTCATTTGTTAGAACAATCTAAAATGTTTTATGATTCATTAATTTAATCTTATTTATTGGTATTCAACTCACAGCAAAATTGTATTGTTGTGCTAGTTTTTCCAGTTCTAATAAATACGAATAAATATTTTTGATGCGTTCAAAATAATCCAAGTCAGTGCGGTCAGAACTTATGGACTTAACTGGTTCTGTAATATTGTCTACTATGACAAGCTTAATCTAAAAGAAAATATTATAAATAAAATCAAAAGCTTTACTAAGAATCATACATTTTTAGTTTGTTGTAAGTATTTTTTCAAAATGTGTACAGAAGCCAAAAGTTCAGTAAATTTGACAGTTCTAATGTAGTGTACTCCTTTTAAAAATGTGTCTTCCGTTAAAGTTTTCAATGTTTCAAACATTTCTAAAGAATTATAAGTGTTTGCTACATCTTGGCAATATTTTATACAACCTCTAGCCGTTTCTATAAAAGGAATAATGAATTTGTTATATTATTATCTTGCGCATGCATAACATTACCTGCTAATCTGAAAGGGTGAAAACCTAAACTTGTATCAATATAAACTGCTTGGCCATCATTTCCACCAAAACATTCAGGTACTTGTACAGAAACACATAACTGTAAGCTTGATTTATAAATTAGCAAAACTTAAACATAATTATATTATTTCCGTATTACCATAATTGTGTTTTGCCACTTCCTGGCTTGCCCGTCACTTCTGTTATCATCTTAAATGATATTCCGCCACCTAGAATTGCGTCTAATTCGCTAGAAAATGTTACAATTCTTTTAGAAATGGTCTCAGTTTCACATAACTCGAGTGCTGTTTTTGTCTCCACAGGTCCTGTCAGATTTTTCCATTCGTCTGCGGTTATATTTATATCAGATTCGATGGTTTCTAAGTTTATATCATCAACGAATAAGTATCCTTTATTATGTAGTTGTCGAATTTTAAATTCAGGAAGATTCAACGTAGCAACAGGTCGCCTCATTGTTTTATAACCTCAAAAGTTGATGACAAGAGTAGATGAAGACATAAGTAGATTTACCAAAATGAATTATACTCAATTACTGCTTTAAAAAGACGTAAATTTAAGTCTTTTCTGTGTAATTCATAAAAATGTTTTACAAGTGGCGAAACCCACTCAAAAATTTAGCCAATTTTCACAAATTTGAAGGACATACTTAATTATGTTGAAAAGGATATGAAAATTACAGATTATTTAACATTACAGAAAGCATTCTTCTAATCATTTTTGTATATAAGTATATTTATTTTTAGGTAGACGAATTACCAAAATGTTAATAACTATTTTAATGTTAAAGAATCGTGCAAAATTTCATTGAGCATCCTGCAAATTAAGTATAAAATATGTGTTATGTATATTAACACTTGCGTAGAGCATCTTATTATCTTCTTAGTTCATCTCAGTTTAGCTTAATTGGCTAAATAGCACTTAATTTATTTCAACTGCTAGATACACACAATGCCAAAGCACAACGATTCAAATATAAATAGAATCTTATACTTCAAAATGTGCCTAGAACAATTATTTAAATTGCTACAAGTTTTTAGAATTTTTAGAAAGATTACGAGCTATTTTTAGTAGCTTTTTTAGTTAGAAGGAGGGTAGTTTTTTTACTTATTACATCTGCTTTGGGTAGAACAATGGTAAAAATGTTTTTTTTAAGTTGTATGGTGAAAATTCATGCAAGTTTCCTATTATAAAGCTCTATTAGCTAGTAAAGCGCGAGAAAGATGGAAAGAGGTTGAACAAAGAGGTCTTTGGATTTCCAACACCGCTAGTCGCGCCAGTTGAAGACAGACATTCAAAAGTTGCACACATCCGAACATTATCTACAAACTTTATTATTTATTATTTCTTGTTTTAGTGCAAATAATACTAAATATAGTTAAATATAAATCTGTGATAAGTGTAAAAATGTTAAACAGTTGCAACAAGTGCTCATTGAACTGCGTTTTTAATTCATTCAAATCTTAAATCATGTCTTGATCTTTTGATACATAACATTTTAATTAAGAAACTAGTCGTAAATACCGTCATGGTTTTTATTATAGATTAATTATATTATTTTGTAAAAATATTTATTATCAAAATGTGCGTTTGTGTCAAAACTCTTGTTATATCTTTAGTATTTTTATTGTACATAGGTGAGACAATTTATTTATTTGGTTACCTCTAATTAATTTATTGTAGCAGACTATAACGGTTTAGGTTTTATATTTTTTCTTCAACTCAACCAGCAATAATCAAAATTATTCGTTCTAATGTTCGATTAAAATCTAAAATATAACTATCATAAGAATCTAAATTTGATTGTATTTTAACGGAAGAATGATACATGTTTTTGCTTTATGCCGTTTCGAACCACTTAAAGCCCTGTTCGCACGGCGATTCCTGGAGATTCTACGGAGAGTCAAAATCACGGCAAAATCCTGGCAAAGAAGAAGTTTTTTTCTTTCTAGTGAGAATTATTTGTTAAATTAAATTGAATCTTCAATGAGTCTTGGAAAAGAGAATTTATAATTTATTGATTGCTTCAAAACCACGTAATTATCACTAGAAAGAAAAAACTTCTTTGCCAGGATTTGGACTCTCCGTAGAATTTCCAAAGATCGCCGTGCGAAGTGCGAACAGGGTTTAAAATATATTTTAACTCTGCAGGTTGGTTTTGTTCCTGTTCCGGTTCGGTCCGAGTTTATAAAGCCCTATTCACACATATTCTTTCATTCTGAATCCTGGAAAAAAGAAATTAACTGTTTTGAAGCTATCAAAGAATTACAAAAAATTCTCTTTTCCAACACTCATTGAAGATTAAGATTCTCATTCATCAGGATTATTTTTCTCAATATTTAGAAACAAAAGAATCCATGTGTGAACAGAGCATAATGTAGCATACTTGTCTGTTATTTACTAATAAATATAAATGATCAATAGACACGTATACTTAAGGGTGGTGGCGGAAATTACAAGGGTGCGCTGTACTTTGCTAGTAGCGTGATGAAGAAAGATACCGCGCCCTTGGTTAAGTGATTAAGTTAGGAAGAAAAGTCTAACACTCAGATCATTTCAAATAAAATACCCCTCTAGCAGACGTGCCGTCTAATTATACGTGGGGTAGATAACACACTTTATTTTCATTGACCATAAGTAGGGGTGAAAATATTATGACAGGCAATTATAAGGGGTCTATTATTCTATTAATGACAGGCCACAAAATATCAAAATGTTGGATATTATAGCCATTATTCAAATTGTGATACTTGATTATGAATTTAATTCGGTTCTATAGGGTGAGTCAGCTAAGTGTTCCCTATTTCATTTGTTTGTAAAGTCTCAAGTTTTTGTGTAAAGTCCGCCAAATTTTTGCTGTAAATACAGTAGCCACTTGAGTTTTTGTTCGCAAAGTTTTATCATTATTGCTCTATTGCTTTCTAATTGGTGACTGAAATAATGATTAATTAATTAATGATTAGTCAAACGACTATTTGTAGGATTTTAAAGAACCTTAAGTGGCATCCTTATAAGATTCAAATTCTGCAGACAATTTCTGAAGAGGATAAAGCAAACCGATTGGAATTTGCAGAAGATGAAATTGAACGAATGAATGAAAACCCTGGTCATCTGAATAACATCATGTTTTCTGATGAGGCTTCTGATGAGGATTTAATAGACACAATCATCGGTATTGGTCAGATGAAAATCCCCACTGGATTGCTGAACAATCCTTGCACTCTCCTAGAACGACTGTTTGGGCTGCAATTGGAGATTTTGGATTAATTGGTCCAATTTTCACATTGAAGTGAACCACTCGTGAAGTTTTTGTCTGATCGATTTGAAATTTCGGAAGTAAAAATTCCTTTAGATAGTTCATGTTTTGCAAAAATTTTGTCACTTTCTGATAAAAATTGCCTAAGTTATAAAAAATCCAAATAGGGAATAGTTAGCTGACTCACCCTGTATATGCACGATATTGTGACTCAACCTGTATATCATAATATTTATCAGGATGTCTAGGAAAAACAATGTTATTTTTATCTATCGCCTCATATTCTATAAGAGAGGTATTGTAATGGGTCAAAATGTTCTTCACAAAATTTGAATGAAACTATTAAAATGTAAGTAAAACTGTATTAGATTAGTAGAATAAGCAGAATTAGGCGAGAGGTCATGTGCTGACCACATCAGATTTTGAAATTTTTGCTGTGGTTATGTATTGATTTAAGATGAAAGTTTAAATACAAAATTAAAAACTACACAATATGAGACCACGCTCGGTCATATTGCATTGTTAATCCTCGAGAAAAATTGAAAAGAAAATAGCAATTTTAAGCATTTTAATGAATGCTATTTTGTTGATTTGCTGTACAACTTTCGTCTAAGATAAATAACTACCTACAGCAAAATTTAAAAAATAACATTGTTTTCCGTATTATAACAGATTTATTAGAATATTATTTCGTCGTGACCAAATGATGTAAATAATGATTGATATTTTTTTCAGAAATAGTATCGAGCGTAAAGATAATAAAACTATCTGTGGCACCTATAGTGGATCTCCAAGAAGAAACAATAACTCTAGACTGCAGATATGACATGGAATCAGAAGAACTGTATTCAGTAAAATGGTATAAAGATGAACAAGAGTTCTTCAGATACGTTCCAAGGGGGACAGGAAAACAATCCTTCGACGTTCACGGAGTCAATGTAGTCAGCCAAGAGTCAGCAACAACGTGTGACTCTAGACATTGTCCTGTTGTGCTGACTAATTTATCTAGATCAACAGAAGGTGTCTATAAATGTGAAATATCGACAGAAGCGCCATTATTCAAAGTGTTTTATGATACAGCGAATATGACAATAGTCGGTATGTATTTAAAGATCTGTTCACATATGGTTCTTTTATGCTTTTGAATCCTGAAAAAATAAAAAGAGGCGTGCGAATGGCTAGAAATAAGAACGTCTCAATCAAATTTAAGCCTCATTCTCATAAGCATTTAGTTTTAAGGTTTACATTTATGTTTACGTTTAAATTCATCAAATACGATCATTCACACTTCCCACTTTCAAGCACTGTGAATGCTTATATTTAGTTAGACATACTCAAACTTTCTGAAACGTAAATATAAATCTAAACCTTAAAAACTAAATGTCAATGAAGCTTTAGTGAGTTTCAGAACAAAACTATTAAAATATTTTAATAGCAGTTTTCTTAAAAACAAACATAAACGAATACATTTTCTTTTCATATTTAAAAAAATACCTTTAAGAGCATTCTGTACAGGAAGAATGTACACGTTAAAGTAATTTACACTCATATACCTCATCGACACATGGTTGCACATTTTAACAAAAACAAATTTTTATATGGTAGATAAGGGATAAAACTTCGTCTATTAGTGCAAATTTTTTTTTCAGCACGTTCAATAGTCGAAATTACTTACTTTCAACCGCTTGCAGGCGTTTAGAAGCACCTACAGATTTTTCTTTATATTTCGCAGAACATGATATTTTAAACTCGAATCATGTAGATTAAAGTTTAATCTACGTTGGGGTAGTATTATTTTTTAGAAAAAACTTTCTGATTTCGAGAAAATTAGAGTTAAAAATATGTGAATTTTTGTAGTTTTCTTTATTTTATAAACTAAAACTTCGGTACAAAACAGAAAAAATGGCACTAATAGAACGAAGTTTTATCCCTTATCTACCATATAAAAATTTATTTTTGTTAAAATGTGCAACCATGTGTCGATGAGGTGTATGCGTGTAAAGTGCATTTTACGTGTATATTCTTCCTATACAGAATGCTCTTAATGTAGATCATAACATGTTTTTGTTAATTAAATGTTCATATTTACGCAATAATATAACTGTGTTATAAAAAATTTGATTTGGCAGCACAAGACCTCCCGCCATACTCTACCTATAGTCTAAGAGCTAGCGGTCAAATTAGTGTGGACATCATTTAAAAATAAAAGAATCTTTATGTGAACAGAGCTTAATACATGCGTATCTATGTGGTAACCTCAACCTCACATTCTGTTTAGCACTGCCTAGAGGGAATGTGAAGATAGCGCATATAAGAACGGAGTTTTCGGAAGGCGATGACATTTTCGTGAATTGTACTTCGCCTCCTGCAGACCCGCCGCCAAAGATGCGATGGTACATCAACGATAGATTAGTAAGTAAATATAGGGTTAGTACCAACCCCTCATCACACTCATTCATTCCACACGTCAAATATATTAATTTAAAATATGAACTAATGCACGTATAAAAGCCCATTTTACATTGAGCAATATTGCAGATACAAGTGCAACTTTTGACAAGTTGCTTCAATATTGTGTAATACAGAAATTGCACGTTCAACAGGCAGAAGCAATCTTGAGGCAACGGTTGCATGGAATAGAACATGTTCAAATTTTTATAAGGCTTGCAGGCAATTCAGTTATTTCTAGTTCGTTGCTACCAACTCTACCAACTGAACATAAACGTCAAAAAGATTAATTTGTGTTTGAAAGTTAGTGTGTTAGTGGTTATAATGCCATTCTATCCTTATTTTCCAATAATATACAATACAGCAAATCCAAGAGGTTAAGTTGACATAATATAGTAACAAAATATTGGAAAATTTATTGATAAATTTGTACATTAAATAAGTAATTGCATGTTGCTGATGCTGCTCAGTGTAAAATGAAAAAAATGTCTTCTGCAATTTTCTTGTTCAACTCTGACTTGAAGATTGCAGTTGCTGAGTTGCTCGTTGTATGTGATTTCTTTATATAGTTCAGTTCAATTAGAGTTTTTCCCAAAACCGAGTATACCTAGAGCCGTAGTATAAAATCGTGTCTGATTTTACCACTCGTCAGAAATGAATTTCTTGCCTTCAAGAAAATGTTACATCCGGGGTATTTTAAACAGGGCGCTATTTTAAACAAGTATTTTAAAATGTACTAAGTGACTTATTTTACTACTTCTGGTACTTGGTGTACATAATAAGAGGCATTCAAAGAAATTATTAAGCATCTCAGGAAACGTCATGTGAAGTTTAATTTTTTTGACACATGTCACCATGACGTCCCTCAATTTGCGGAACACTTTGAAGTATGTACGACCGGTAAATTTTTCTGGCGTGGTAGTTAATAATTTTCTTGAATGTTTCTTATTATGTACATCAAGTACCAGAAGTAGTAAAACAAGTCACTTAATACAATGTTAAAGAACTTTTATATTTACATTTTCTTAAGGCAAAAGTTGAATTAACACAAAAAGTCATTTCTGGCAAGTGGTAAAATCTGGCACGATTTTATATTACGAGCGACTCTCTATATGGGAATCAAGAAGGGTATTAGGTTTCTTTATTTAGTTTAGTTAAATGTACATCAGTGGGTTTTTACGTCCATCAGTGCATTTCTTCGCAGATCAGCGCGTTTCAGTGGTCAGCACTGATCAACGTTTTATTCTTACCCGTTTTCACTAATTATTACCAGAAGACTTTTAGGTATTTCAAGAATATCGTCATGTCAGTTTTTATAAACTTACATGTCAAATATAAGTTCATAGATTTCAATCTTGAATATTGTAGCACCCTATTTTGCTTTGAATTTCAAGTGTATAGCCTGGAAAAGAAGAATTTATAATTCATTGATAACGTCCACGTTTTTCGGTCTCTCGGTCAATTCTTCCAACTACCAAATATGCAAACTCATGAATATTGTTTTCAGATGAAACCGAAGTCAATTATATCACAAAGCGATTCAAGTCCCGATGATCGGGGACTAATAGTGCGCTCTTTAGCCGCTCGTTTGGACGCCACAAGGGATTTATTCCTACAAAACAACAATCTTCTTGCTCTAAGATGTGAAGTGAATGCTCCGCAGCAACTGCCTTTGCACGCCACGGTGTACATGACGATGTATGAACTCAAACAACAAACCTTCGACTGGCAAAGAAGCACAAGTAATATAATTCAATTTATTTGTACTATTTGCACTTGAATTTATTCTGTTTTGCAGGTTCTACCATCAGTTTATCTGTGTGTTTATACATCTTACTCATTTTTGTAATACAAATAAGTATTTCATAAAATAAACTACTTTGTGCGTATTATATTTATTGAAAACAACCCTCACAATTTGATATACGAGGGTTGTCCGTAAAGTAAGGTTCCCAGTGACTTTTCACAGTGTAAAACATGTTTAATTCCAAAAATGCGTACATTTTTGGAAAGTTCAGACTTTTACCTATTTTTCTACATAGTCGCCACTGCGGTCAATGCATTTTTGCATGCGGTGTACGAGCTTTTGAATGCCCGAGTCAAAAAATCTGCCGCCAACTCACGCAGATACGTCCGGAACGCTCTTCATCATGGACGTCAGTACGCCAGTTTTTGAACTCTCTGCACCATTTGCGCACGTGTTATAGGCTCATACACTTGTCTCCATAGATTTCGCATAGCTGGGAATGGGTTTCTACCGGCGCAATGTTTTTTGCATGTGTTAGCTGCGGTAGGTGATCCGTTTCCTGTCTGCAAATGAAATATTTTTCTCCCGAGAAGTAGGAATACAAATCATTGAAACTGAGGATGTTTGTAAATATCTCGAGTATATAGGAAACGTAATTTTAATTTGCACTTCGCAAACTTTACACGGTTATATCTCATGATAGAAATTAATTTTTAAAATTTCAAAAAGGCACATCTGTAGAACCATTCTGTCTCTATTAAATGTTTATAAAAACATTATCCTGAATTCACTAATAATCTTTCAGTTTACTAGCAACGAAAACACTTTTACAGTATTTTTCAACTTCAAAATGACATTGCACAGCTAGGATGCGGCAAAGTACAAGTTTCGGGCTGGTTTCAGGCAGCCCTAGTAGTGGGGAGAAGAGTAGAATGAAAAAAAAAGTAAAATCGAGGGTATTCTAGGAATTCGGTAAAAACGTAGACGACAAATAATTTCACAGAAAAATAAAATCACTTAATTTTAAAAATTTCTATACAAAATTATGAATCCAAGGTTCATCGAATGTGGCAGGCTAGGGTTACAGCTTTTTCAGGAGCTCTCAGATTATTTCAGCGGGATATTCTAAATTCCTGCTTGCCATTTGAGTATCAGGAAAGCACGTTTGTGGCAAAAGCCAGTTATAAACTTCAGTTTCAAGTCGTCAAATATCTGATTGTCTCCTCAATAGGGACTAAGACTCTGATAGAGATTAGCACAAATCAATCCTGGATCCTGCGGAGTTTAATTTCTTTACATCATTGTAAAATTGTTCCTTCTGCATAGCAGGAAACCAGAGATGTAATATATTATTGCAGTTAGTTTAGTTTAGCTGATGATTGGTAGATGGCACCAGCTAGCTCATTTGTGATCAGCGCCTTTATACATTCTACATTTTTAAAACCAAAACAAGTTTATATTGCTGTCAATTAATTCTAATTACATTAGATTTACTTATGATTGTACATCTTTTCCAAATTTTTGATTATTTTGAATAATATTACCGTAAAAATATGCGTTTTTCTTATGCCTAGTGCACACGGGGAAACTTTTCACAAAGTTTTCTGAAAAAAGTTTCCAGAAAATGTCACATTTGACGATTTGACAAATAAGAAGTTAGTTGTACTTCACAATGTTTCCTGAAAACGCCTCATTTTTATAGGCGCCGTTAAAACTTTGAAGTTTCCGGAAACTTTTTCCAGGAAACATGTCAAAAAGTTTCTCCGTGTGCACTAGGCATTATGTTTTAGTTATGCAAGGGTTGAATTCAGAAAAAAATACTGAATCGAATAAGCAAATAAAAAATAGGTCTCCATTTGAAAAAATAAAGTTGCAGATCGTAGTTTAAGAACCACTGGTCTAAAAAATTCTTGTTTCGTTCATAAAAGTAGTCATATAAAAAAGAAATTGTTTGCTAATTTAAGCAACTTCGTAGCTCTTATACTTCTCGAGTTAGCAATGGTGCGCCATTTAAAATGAACTTCCTGTATATTAAGGGTATCGACTCCACGTAGCTCAACCTCGCGTTTGTCCTGCATAGAAACGCTCGCTAAAAATACGGAAAAGCAGTCTAGCAATTTCTACAATGCTCACGAAGTTTTATAGATAAAGCTAAATTTCATAAATTTATTTACAGACGAAGAATGCAACTAGGATTATGCCGAGTTACATTTTCTAATAAATCTCTTAATAATAAGAAAAAGCATGTAAAAAATTGCTTAAAACACACTTTTTCATTAATTTTGTATATGGATTTCAAAGATTTGTTCAGAATTCTAACTGGCATAATCCTATATTAATTCTTTCACAAAAATCTAGTACCTGTTTTTCCTTCAAATTTTTATATGCAATGAGTAAAGCAGAAACTGCTACACCTCTAAACACGCAATATTTTGTACCGGAGACGAGACCCTTAAAATGAACAACCTGTATATTATATTTGTATAATAAGTAAAAAGAATAAAGTAAATATGGCGGGCGGTGCCACATCAGATTTTTTTAAATAGTAGCTTTTATGATTTTATTTCGTCACTTCTATACCTTCATAAATACAAATACAAAAACAGATGATATCTGACTTGGTCGTCAGATGTTAGAATCTGTGTGTATATGACCAGGCAAACATGTCTTACAGATAGTTAACTTCACAGTAATGACGTGGCAAAGGACTTTCATTTCTAACACTGGGACATTAGCATTAGTGATTACCTTAAACTGTATATTTATACTCGTAATTATTATTTGTAAAAGTTCAAGACTTCAAAAATCTCTGGTAAATCTGTGTTCTAAACCAGTTAACTGTCTTACTACCAGGAGATTAGAAATAGACTGCTTTAGTGTTGAAGTAGCCTCCTAACTTAGAAATTTTATTGATATTTGATTATCAAGGCAGTAGAAGTACAAAGATTAGAAAATAAAATTACATTTGATGTTAAATTAATATTTGTATTGTACCCAACTTGGGGTTGGGTGTGTTGCATACTGTGAGTCATCGAGATGGATATATTGGACCGTGTGTGCGGTTATCAGCCTTTGATTAGTTATAAAACTAATTATACAAATACAATATTCTAATAGTATATTATATATTGAGGGACTAAAGTGCATGATTTAATCCTGAGGGTGAAAGTTTATTTCACGAGCCGAAGGTGAGGGAAATAATCACCTGAGGGATTAAAGATACTTTAGTCCTGTGGTATATACGCTATTTTTTGCACTTCATCCTCAAACGAATGCAAAATAGTGTAAAAGAATACACATTTTGTAATTTTGACAGTAAATTTTATGACAAATATTTATATTGTTACCATAGATACTCTGTAACAAATAGCACGTATTTACTTGACAACGGGATTAATTAATTCAATTCCTTGACAACGGGATTAAATATGAGAAATAATTCCTTGGGATCAAATTAAGAACCTTAGTCCCTAAAAATAAAGACTAAAGAACAGTTTTAGTCCCGGAAGTGCAAAAAAAATATTTTCTTGCAAGATATTGATTGCATATCTGTTACACGACCCCTTTAGAGTTTCTAAATAGACTAATAGTGTAGATATGTGGGCGTTTTAAAGTTTTTCTACAGGATGTTCCATTTTCGAGCAATCATATGCAACTTTATATTATTCCATGGCATACTTTCAGTGTGATTATTTATTAATAAAAACATGAATACTTTCTGTACTGATCATTTTAGGATTATATAATAATGAATAAGAAGTTTTATAAAGAGAAATAAAAGTTCTTAAAATTTATATAAAAATATATATAGGGTTTTCCATTTAATAATATAAAGTTGCATATTATTGCGCAAAAATTGAACACCCTGTAGAAAAACTTATAGTGTAAATATGTGGGCATTTTAATGTTAATAAACTTTGTTTAAAAAAATTTCAGATTTGCATTTGAATGAATTTTATTACTTAATTAATTTTCTAGATTTGAATCTTCTTGTGCATGCATTCTAGAATTATATTTTCTTGCGTTTTTGCTAATAAGTACGAAATATTCTCACAATAGACGGCACTTTAGCAGGAGAACAGAATAAACTTCACGGTTGAATAATTTCAAACTGGTTCTAAACTTCTTCTTTTATAGATTTTATACCAGGATTACATAATACAGGAGAGTGTCATTGAAATCATTGAGTTTCTAGATTCATTCAATACATAATTAACTTACATAGAGTGGAATTTGTACCCGGTACCACTTAATTCGCTCTAAATTAATAAATTTCTTATTTGATGTTAACTCAGTCTAGGTCTAATATTAAAGTACAAAGTAAAAGACAAACATTTCTGCTTCTACATACACCTTGGTGCTCCGGTAACTTCGTGGTGATACAACGGTAACAGTACTACCAACTTTACCAGGAAAACATAACTAAAACATAAACTATTGATGTCATCGTAAGTGGCTCGTCTACGTTTTTACCGAATTCCTAAAATACTCTCGATTTTACTTTTTTTCCATTCCACTTTTTTTCCCACTACTAGGGTTGCCTGAAACCAGTCCGAAACTCGTAGTTTGCCGCATCCTAGCAATGCAATGTCATTTTGAAGTTGAAAAATACTGTCAAAGTGTTTTTGTTGCAAGTAAACTGTCAGATTATTATTGAATTCAGGATAATGTTTTTATAAACATTTAATAAAGAAAGAATGGATCTACAGATGTGCCTTTTTAAAATTTTAAAAATTAATTTGTATCAATTTAAACGTAGCAGCACATAGATCTTTTTGGGATTCCCGCTTTTGTATCAACTGAACATATGTTACTTGCGCGCTCGTAATGGTAGGCCTGCTTTCTGGGGAAATATACAGTTAAGTAGTTGGTAGAACTATACCACATGCCAAATGACATATTATGACCATTTTAATATATTCAAAAAACAAGGTTAATATATTTAAATTATATCTTTCTCATTAAAACACGAATTAAGTAAGTATAGCATTTATTGTTATTCAGATAAGATGTTCAGAAAGTCATGCAATGTTCTCTAGGACAGGTAAAACAGAAGACTCTCGATTGAGGAATGACGTCACTACTCGGAAGATCTACTGGAATAATCAATGAAACTAATTTGTTTATAACAAATAGTGTAGGAAAGCAATTTATAATACCAAGAACAATATTTCTGTTCAGGATAAAAATAGGTCACGTCAGATTAAGTACAGCAGCATACCTAAATGCCGAAGATGTAGTGTTATACAACAATGATATGAGTTGAGAATCTGATCTGCACACACGGCATGCATCATTGCAATGGCTCACAGTTTTCTAAGCATGTCACACCCAAATCATATACAAAAGGAGAACAATATGTACAATATCAACAACTAAGATACTAAGCATATTTATTTTTATAATCGGTAAGAAATTCTGCAATATATTTTTATAAAAATAAGTACTTTTTATTATTTAAAAGTTTTAGCGACACCTATACAAAGTCAACAGTTTAATCTATAGATCTTCGTAGAAAAATAAATTTAACTCTACTAGAAAATTTATGGCTTCAGCAAACAACACATTGCGGCGTTACAAGTCAAAAGAAGATACCTAATTAATTAGATTAAGAAACTAAAAAGTGGAAAATTATAGGTAAGTATGTAGTATTAAAAAATTTAATGTGGCCAACACATGACCTCTCGCCGCTACTCTCCTCCCTCTTATTATCTTATTTCTATGTTCTTAATATAAATGTAGTATAGGCTGGTAACCACACACACGGTTTATACCGGTGACTCACAATATGCGAGGCTGTTGCATCTAAATTTGATAAAAATAATTATTTGTATGTGTTTATTAAACTGGTTTATTTATTATTAATTTTCGCACAAATCAATACAATAATTTGTAATATATTAACAATAATCAATTTAAATTTTAAGCATACCGGCATATTATTTCAATTTATAATAATTAATAAACATTTTTCTTAATTTATTAAATTAATAATTTAATTTACCGCGTTTTTGGATCGTAGTCGCCTATGGCTTTCATGAACGGTTGAGACGCTACCCCCACTGCCATTTGTTTCAACAAGTCTTCAGCGACCGTTAGTGTTCTGATATTTTAAAAGTGTTTCGATGTTTAATTTGCGATTCATATAACAAGTGGCACATCATTCGATTCAATAATTTTTTCTGGTCATTTTGATATATAATTTATTGGGTGGCATCGAAATTTAACTTGTGAAATTTCCATAAAAATAATTAGAAGAATATGATCACATCCAACATGGCGAGAGCTTTGATTAAGTAAGCAATTATTTTAATTATTCGAATATTTTCGGGTTGTTAACTACAATTAAACTTAATTATTAGTAAGTTTATGCAATTAGCCGATGTTTTTAATACATGTTCTGGTAATTATTGGTATATTGAAATAAATATGAGCAGTGATACTTAACCAATTTTTGGCTTGATTACATTTGACAGAGTTCGCGGTTTTGATTCGATATTTCGGTACAAAATCGTAGTTCAAAGTTGTAACTAGAGTAAATATTGATTAATAATCGATTATTTATACGTTTTTGCTTGTTTTATGAAACATTTATTAATGGCAAAAGTATTAATAAATTGTCTTCAAAAACACTTGGAATATAATCTTGTTTCACGGCAAATCAGATCCAGTATTTTGGTACAAAATCGAAGTTTAGAGTTATAACTAGAGTAAATATTGATTAATAATCAATTATTTATATGTTTTTGCATGTTTTGATATATAATTATTAACTGGCGAAGGTAATAATTGTATACCAAAACACTTAGAATGAAATCTTGTTTTACGGAATACCAGATGCAAATTAAATCAACAATCAAGTTGTAGCTTGAAATATTATGCTTTATAGTCAATTATTATTATAATTAGTATTATTTAATCATAATGTTATGCTAAATTTCTGTTATTGTTAATGTTAACGTGTATTTTTGTTCTGTTTTAGTGACAAAAAGTATCAGGAATGTATGAAGTTACTGCATCACACAATACCATAAAGTACGTTGATTTTAAGTTTAACAATTATTCTTTTTACTTATTTGTGTGTGAATTATCTCTGTTGTACTTATATTATTTCTAATTGATTATTTATTTGGTACTAATTGATTTTTCTTCTGTTACAGATAAACAGTTAAAGTTGAGAGTCGGAACCAAAGATGGATTGGTATTTTAAAGATGAACCGCTATTTGAAACATGGACCGCTATTTGAAAGATGGACCGTTATTTGAAAGATGGACCGCTATTTGAAGGATGAACCACTATTTGAAAGATGGGCCCCCTAATTGCAGAGTTGCAGAAAGTACCGTTCATACAGTAAACCGGTAAGTTATTAATTTTGTTTTGATCTTAGTGTTGATTACCTGTAGATCTCAGTAAATAGTTGTTTGAACTTAAATAACATAAAGCCTCAAAAACATTTAGTTTTGAGGTTTACATTTATGTTTACGTTTTAGAAAGTTTATGCTTCATTCCCATAGACTTTTTTTACCGTTTACATTTATGTTTACGTTTAGGAATGTTTAAATTCATATAACTAAATACGAGCATTCACACTTCCCACTTTGAAGCACTGTGAATGTTCGTATGTATTCAAACTTTCTTAAAAACGCACATAAATGTAAACCTTAAAACTAAATGCTTATGTGGATGATGCTTTAACTAAATACGGACATTCACAGCGCTTGAAAGTACTAAGTGTGAATGCTCATATTTAGTTATATGAATTTAAACTTTCTTAAAGCATCTAGTTTTAAGGTTTAGATTTAAGTTTACGTTTAAGAAAGTTTGAATACATCTAAATAAATACGAACATTCACAGCACTTGAAAGTGGGAAGTGTGAATGCTCGTATTTAATTGGATGTATTCAAACTTTCTTAAACGCAATCATAAATGTAAACCTTGAAACTAAATGCTTATGCGAATGAGGCATTAAATTCATGTATCTAAATACCGTTATATAAATTTAAACTTTCTTCAGCCTTATTCACATAAGCATTTAGTTTTAAGTTTATGTTGAAGAAAGTTTGAATACATCTAACTAAATATGAGCATTTACAGTGCTTGAAAGTGGCAAGTGTAAATGCTCGTATTTAGTTATATGAATTTAAACTTTCTTAAACGTAAACATAAATTTAAACTTTAGAACTAAATGCTGATGTGAACGAGGCTTTAAACCTCAACATGAATATATACCTTAAAGCCTCATTCACATAAGCATTTAGTTTTAAAGTTTACCTACATTTATATTTACCTTTAAGAAAGTTTAAATAAATCTAACTATATGCGAACATTCACAGTGCTTGAAAGTAGGATATGAGAATGCTCGTATTTAGTTAGATGAATTTAAACTTTCTTAAACGTAAACATAAATGTGAAGTGTAAAGCTAGATTCAGACCTACCCAATTATAAGTATAAGTGCTAAGTTAACCAACAAGAGCTTCCACAAAATTCCAATTTCAATTATAAGTGCGAATGTTGAGCGCTGGTTGGTTAAATTAGCCACTTTCACTTATAATTAGGTAGGTCTGAATCTAGCTTTAAACTAAATGTGAATGAGGCTTCAGTTTTTTAAAGTTTTAACTGCGGTAACCGTTTGTGAATTAAACTGTAGATCTCAGTGAACACTTTATTTTGCATATCTTTAACTATTTATTAACTTGGTGTTGATTTAAGTCATGTTCTGTTACAACTTGTTTACTTACTTAGTAAACAGTCAATTGCGAAGTGACAACTACTGTACAGTGTAGTTACTGCACTGAACTGAGCCTGTAGATCGTAGTAACAGTAATTATTGTAATATTAACTGTAGATCTTGTGAACAATTTAATTCTACATAGCTTTAGCTGGTAACAAACTTAATCATGTAAATTTTTGTCATGTTTGGTTGCAACTTATTTAGTTACTTAGTAAACAGTTTAATTCGCGAATCAACAACTGTAGAGTCTAGTGACTGCACTGAACTGAGCCTGTAGATCCTAGTAACTATATTTATTGCTTTACTTGGTTACTGATTGGTTTATTTTTGTTTCAGAACAGATGCTTCACTGTGGAGTTCGGTCTGCTGTATGGACGTACACAGAGGTTAGTGAATTTCTTGTGCTTTTGTGTTTCCTGGCAAATTTAGGGCCCTTTAATATTGCCAAATGTTGTAACAATGTTTTAATAAAAATATAATAAAGGCTGCGAAAAATATATGTACCATATAAGAATATTTCAACGAATGAAAGTATAAGTACTTTTATTCAATTTTGACGTTTTAAACAACAACATAGCAACAACTTTAAATAAATGTTTATTCACAAGTGAATTAATTTTTTTTTAAATCACTCAACACATTTTTAAATCACTCTGACGTTTTAAACGTTTTAAACTGTTATTATTACGTCAAAAATTCATAAAAACAATGACAACTTGCCACTAACGACTACTTTGATTAGTTTTTTTGATAAGTCAAAATAAATTTATAATTCATATATTTGAAATAATTTCGTCAAAATTGAATAAAATATTGTATAAATCACGTGATACGAATGTTTATTCACTCGAAGAAATTATCCCACTCGCCCTTTGGGCTCGGGGGCTAAACTTTCTTCTCTTGAATAAACATTCATGTATCTCACTTGGTGTATAAATATCTAGTAATAATGTGTTTAGCTGTGAGCTCAAACTGTTTCAGTCATGTATTAAGTTGATGGTTTAATTAATTTCTCCGTATATGAAAATTTTGTTAATATTAAAATTATAATTAATGATTATGATGACAAATAATTTTTCATTAATAATAATAATTAAATAACAGTAAAGTTTGAACTCACAAATAATAATTTGCTGGGAAATACATTACAAATGTCGTGATCGAACTGTTCTGATTTTTTATGTTTTCTACAACGAATAAACAAACGTCATACATACACATACACATTACAAAGATACACAATACTTTGCAGCACGAATTTAGTAATTTATTTTGTAAAGTCAATTTAGAATTTTATTCGATAAATTTTAACTTTTATTAAAATTATTAATTATTAAATAATACTAATATTATTTTACAAATATAATTTAAAATTTAATTTGGTAACATAACCATACTATAACTTGTGTTCAAGGTTCATTGGGGTTTCAAAGCAAGTCATTATCTGCCTCTTTCTTTTTTATTAGCTAGTGTTTGGAGTTATCACTAAATTCTGGTTACATTAATTAATTAATTAGGCCTGTAGATCTCGGTGGTTTTAAGGTTGGGTTGATGTAATTTTAAATTTGTGGAAATAGAACATTCCTATTAAGATAAATAAAAGTTAACATTAAAATAAATTAATCAATAAACTAGGTATGGTTTTATTTCGTTTCCAAAATAGACGGGCACTATTTTGAAGCGAAATAAAATTCATACTTTTAGTATTTTATTTGAACATTTATCAGAAAGTAAATAAATGGTAGTCGAATATAAGTTCACTTTATATAATTAAATAATAAAGTAGGTATGGTTTTATTTTGTTATCAAAATGGTTGGCACCATTTTGAAATAAATAACGCCATACTTATAGTAATAATTTACAACATTGATAGTTCATTAACCTTCCGCAACTCTGTGGTATTAAGGTTGGGTTGGTGTAATTTTAAATTTGTGGAAATAGAACATTCCTATTAAGATAAATACAAGTAACATTAAAATAAATTAATCAATAAACTAGGTATGGTTTTATTTTGTTTCAAAATAGATGGGCACTATTTTGAAGTGAAATAAACTTCATACTTTTAGTATTTTATTTGAACATGGTCCGACCGTTTTAAAAAAAGTGCTTCTAATTTAAAAAAATATCAGTTGCTGATATTATATTATTAATTAAAAATCCCAGCCAGGCAAACTATTAATGTTGTAACATATTGTTGTATAATATAAATAAATTTGACTACTTTGAAATATTATATAGGGATTGTTTCTATTGGGTATTGGGGTAACACTTATTATTATTTCTTTTATAATTAAAATGAAACGGAGGCAGACAAAATTAATAAATTAATTAAAAATAAATTAAGTTTAACTTGAATTGAAAACAAGTTAAAGTAGAATAAATTTTTATGAAATATTAACAAAATAGTAAGTTATTCAACGAGGACATAATGTAGGCTATAATTCAAGAGGATGAAAGTTTATGCACGAGCTGAAGGCGGGTGTATAATCATCCGATTTATTTATAGCCATTATGTGCGAGTCAAATTCGATGTTTTATCTACGACTTTAAAAATAAATATTTCTTTACAAACTTTTATTCATGAAAATATTAATCTAACCTCACATTTTGCAGTGATGACAGTAACAATAGTGTTGAATAATGGACTCATAATACAATAGTGTTGAATTATGAATTCATAATACCATAGTGTGTCTTATGAAAGTGTTTATCTAACTACAGTTACCTACATAATGAATTTATTATTCAATGGTCGTAGATGAAATTATTATTCAATATTTAGTAATTATTATTCAATATTTAGTAATTATTATTCAATATTTAGTAATATTTTTAATTCATAACAAATATCTAAAGAGTGCTGCAGAGTGTAATAAATTACAGCAAACACAACAAAAATGTAACAATTAACTGAAATACACGCTATAAATAAATAAAAACATTTAATAAATGAAACAAATTTTCATAAAATGATAACACGTTTAAATTAATACAAAATAAATTATAACAAGCATTTTACTAAAACAACACTAACTGAAATAAATAATGCACACCATAAATAAATAGAAACATTTAAAAGATGGAATAAATGTTTATAACTCATAAATATAAATGAATTTTAGTTAAAAAAATATTTATATTATTTAGAACTAACTTCTAAATAAATAAATAGTTTAAATAATTTAAAAAATCACATCAGAACATTTCGTCCGATGTTTGGGCACAAGCTGGGCGCGGTTCGAACTCATCCTAACTTCTAGTGAAGTAAATTCAATGCCGCTCGTTTCCGTTTTATCATTTCCGGTTCTTCGTAGACACAGATTCGGAATCTGTCGCGAACCGTCCGCTGGTGAGAGACGTTGCTCTAATTCTGTCAGAGTTACAGCAGCGTGGCTCACAGACAGCTGACGGTCGCTAGGCCGACTTCCTCGGGTCCTGGAGGACCTGGAGGTCTTCACCAGCAGCTGAACGACCTGGAGGACCACGACACGTCCCTGGAGATGATGGCCAAGGAGGAGGAATATCCACGTCTACGTAAAATCGCGGATACACTCGAATTTGGAAAGTAAATTCGCGATCGGGTTTTTGCACTTAGTAAATTTTTGTTGTTTGAAAACGCGAATATATTTTTGTTCATACACATCACGGGCAGTGGTGACCGATTAGGTAGTGTTGTATAATTGAAAAAATATTTTTAAATGCAAAATATCAATACATGATAATGGAAATAAATCACAAATAAGACAAAAAAACATACATGCCAACATGTCTATATAACACATGATAATGACACTACTAAAGATAGTAAATTGAAATAATATTAACTGACTATTTTATGAGTATGGTGGACAAATAACAGAACAGATTACACTTTTACACATAACAAAAATGAAAAACTATAAATATTATGTGAGTTGATGGGTACTGTAAAATTGAAACACAAAATACAACATTATTATTATTAAAGAGTAAACTAAGTAAACTCAATAAACAATAACCAAAATTCAAAATTTATTACTTAAAGAACAAAAACGAGAACGAATAAATACATTATAAAAATAACTACATATTTCAACATAACAAAAATTAAACAATATTAAATATTATGTGAGTTGTGAGTATGGTGAACAAATAGCATAGATGTTGCAACGTTCACTGTAATCTCAAAAAATAAACAAAAATGAGAACAAATAAATACATTATTAAAATAAAAACATATTTAAACATAACAAATATTAAACAATATTAAATATTATGCGAGTTGTGAGTATGGTGAACAAATAGCATAGATGTTGCAACGTTCATTGTAATCTCAAAAACATAAACAAAATACAACATGTTAAAGTTTGATACTTAATAAAAATTAAATAATATTAAATATTTATGTGATTATGGTGGACATAAGTACTGTAAGCTCAAAATACAAAAAAGAAAATACAACATTACACTGATGAACATAACAAAAACATAATAATACTAAATATTATGTGAGTATGGTGGACATAAGCATAGTTGTTGCGTCCACTATAAACTCTAAAAATTAAACAATATAATAATATTTTTTCCGGGCTTGGGTGGTAATGGAGAGGCTTGACGAAGGCGCCCGTCAAGTCAATATTAGTTTACTTTTCTTACACTTTACACAATAATAATAAAAATAATAGTATATTATTTAACGAGCAAATAATGTAGGCTATAATTCAAGAGGATGAAAGTTTATTCACGAGCCGAAGGCGAGTTAATAAATCATCCGAGTGAATTAGAGCCATTATTTGCGAGTCAAATACGACGTTTTATCTACGACTTTTTAAATAAAGCAACATTTCATATTTACAAATTTGTATTTATATTAACCTAACCTCAAAAAATTGACAATTCATCCGAGTAATTTTGACAGTTCGGAAGAATAAAGTACTCATTATTTAACAGTGTGAAATAATGAATTCATTATTTCATAATGTGTCCTTATGGAGGGGTTTATTATACTATTTTCACGTATATAATGAATACATTATTCTATTGTTGTAGATAAACATTATTTCATTTAAAATACACAATAAAACAATAATAAAACAAAATATATTTTAAATATTACGTTTGATTGATAACAAATGTTTAAGATTGGCTTGAAGCCTCAATGGCCCAGTGGATTAACGCGCAAGCTATGATTCACTTAGCCAAATATATTCTGGAAATAGGCAATCTTGTTGATGAATACAATAGACACAAATACATTACATATATTTATGATAATGAGCATAGATGTTGTTCCCACTGTAATCCCAAAATAAAACAAAAATTGTCAATTAACATTATTACAATTTACAATAGACACAAATATATATATATATATATATATATATATATATATATATATATATATATATATATATATATATATATATTAAATAAATACAAAATAATATAAATAATCTTCGTTTAAATGAAAAATAAATAAATATATTAAATTCTTGAGTAAAATACAACACTACCGAAAGGTTCGGGTTTCTCGCTGCCTATCTCGCTGATGAGGAGGTAGACCACTGTGTCCGAGTGGTCGGACTCCACTATAAAACCTGACCTCCACTTAATTTGAGTGGGCACAAATTGTTTGCTGGTTAAAGTTTTGTCTCTCGTCCGCGGTTCGTATCTGGGGTGGTTGTGTGGTACTAAATAACTTCTATGTTTTCTTTCAGCTCTGAGGTTAGTGCCGGACATCTCGGCTGCGGTTGTCGCTTCGGCATTGCACAACAACCAAAGCTGGAGTGTACGTATTGATTATTAACGATCTTGGCCGGCTTGATCGTAACACACTCGACATATGACACACACTGTAGGATGTATTTCAGGTGGCGACCCTTTAGCTGATAATACTAGACAGGGTGACAGGTTAGCTTCTGGTTAGGTAGGACTCTGTGTCGAAGCAGACACGGAGTGGCTCTGTCTCACTTTGACCTGGGTCGCGGACGATCTGAGACAGGGTCTTCAAATGCGCGGTCTTCGCGAAAGTGATCGATCGAGTGTCCACAGGTTACTTATTTTAAAAAAATCGTTTCTACTTATAAGAGAACATTGGAGTAAGTATAAATGAATTCAAATAATATTTTAGCTTCCATAATAAAGAAGACGATATATTGAAAAATTTTATCTTCAAAAAATATAGAAATGATTGTAAATTATTTTATGATTCCTCAAAGTTATCTCACAGTAGGAAGAATAGTATATATTTCAGAAAACACTGAAGAATTAAATGAAGTTACTACAAACTAATTGCCCTCTGAGATATAAAATGTTAAAATATAGATTTTAGTATTGAACTGATTGTAAATTATTGTAGGATTCCATAAAATTATCTCAAAATATTTTTTAAAGAACATTGAAGAATTTAATTAAGTTACTACAAACTAATTACTCTCTGAGATATAAAATGTTAAAACATAGATTTTAGTATTGATCTGATTGTAAATTATTGTAGGATTCCATAAAATTATCTCAAAATGGAGGGAATACTTACATTTTTTAAAGAACACTGAAGAATTTAATTAACTTACTACAAACTAATTACTCTCTGAGATATAGAATGTTAAAACATAGATTTTAGTATTGATCTGATTGTAAATTATTGTAGGATTCCATAAAATTATCTCAAAATAGAGGGAATACTTACATTTTTTAAAGAACACTGAATAATTTAATTAACTTACTACAAACTAATTACTCTCTGAGATATAAAATGTTAAAACATAGATTTTAGTATTGATCTGATTGTAAATTATTGTAGGATTCCATAAAATTATCTCAAAATAGAGGGAATACTTACATTTTTTAAAGAACACTGAAGAATTTAATTAAGTTACTACAAACTTATTACCCTCTGAGATACAAAGAAAAAAATCTGACGTGGACACCACATGACTTCCTTGAACGCCTTGTTTGTTCATAATTTTCTTAATAACTAAAATGTAGAATAATATAAAAAATTCTTTAACTTATTATACTAGTATACTCACAAATATATTTTAGTCATTTTATTTAAACTGCAGAAGAAGATATAAACGATATTTTACTATTGTCACTGCTACTGTCACTGTCATGTCATAATCATTTAAATTTTACCTAGTAACAAATGTTAATCGATCATGGACTACAAGATACCGAAATATTAAATTATAAGTAGGTATATACTTTAATTATTCTTAAATGATAGAAGATACAGAAAAATTTATAAAATACCGATTGTAGATAATAATCACATAATCTTTCATTTAAAATAAGAAAAATTGCCTAAAATTAATTATTTATCAATTTTTTTTTTAAATTTACTACTTCCGGTTTGTAGATTGAAACCAAAAATAGGAGGTGCACAACTAGATGCTATAACAGTCCTAAATACAAAATTTCAGCTTTCTACGTCTAACCGTATTTGAGTTATGCGACACACATACGTCCGTACGCACGTACGTACGTACGTACGCACGTACGCACGTACGCACGTACGCACGTACGTACAGACGTCACGACGAAACTAGTCATAATGGATTCAGAAAAGGTCAAAACGGATATTTCCGTCAAAATCTGAGAACCGAAATTTTTCGCGATTACAATACTTCCTTACTTCGTACAAGGAAGTAAAAACATAGATTTTAGTATTGAACTGATTGTAAGTAAATTATTTTAGGATTCCATAAAATTTTCTCGAAATAGAGGGAATAGTTACATTTTTTAAACAACACTGAAGAATTTAATTAAGTTGGCTACAAATAATTATTCTCTGAGATTGAAAATGTAAAAACATAGATTCATAATTCTGGGGACTCGTCTTGTTAGTTAGACGAAACCCCAAACATTAGATGTCGTTATTCATTTCTGAGATTGTTCATTGTAATTAAATTATAAGTATAAAGTTTTCAGGAGAAGAAAAAACGAACACATTTTACGTAGATTAATACAAATTACAAAAACTATTTAAATGATGTGTTAAGTTGTCTCAAAGATAGGGTTGCATTTCTCTGAGATTTTCCAATGTCATGAAATTAGTTTTAAGTACAAGGTTCTCAGGAGAAAATAAAAAGAACACAGCAATTACAAAACTGATTAAAAACTTCAATCATGACCAGCTTTTCAGCGGCTAATTATTGTTACTAAGTAAGTGTAAGTGTGCAACACTCAAATACAAACACACTTGCACGTGAATTGAGTATCCGGTGCTGATTCAATCAAGTTCGCAATATTTGTCCTAAAATGTAAAATGCGGGTTCTATTCCGTCTTGTAAATCAGCCGAAGGGCTCTACATATGTAGGGCATAGGGTGCTTTAGGCCATCTCTAATCCCAGCTCTGTCCCCATAAAGGAGGTTGGTTGTTGGTTGATCATAAGCCGACCGTTTCAGTCTGACGCTGTTAGAGAATATTGATGCGCCTTTTAGGAAGGAATGTTTCGAATGGAAATGAATCTTCAACGTGTGCTCATTTCATATGTATTTGTGTTTTTACTTCAATGTTGTACATAGCGGCTTGCGATAGGGCAATTTTGAAACTGCTGAAGTTCATTGTCATAAAATTAGCTTTTAAGAACGTTTTCAGGACAAGAAAATATAACATCTTACGTGGATTAATATTAATTACAAAATAACATTGTCTCAGAGAGAGATGCATTGTCATAAAATTAGCTTTTAAGAACGTTTTCAGGACAAGAAAATATAACATCATACGTGGATTAATATTAATTACAAAATAACATTGTCTCAGAGAGAGATGCATTGTCATAAAATTAGCTTTTAAGAACGTTTTCAGGACAAGAAAATATAACATCTTACGTGGATTAATATTAATTACAAAATAACATTGTCTCAGAGAGAGATGCATTGTCATAAAATTAGCTTTTAAGAACGTTTTCAGGACAAGAAAATATAACATCTTACGTGGATTAATATTAATTACAAAATAACATTGTCTCAGAGAGAGATGCATTGTCATAAAATTAGCTTTTAAGAACGTTTTCAGGACAAGAAAATATAACATCTTACGTGGATTAATATTAATTACAAAATAACATTGTCTCAGAGAGAGATGCATTGTCATAAAATTAGCTTTTAAGAACGTTTTCAGGACAAGAAAATATAACATCTTACGTGGATTAATATTAATTACAAAATAACATTGTCTCAGAGAGAGATGCATTGTCATAAAATTAGCTTTTAAGAACGTTTTCAGGACAAGAAAATATAACATCTTACGTGGATTAATATTAATTACAAAATAACATTGCCGGCAAAATCATAGTCACTAATGGTATTATATGACAATTGCTATTATCGTGTTACATCGTATTTTTATTTATAAACTGAATTTAAAATTTGCCAATTTTAAGATTGAGGCTGCGTCAAACATTAAGCCATATTATTATGAGTAATTCTAAATAATCAAATATTTCAGCATTGAAATAATAGCAGAACTGCAATCATCAATAACTTAGGCCCACGAAATAAGTTTCGAAAATACGCGACCCAAATCTCATTGTACAATTTATGTTTTTGCTCCAATTTCAAATCGTTCGTTTCACTGTTCAAATAAATTATAATTTCTAAGAATAATTTGTCAGCTAATTAGTCAATTTACGTACACACAGCCGGAAGAAATGCACCAACGTATTAACGATACTTATGAAGGTTAGAATAAGTTTTTTCAATTCTGTGGGAATTGTGCTTTATTATTTTAATTAGTGTTAATAATTTTGTCTGAGATAGTTGAGCTAATTAAGACGGTATTTGAGAATTTCTGATTTTCGTCAAGGTTAGTAGAATTCTGGCTTGGTGAACCAATTTTGCCTTCCTCGATACAACTTTCTTTTTGACGTAATATTTGTTGAAATATGGTAATTTTGATAAGTTAACATACATACAAAAATACAAGCTGTTACTAAAGTCATCATTATTACATTATTATATTACTACTTAAGTAAGTAGCTTATTTTATTAGGTTTTTTCCTCCCGCTACCTGTAAGGGAGGTATTGGAATCATGCAAAAAACGGGTAGTGAGTTTTAAGTGGATGAGCACGAATTAGAGTCCTTACAACTCATTTTTACCTTCCGCTTACCTGTAAAGGAAGGTATTGGAATCATGCAAAAAATCGGGTAGTGAATTTTTAGTGGATGAGCACGAATTAGGGTCCTTACAACTTATTTTTGATAGTTTCACGATGATGTCTGTGTGTATGTGTGTGTGTGTGTGTGGTCAAGGCCGGATGTTAGTCGCATAACTCAAATACGAATTACCCGAAAATTTTGATATTTGGTATTTAACATTTCTATATAAATTGGAAGAGCTCCTTAGATTTTGGTACAAATATCTTCATCGGAAGTGATATTTTTTGAAGATTGAAAAGGTTAATTGTCAAAATTGTATATAAATTTGAAAAAATATAGTATTTATTTGTAATAAGAATGAGAGGAAAAGTTATTTGCAACTTACGTTATAAAAAATTATCTTTATCTGGTAGCATTAAAGAACTGCAGTAAAATTTAAAAAATAAATTTATCAAATAAAACGTTGATATCTTGTAATCCATGATCGGTTGATTTTTGTTTCTGCGTAAAAAATATTGACAGGTGAGACGGGTGACAAGTTGGCATACTAGCGCTATATAAGTCCTAAGTAAGATATTAAATGTAGTAATTGAACGGAGGATGGCTTTAACACAGCAGAGTTTTCCTGTGAATGAATCTTTTTATTCACAGGAAAATTTAAAAAATATATTTATCAAATAAAACGTTAAAATCCATGATCGGTTGATTTTTGTTTTTGCGTAAAAAATATTGACAGATGAGACGGGTGACATGTTGGCACTAACGCCATATAAATCATAATTATATTAAATGTAGTAATTGAACGGAGGATTGATTCAACACAGAAGAGTTTTCCTGTGAATGAATCTTTTGATTCAGGTGATGCAATATTTTAGATTTTTATTTGTATATCTTAAATGGGCACCTGACTGTACATATACATTTATGTTTTAAGTCTAGATATGGCGGGAGGTTGTGTGCTGGCCACATCAGATTTTTTACTTTGTTTTGTATTCCACTACGGCTGCCTGAAACCAGCCCGAAACTCGTACTTTACCGCATCCTAGCAATGCAATGTTATTTTGAAGTTGCGAGTAAACTGTTAGTTTATTATTGACTTCAAGGTTATGTTTTATAAACATTTAATAGAGAAAGAATGGATCTACAGATGTGCTTTTAAAATTTTAAAAATAAATTTCTATCAGGAGAAATCCGTGTAAAGTTTGCATAAATTGGAATTTTCCCCCCTGAAGTATAACACACTTCTTTTACCTCGTCCACATTGGTTTAACCTTTTGCATTCTTTTTAAATATAAAAATAAAATATAGAACATATAATGAGTGGTTTTAGCTAAACAATTACTCAATTAACTGCCTTGTACTATGATATTCCTTGAAGTGCATTAGCTTCGATTAGTTAATTATATTAAGATGTCCATTAGCGATTATAGTAATTAGATAGACATAATTGTATCAGATTTATAGAGCTGAGATTATTCAAGGTTTTTCTTTTAAGTTACCTATAAGAAGTTTAATATTTTCACTTCTTTCAAATGACGTAACCCATAAATAAAGCCTTTAGCTGGGTCAATTCTGGGGTCATAGGTCACATTTTTAGTCATTCAAGTAGTTAATAATAAGTATAGCTTACTTAAATATATACTCATGACAAAAGCATACTCACAAATAAATAATATATGTTTTCTAAAGTTTATATCAAATAATAAATTTGTTTAAGCGGCTCGTCTACGTTTTTACCGAATTCCTAAAATACATTCGATTTTACTTTTTTTCCATTCCACTCTTTTCCTCACTACTAGAGCTGCCTGAAACCAGCCCGAAACTCGTACTTTGCCGCATCCTAGCTATGCAATGTCATTTTGAAGTTGAAAAATACTGTAAAAGTGTTTTCGTTGCGAGTAAACTGTCAGAAACTTCAGGATAATGTTTTGATAAACATTTAATAGAGAAAGAATGGATCTACAGATGTGCCTTTTTAAAATTTTAAACATTATTTTGTATTATGAGATATAACCGTGTAAAGTTTGCATAAAATAGGTAATTTTTTTGAATTTTTCGGAATTTTTATATTCATGTACAATTTTTTAATCAAAATTTTAAAAAGGCACGTCTGTAGATCCATTCTTTCTCTATTAAATCCTTTTTGAAATAAATTTTTACCATTCTTGTACTGGTCACAAAACACTCGCTAGTCGCTACGTTAGTACATTTTATGCTGGATTTTAGGTAGTAGACGGGCATCTTAAGTATATGTACAATGTGTACCATTTATTGTAATTAATATAGGTAGATTATAATTTCATTAAAATATAATTCAAAGAAATATTTGATTCCGTTTCTTGTGAAAAATCTATATTAATTCGTAAACAGTTACAACATTAGAACTAAATAGTTTAACTCAAATGTCTACTGTTACGTATAATTATTTCCAAAGTACAGATTTAAAACATTGTCTGCCAAGACTAAATGTTTTGTCTTTGAAATAACAAATAGTTTTGAAGTAGTAAACAAGAGATCTACCCAGCAATTTTGTAACTTTGCAAAGTGATTTATTTCCAGCACGAAGTAATATATGTCCACAAACAAATACTTCATGGAAAACAACGTGAATGGGAAAATTTGCCATAAACAAAAAAAACTCGTAACTGTTATTTTGTGATTAGAAAATACTAGTCATGGTGTATTATTATACAATGTTCTGTTTTTTTTTAAATTTACTTTCAGCTATAAATAGATAACTTATTTCAATTTTTGACAAAATAAAATCCGCAGAACATTTCAAGAATGTGAATATCCTTGCTATATTTACCTATTATTATCCTATTAATATCCTAGCGATTGCTAATGTCCGCTCTTAGTAACATCCCAACCCACTTGACAAAATAAAATCCCCAGAACATTTCAAGAATGTGAATATCCTTGCTATATTTACCTATTATTATCCTATTAATATCCTAGCGATTGCTAATGTCCGCTCTTAGTAACATCCCAACCCACTTGACAAAATAAAATCCCCAGAACATTTCAAGAATGTGAACATCCCGGCTTGTTACTTGCTATATTTGCCCATTAACATCCTAATAATATCTTTGCGATTGCTAATGTCCGCCCTTGGTAACATTATCTATGTTACATCCCAATGTTGTAATTTGGTAATAATATCACAATTATGCATCCCATGTAATTCTCTGAGATGTTTGTATTGAGTATGTAATTTTTGATCGTACTCAGGATGTGGCTAGACTTACGTAACATCATTTAAGAGCATTCTGTACAGGAAGAATGTACGCTTAAATAGAATTTACACGCATACACCTCATCGACACATGGTTGCACATTTTAACAAAAACAAATTTTTATATGGTAGATAAGGGATAAAACTTCATTCTATTAGTGCAAATTTTTTTTCAGCACGTTCAACGGTCGAAATTACTTACTTTCAACCGCTTGCAGGCGTTTAGAAGCACCTACAGATTTTTCTTTATATTTCGCAGAACATGACATTTTAAACTCGAATCATGTAGTTTAAAGTTTAATCTACGTTGGGGTAGTGTTATATTTTAGAAAAAAATTTCTGATTTCGAGAAAATTAGAGAGAAAAAAATGTGAATTTTTGTAGTTTTCTTTATTTTATAAACTAAAACTTCGGTACAAAACAGAAAAAATGGCACTAATAGAACGAAGTTTTATCCCTTATCTACCATATAAAAATTCGTTTTTGTTAAAATGTGCAACCATGTGTCGATGAGGTGTATGCGTGTAAAGTGCTTTTTACGTGTATATTCTTCCTGTACAGAATGCTCTTAAAGTACAAGAATTATATATTTTTATACATCCCATGGACGATTCATGGCAATGGGTATTAGCCCGAAATCTGTACTTAAAAAAATAAATGTTAAGAAAACATTGTTATGTAAAGATTATTATGCATATTATGTAATGTTTTGGAACGTTACAGCACCGAATAAATAATGGTATTTTGACGAACATTTTGCAATATATTTACTAGAAATTTTTTAAAGAAATTTTGCTGCCATGTATTTGAAAAGCTGGAAGTAAATTTGGAACTTTTTTGTACATTTCTATTAAATTTTAAATCATTTTTTGACATTATGACATTTGAATAATTGTTGCCAACGTAATAAATCTAAATTTTATTTGCTCTTTTAGCAATAAAATCATACTTTTAAACATAATTAATTATTAAATAACAGTTGATTTAATGTTTCTAATAATTATTAGTCACGAAAAAACATAATTTGCACGCATTAATTTTTTTTGACATATTTTGAAGATATGTTGCCAATATCCAGTAGGAAGTAGAAATAGTATATTATATATTGAGGGACTAAAGTGCATGATTTAATCCTGAGGGTGAAGTTTATTTCACGAGCCGAAGGTGAGGGAAATAATCACCTGAGGGATTAAAGGTACTTTAGTCCTGTGGTATATACGCTATTTTTTGCACTTCATCCTCAAACGAATGCAAAATAGTTTAAAATAATACACATTTTGTAATTTTGACAGTAAATTTTATGACAAATATTTATATTGTTACCATAGATACTCTGTAACAAATAGCACGTATTTACTTGACAACGGGATTAATTAATTCAATTCCTTGACAACGGGATTAAATATGAAAAATAATCCCTTGGGATCAAATTTAGAACCCTAGTCTCTAAAAATAAAGACTAAAGAAGAGTTTTAGTCCCGGAAGTGCAAAAAATTATTTTTTATTCGATTATGTCAAAAAGTGACGTTTTTTGGTTAAGATATTCGGACGAAAAGCTAACCTTTTAGGTAGAGTATTAATATTTGTGCCGTTGCTAGGTGACCCACTTTTCGTCTTAAGCCGAGAAGTACTTTTCGTACGCAAACGCGTTTTTTTAAGCAAACTGACACAGTCGAATAATTTTTTGTTCTTTTTTGTTTCATTTGTCTGTTTCGCAGATAACTACAATTAGCAAACTAAACAAAAATTTAGAATAATTTATAATAAAATATTAATATTCTAGTTATTTTAAGTTCTCACTTACAATCGAATAAAAAATAGTGTATGATACACGGACGAAAAAGCTCTCGTACTCCTAAGGTTGCCGAACTCGGCTTTGCCTCGTTCGGCAATTTTTCATAGTCGTACGAGAACTTGCATTTTTCGTCCTTGTAACATAAATAACTATATATCAACATCAAAAATGCTACGGATAAACTAAAATTCAATAAATTTGACATTTTTGAACAGAAAAATATCAAACTTCCTAAAAGTTTCTCTCGTAATTTGAAATAAGACGAGACCCAATACATTTCTCGTTCCGGAATTTCGAGACAAAGCGAGAATGGGACGAGAAATTTCTCGTGTAGGTATATACTTTCAGCAAACATAAAAACTGTAGATTGATTCTAGTTCTTGACATCTGCAGTTTGTCGCTTCAAATTCTGCCAAGTCCTTCTTCATTAGAGTGTATCAATCATCGATGCTGCAACAAATCTAAAAATACTTCTCCATATTTATTAATAGATGTAACATGCACTTAATGAGGTAATGACCATCAAGAGTTAGTTACTATTTATATATTTTTGCCATGGAAAAATGCTGTATTTTTAGCTCTCGCCTCATATTCTATAAGAGAGGTATTGTAGTAGGTCTAAATTTTCGAGTGTGAGTTTTTGGCAGATAAGCATGGTTTAGGGTCTCTACAATACGAATTACATATTTACAGATGATGTCTGTGTGTGCGTTCGTTTGTTTGTATGTTACAATTTTTTCGGAAACGATAACTCCAAAATGTATTTTGGTACCAATTAATAAACCGGAAGTTATATATAGAGCAATATGATTTTTCTTAAATTATTTCGATAAATAAAGCATTTATGATAATATGTTTAATGAAATATAACAGAAAATTTTTTAAAAGAATTTTCTGTACCATTTATAAACTATAGGACAATTTAAATCTACTTTTTTCTATTTGGCGTTCACAAAGTTAACTTTGTAAAATGAAACTGAATGTCGCTAGAGCTCACTTTGTGACACGCAACATATTTTTATAGAAGGTTGGTATTGCTAGTATCAGATCAGTATCAGATGACATTTATTTCAATTGTTAAACATCAAACTTCAGAATTAACAAATTTCAGTATAACCTCTAAATATGTTTTGCTTAATTAATTACTTTTTATTCAATAAAATTAATGACTCCAGAAATAGAAAACATATAAGTTCAATATTTTCTATAATATCTGTACTTATCACCTAGAATAGTTCAGTACTTATATACTTTTGAAGTGACAGTGACAGATAAATAAATGACAATATTAATATCACCAACCAAAACGTTACATACATAAATTTCCCTAAATCGACTTGTGTATACTGTGGCAGTATAATTTAAATTTTAATAATAAAAAGACACCAAATAGAAAAAATAGTATAAAGAACTCATTTTATAAGACTTTTTTCGCACTTGTCCTTTAGTAAACTCGCCCGAGGGCTCGTTTTACTAAATTTGAACACGTGCGAAAAAATTATGTCTTATAAAACTTGTTCTTTAATATACTATTTTGAAATTCCATGATATGAAATTTGTTTCTACACAAAATTTGAATGATTTGAGTGACAGTACCTACAGTTGATATTTTTTGCTGTTTTGCTTGCATTTTGGTTTACATTTTACATGAGCTTGAAACTATTAAAATGTAAGTAAAACTATTTATTAGATTAGTAGAATAATAATTAGGCGAGAGGTCGTATTCTGGCCACAGCAAATTTTTTCAGATAAATTAACTGAACTGTAAAGTATTTTTATGTAATCTGGTAGACTTCCAGACAAACCAATGCACTTCTCAAATGACAATAATTAATATTTAATTACTATTTTATTATCTTTCTTAGAAAATAACGTCATATACTTGGAATTTTATATGCAGACTACAAGATAATGTAACAGATAAAGTACAGGTGATACCATTTTAAATTTAAAACTACATGACTATAAACTCTTCTAAGATGTCGCATTATTTTATTGAATCCCATATAGAGCTGGGGGCAAATTACTCAAAAAAGTAATTAATTGCAATGAAAAAATATAATTCAATTACTTAGTACTTTAATTACTTGCCAAAAAATGTAATTCAATTACTAATTACTAGTAATTTAAAATTTTTCAACTACTTATACTTGCCTTTTTATTGTTTAACATAAAATTCATATTAAAGGTGGCATACGAATGGCTTGAAATTAGCTTCAAAAATTGATAAAACCGTATTTGCCAAATATTATTTGAGGAAACTGTCAATTAAAATTTATATTAGGGCATGAACATATAATATAAAATGTCAAAATATTAATTAAGAATAATTATTAAATAAAACATCATGTTTTTCTTTTATACTACAAAGGTGTTTTTCTGAGAATACTCGTATAAACATTGAAGGTAATAAAAAATATGTAAGTTAAAAACGTATACAGGTTGGTGGAGGTGAAATGCGAACATAGGGAAATACAGGTTGGAGGAGGTGAAATGCGAACATAGGGAAATAATGACAATGGAGTTATCATGCTAGGCATCTTGATATACGTGGAATAAGTACTGTCAATGTCAAAGTAGCTGTCGTATTATTAAAATTTTCATTTTCATTAAAATATTTTCTTTGCATAATAATGTATGTGTATGAGCAGAACGAGAAAGTTTACACGCATTTTTAGATTTTATTATAATTTCTGTTATTGGTTACTCTTTTTGCCACACAAATTCACATTACTTCGTTTTGTGACACTACTACAAAATATATCAAGATACCTGATATGAAAGTTCGATTGTCATGTATGTTCCCTATGTTCGCATTTCACCTCCACCAACCTGTATATGACAATGGAGTTATCATGCTAGGCATCTTGATATACGTGGAATAAGTACTGTCAATGTCAAAGTACCTGTCATATTATTGAAATTTTTATTTTCATTAAAATATTTTCTTTGCATAATAATGTATGTATACGAGCAGAACGAGAAAGTTTACAAGCACTTTTAGAATTTATTATTATTTCTGTTATTGATTAGGAACTCTTTTTGCCACACAAATTCACATTACTTCGTTTTGTGACACTACTACAAAATATATCAAGATACCTGGCATGACAGTTCGATTGTCATGTATGTTCCCTATGTTCGCATTTCACCTCAACCAACCTGTATATGACAATGGAGTTATCATGCTAGGCATCTTGATATACGTGGAATAAGTACTGTCAATGTCAAAGTAGCTGTCATATTATTTGAAATTTTCATTTTCATTAAAATATTTTCTTTGCATAATAATGTATGTGTACGAGCAGAACGAGACAGTTTACATGCACTTTTAGATTTTATTATTATTTCTGTATTGATTACTCTTTTTGCCACACAAATTCACATTACTTCGTTTTGTGACACTACTACAAAATATATCAAGATACCTGGCATGAAAGTTCCATTGTCATGTATGTTCCCTATGTTCGCATTTCACCTCCACCAACCTGTATTTATATGTAATTGAACAAGTAAAAGTAATTAAACTACTTTAAAAAAGAATTAAATTATTTGAATGTAATTCAAAATACTAGTAATTGTAAAAAAATTCCTTTTTTCAATTACTTTTACAATTTTTGTTTAATTACCAATTACAATTACTTTGTTTAAAAAGTAATTAATTAGTAATTTAATTACTGAAGTAATTAATTACCGCCCAGCTCTGATCCCACAGAGTCGGTTTCGGTTTAGCGTGTGCGGTTATCCACTAATTCAGCTACCTACTATCATATTAACTATTTTAAGTATTGTAGTGTCTTATTTCATTGTGCTATCTGGTTGCGTCAGTATAATATGTTGTATTCTGAATCCAATTTAAATGTTGCAAACGCAAGTCACATACTATTTTTAATATCTCTGACGTCGATAAGACTGGCTTAAGATATTTATTATTATTATTTTTAATTTATTTCAATACAAACTTTAACCTTGCTTGTTGTAAGAAAAATATCACTCCATATATGAAGAACTTCAAACAATATTAATAACTTAAATAAAAATATGATTACATGCGGAATTACTTGCTTTTTTTCTGTCGAGAAATCGATGGTATTGTGATTAATTGATAATAATAACGTCAGAATATAAATTTATAAGCCTATTAATAAAAATCTCTTTGTATTAAATACTGAAATCCTGCAAAGTTAAAAACAAATATGTTTACTGTTTACGAATTAAATATGGATTATTTGTAAATTAAAAAGTTTTGCAATGCAAAATTGTTAAGCTGTTTACAATTTTTTATTCAAGAAACTTTGTTATTCATTAGATTTTCTACAAAACTTGAATATGTCGTAGTTTCGGAGCCTATTCAATTCAAACAAACAAACAATCAAATCTTTCCTCTTTATTATATTATAGATATAGATTAAAAAATTATTAGTTCGTTTAAAATTAATAAAAATAAATTACGAGTAATCCATTGCATTTACCTGATTTTTCAGGAATTCAGAAGTTTCAGTAAATAAATTTCAAAAGATAAATGAGCAATTGTAATTTAAATTCAAATACAGTATTTTTCATCTACGAAATAGTTATTTATAGAAACAAATTCGAAAAAAGTGCGTATTTAATTATTCTGAAAATGTTAATAATTGACGTGTTTGGTACTGATTCAAGCAATGTCCTTAGGTTCTTCCAGTAATTCCCAGAATGTTTAAAAACAATGATCAATTACATTTTACATTGAACAACATACGACATTCATTCATGATAAGAATAATAAATAACCAACTAAACTATTGACAAGAATATAGTGACAAAAGTTCAATTTTGCATTACCGGGACTAAAACTCTTCTTTAGTCTTTATTTTTAGGGATTAAATCATATTTAATCCCGTTGTCAAGGAATTGAATTAATTAATCCTGTTGCCAAGTAAATACGTGCAATTTGTTGCAGAGTATCTATGGTAACGATATAAATATTTGTCATAAAGTTTACTGTTAAAATGTGTATTCTTTTAAACTATTTTGTATTCGTTTGAGGATGAAGTGCAAAAATAGCGTATATACCACAGGACTAATAGTATATTATATATTGAAGGACTAAAGTGCATGATTTAATCCTGAGGGTGAAGTTTATTTCGCGAGCCGAAGGTGAGGGAAATAATCACCTGAAGGATTAAAGGTACTTTAGTCCTGTGGTATATACGCTATTTTTTGCACTTCATCCTCAAACGAATGCAAAATAGTT
This sequence comes from Agonum fuliginosum, assembly GCA_947534325.1. Taxonomy (NCBI): domain Eukaryota; kingdom Metazoa; phylum Arthropoda; class Insecta; order Coleoptera; family Carabidae; genus Agonum; species Agonum fuliginosum. Next base: position 816,075 of record OX384045.1, on the reverse strand, counting down.
TAAAAGAATACACATTTTGTAATTTTGACAGTAAATTTTATGACAAATATTTATATTGTTACCATAGATACTCTGTAACAAATAGCACGTATTTACTTGACAACGGGATTAATTAATTCAATTCCTTGACAACGGGATTAAATATGAGAAATAATCCCTTGGGATCAAATTAAGAACCTTAGTCCCTAAAAATAAAAACTAAAGAACAGTTTTAGTCTCGGAAGTGTAAAAAGTATCTTTAATCCCTCAGGCGATTATTTCCCTCACCTTCGGCTCGTGAAACAAACTTCACCCTCAGGATTAAATCATGGACAAAAATTTAACAACCAAATGTTATATTTAAGATTTTAATACAAATTTTAAGAGTCCAAGTAAATTTTGGAAGAAATACCCAAACCGGAAGTAGTACTTTTCTTAAATATTTCGATAAATAATTTATCGCAATATTTTTTATTTCAAATGCAAGATTTATATTATTATCTACAATTTTTAGCATTTTGTGAATTGTTCTGGCATAGATTTTAGGAATTAAAGTATTATTTATAATTTAGAGTATGAAATATTTGTTACTACGAAAAATTGAATTGATTATGACAGTGACAGAGTGACAGTGCCAATAGTTATTTAATTTGTGACAATATATGAAAGTTGTATGTATGTATGTGCTTTTGTGTGGACTTCCTGGTGTTTGTAAACAATACACGATACTCGCAGGTCACTGGATCGCCCATGGCATTTAATAGAGACATGAATACTAAAACAGTCAACTGCCACCGACAACGCTACGGACAATTTAGCCAATTTTTCACCTCAAAATCAATAAAGTAAAACTACTACAGTTTTTAAAAAAATCAAAAGATACTTTAATGTATTAACTCTGACTTTTGAAAAATCCTGCTTTGATTCTGAAATAAGAAAAGCCGGGCTTACAATAGAAAAAAGAATCAATCTCAAAGTAGATAACAATGAATCAACTTTAGTTTTCAAGACAATCTATGTCTTTGAAGTTTTATATTATTTATATTAAATATTGAAGTTTTAAACTGCAATTATTAATTCCATAGCAACAACTTTAAATAAATGTTTATTCACAAGTGAATTACAATTTTTTTAAATCACTCAACACATTTTTAAATCACTCTGGCGTTTTAAACTGTTATTATTACGTCAAAAATGCATAAAAACAATGACAACTTGCCACTAACGACTACTTTGATTAGTTTTTTTGTTATGTCAAAATAAATTTATAATTCATAATATTTGAAATAATTTCGTCAAAATTGAATAAAATATTGTACAAACCACGTGAGATAGGAATGTTTATTCACTCGAAGAAATTATCCCATTCGCCCTTTGTGCTTGGGGGCTAAACTTTCTTCTCTTGAATAAACATTCATGTATCTCACTTGGTGTATAAATATCTATTATATTTAATATGGTGTTAGTGTACTTATAAAATAATTTTGAACTCGCAAAATTTGAAGTTGAAAAATACTGTAAAAGTGTTTTCGATGCGAGTAAACTGTTAGTTTATTATTCAAGGTAATGCTTTTATAAACATTTAATAGAGAAAGAATGGATCTACAGGTGTGTCTTTTTAAAAATTTTAAATAAATTTCTATCATAAGATATAACCGTGCACAGTTTGCATAAATTTTTGAGAAATTTTTGGAATTTTTATAATCATACAATTTTCTTATTAAAATTTTAAGAAGACTCAATTGTTAATTGATTCTTTAAGTATATAATCCTTGTTAAAATACAATTTTAGCATTCTTGTACTGGCTACAAACACTGCTGCATTTTAGGAGGTAGACGGGCCTCTTAAGACGATCCTCTACCGTGCCAGAAAACAGCCAAAAACATGGATTTCGCGCGCCACTCCACAGCGTTTATTGTTTTGTTAAATATAATAATCTAAAGATATTGTTGAAGATAAAAGTACAATCTACAAAATGCAAGATGCAGAATTTTAAAATTTTGCTTTAAAATCGAAATATGTTAATTTGAATTTTGACAATTTTTGTTATTTTTTTAACACAAATATCTTCTATTTTAAAACGAATTTTAAAAATTTGATCGGTTGTTTCGCAGATCCAAGCTTTGTTAACAACATATTACAATTTGAAGTTAATTCACTTATAAATAAAAGCTGTACAGTGGCGCACGAAAACCTCCTTTTTTAAAAATATTGCAGTTTTTTTACAAATATGGGTTTCTAAATTATTTTTTCCCGTCAAACATAAATTACTTGTTATTATTATGTTTAACAAAACAATAAACGCTATAGAATAGCGTGCGAAATCAATGTTTTTGACTGTTTACTGCCATGGGTAGAGATCACCTTAAAAATGTAACTTCTAAATGCGGATGCAATAAAGATATCTTAATAGACTGATAGAAGCCCGTAATTAACCATTTAAATTAGTAATTAGTAAACGATGACAACGTAAATTTAAGTACGTAGACAAGTAATTATACTTGTCTTTCTTAAGCATTTTTAGTGTGATAATAATTATTTTCATTAAAGTTGGGAATTTCTAATTTTATTATGTTTTAAAGCAAAGAACAATAAAAAATAAAAACAAGGAAATATTTTATTCTTGCTGAAATTATTTCTTTTATGAAGCAACTTCATAAAGTTTGGCATTGTACATTTTACGAGCGAAGAAAATTACAAGAACTGTGTAAATATTTGAAGAATGTACAATATTAACTAACATAATTTTAGAATCTATGTTTCTAGGAAGAATGCTTGTTTCTTAGAATTTAGAATAATAGTTATTAATATTTGCAGTGCTGCATAAACTTCAAAATATTGTTTGATTTACGTACGGCAATGTTTCAAAGTTAGTCATTTAGTGTTTACAAAAATACAGTCACATATTTTGTGTACCTATAAACTCAAAAATAAGGTATGTCTACTTCCTAAAATCCACCACAAAACGTACCTACTGACGTAACGAGTATTTTGTGGCCAGTACAAGAATGTTACAATAGGGTAGTTTCTACTTCCTTGTACGGAGTAATAAGGAAGTATTGTAATCGCGAAAAATTTCGGTTTTCAGATTTTGATGGAAATATCCGTTTTGACCTTTTCTGAATCCATTATGACTAGTTTCGTCGTGACGTCTGTACGTACGTATGTATGTACGTACGTACGGACGTATGTATGTCGCATAACTCAAAAACGGTTAAACGTAAAAAGTTGAAAATTTGTATTTAGGACTGTTATAGCATCTAGTTGTGCACCTCCTATTTTTGGTTTCAATCTATAAACCGGAAGTAGTAAATTTAAAAAAAATTTCGATAAATATTTAATTTAAGACAAATTTTTAAATTTTAAAATGAAAGATTATGTGATTATTACCTACAATCGGTATTTTATAAATATTTTTGTATCTGGTATCATTTAAGAATAATTAAAGTATATATTTATAATTTAGTATTTCGGTATCTTGTACTCCATGATCGATTAACATTTGTTACTATGTAAAATTTAAATGATTATGACATGACAGTGACAATAGTAAAATATGCTTTATATCTTCTTCTGCAGTTTAAATAAAATGACTAAAATATATTTGTGAGTATACTAGTATAATAAGTTAAAAGAATTTTTTATATTATTCTACATTTTAGTTATTAAGAAAAGTATGATCAGTTTAATAGGCGTACAAGGAAGTCATGTGGTGTCCACGTCAGATTTTTTTATTGAAACTTCATGTTATTTGAAAGCGATTGAGAGTACTGATAAGCCTTAATTTTTCTTAATAAAGCTGTAATTACTTTTTAAAATTTGTGTGACTTAGATGTATAGCTGAAGGTCTGCTCAAACCATGGGACTGGAATTAAAATATACTCATGTAAAATCAACTGTTTCTAAATGTTACAAAATATAAAATACAATTTGGTAGTTTCTTTATTACTGTAAAGCCTCATTCACATAAGCATTTAGTTTTAAGGTTTACATTTATGTTTACGTTTGAGAAAGTTTGAATACATCTAACTAAATACGAGCATTCACAGTGCTTGAAAGTGGGAAGTGTGAATGCTCGTATTTAGTTATATGAATTTAAACTTTCTTAAACGTAAACATAAATGTAAACCTTCAAACTAAATGCTTATGTGAATGAGGCTTTAGTAAGAATACACGTGAAACCCTTTATTGTAACGTAGATGTATCGATACGTAAAGTCTCAAATATTTAAAGAACTATTAACTTTTTGAAAACTTTTAATGGCAATAACTAATTTTTGAGGTCTCTTTTCAATATAATTGACTAGATTGCTAATTTGCTACTATGGTAATGTACCCTATTGTATTTCAACAAGGATTATATACTTAAGAGTGTCGTTTACCTAAATGACCAAAACATGCTTCGCACAAGTTTGTGATTTATTTTACAACAAACCACGTAATAATCAAAAAATCTCTTCTACCAGACCATTTTTTCATGTCTAATTTATCGAAGACTATGCTTTACGAAACAAAATGTGTTTATTTAAACAAGATAGGTACTTGGTTTGCCAATAATTACCAATGGTAATTACCAATGGTAATTATTGGCAAACCAAGTATCACAAACTTGTGCGAAGCATATTTTGGTCATTTAGGTAAACGACACTCTTAAAGGATCAGTTAACAGTTGTGCCTTTTTCAAATTTTAATAAAAAATTTGTACATATGATTATAAAAATTTCCAATTCATGCAAACTTTATACGGTTATATCTCCTGATAGAAATTTATTTTACGTTAAAATAAACTTCTTAACTTAAGTGTGATACATACAGATACTGAATCGTGTGTGCGGTTACCAGCCGTCAATTTGTTGTACTTACCATCTTCATGGTTCACGAGTTCAACCACTAACCACTAAACCATCTGCTGAAAACCTGTTTCGCAGGTTTGCAATATGTTAATATATAAGATGGTTTTTTTATTGTAACCTACAAGATTGTAAAGTATACAAGTACCTGATACACAGATGAAAACACAAGAGGCCTTTGTTCTAAAGTGTTGACAGTTACATTAAGGCTCCTCTATACACAACTTCGTACTCAACTCATTTACACGAAACAAAAAGAATTTTTTCAGTCGCAATTTTAGTTTTCAAATTTCATAGATTTACTATTCTTCCCATTGCACAATTAATTAAAACCAACGAACCAGTGGTTTCAAAAATGTGCTTCTTGCAAAACTGCCCGTAAGGGGCCCGTCTCCGTAACAAAATATTGCGTGTTTAGAGGTGTAGCAGTTTCTGCTTTACTCATTGCATATTATAAATATATTTCGCATAGCTGGGAATGGGTTTCTACCGGCGCAATGTTTTTTGCAGACAGGAAACAGATCACCGAGTGCAGCTAACACATGCAAAAAACATTGCGCCGGTAGAAACCCATTCCCAGCTATGCGAAATCTATGGAGACAAGTGTATGAGCCTATAACACGTGCGCAAATGGTGCAGAGAGTTCAAAAACTGGCGTACTGACGTCCATGATGAGGAGCGTTCCGGACGTATCTGCGTGAGTTGGCGGCAGATTTTTTGACTCGGGCATTCAAAAGCTCGTACACCGCATGCAAAAATGCATTGACCGCAGTGGCGACTATGTAGAAAAATAGGTAAAAGTCTGAACTTTCCAAAAATGTACGCATTCATGGAATTAAACATGTTTTACACTGTGAAAAATCACTGGGAACCTTACTTTACGGACAACCCTCGTACGAGCATATCCAGAAAGTAAGGTGACAAGTGCTCTGAAGGGTGCAGGTAATTTTTTTTTCAAAGGTTGGCATACCTGCGTGTAGGGGGATTCGTAACGGTCAAACCGAGCCCTGGTTCAATTCAATCCGTTGAGAAATGTCGTCACAGGAGGAGCTTTCGTCAACCTCCGCAGAGGCTGTTCGCTCCACCTCCTCGGTCATCAATTTTCTCACTTTGCGTCAAGAATCCGCGGCCGAAATCCATCGTCAACTTGTGGAAACCTATGAGCCTGAGGTAACGTCACGTTAGCAGGTTTACAAGTGGGTTAGGTTGTTTAAAGAAGGTCCCACTAACACTCCTTTCTTCGTCATGAGTGTTAGTGGGACCTTCTTTAAACAACCTAACCCACTTGTAAACCTGCTGACGTGACGTTACCTCAGGCTCATAGGTTTCCACAAGTTGACGATGGATTTCGGCCGCGGATTCTTGACGCAAAGTGAGGAAATGGATGACCGAGGTGGTGGAGCGAACGGCCCCTGCGGCGGTTGACGAAAGCTCCTCCTGTGACGACATTTCTCAACGGATTGAATTGAACCAGGGCTCGGTTTGACCGTTACGAAGCCCCCTACACGCAGGTATGCCAACCTTTGAAAAAAAATTCCCTGCACCCTTCAGAGCACTTGTCACCTTACTTTCTGGATATGCCTCGTATATTGTTGTAATTCTGAAATGGTAATTTAGGTATCAAGGAATAAAATTCTGGAAGTATTTTATAAAAAATCACATTTATTCACTGAATAATGTCGAGTCTCATCATTTGCATTCAGGTTAAATTGTTATCTTATATATACGTACAACAAATTCACACTTTAGTACACAACTATTCTATTACATTTATTAAATAATCTTTGATTCTTTGTACAAAAATTCTGCTAAAATACAACCCAGCAACGCAATCTAAAAATTCTTAAATAATTAATAAATTAAAGCTTTGTAATTAGTGAACGCAAATCAGTTATATTTTCAGAAGTTCGTTGCTTGGGAGTATTTTAACATTTCGACGGTTCGTAGTCCATAAAAAATATCTTAACTCAGTCTCAAAATGTTTAAGTTATTACTTGAAATTTCAATGCAACAAAATTATTATTCATATTGTACACACGTCAAGGAAGATACCCTTAAATTATTTAAAAATATTTTTTTTGTTTCATGATCAGTTATATACACTTTAATTTTTTGTTCTAATTTGTGGAACAGGCTGTATATCTGTATTTGAATTTTAGTTTATATTTTTCCTATACAAAATAATGACATCACAACAAAATTTACTAAAAAACTAATTTTTAAATACAATTTATATTTTTATTTATGTTTCGCACCTTTAATTAGGTACATAAATTTTCAGTACCATGCAAGTACCACATTAGGTATCATCAGTTATAAATCTTATATAAGAAATGAAAATGGCAAACTGTCTCTAGGGACAATGCGGTGATGTACCTTGGAACAGTTCTGATTGTACTTCGGGACAAATAAAATATAAGGAAAAAGAAAGAATTTAATGAACAAAAACAATTTTCTTAACTATGTAGTAATTTTTAAACGAATGTATTTATAAAATTTTATGTTACACATATTTATTCATAAGTAATATAATAAGAGCCATAAATTTATCAATAGTTATATATCAAGGGATCATTATTTTGCTGGTAAAATTTATTTCAAAAGATTGTTGCTTGGTAACATTTCGAGACAAATGACATGATCAAAATCCCGAGCTGAAGACGAGGGATTTTATCATTCAATTTGTCGAGGAATGTTACCTATAAGCAATAATTTTACCTGCAAAATAATGAGACCCGAGATATATTTTGTTAGACTATTTCCCAAATAAACAGACATAAAATATGAACTAATAAATGTACGTTGGACTGTCCTAATATTTTTATTATTAAATGTTTTCTAATGCCGGAGTTAGCAAAATTTGACACTGCTGCAAACCGATTAGAATAATTATTAGTGGTTTTTCGTGTTTTTTGTGCCGAAACGCTTGATTATTTTGACATTTAATTTTGTTACTAACATTTGAGTGTCAAAATTTTAAATTTTAGTTTCTTTCGTTTCACACGTTCATTAATAATTGGTTCCAAACTAAGGTTTTTGACGTAACTGTATTTTTTGGCGTTATATTTGATATATTTTTATTTCAACGTAAGAAGTTGTCGCAAAAAGGTTCATTTGACACTTTTAATTTCAATTAAAAACAATACAAAATCAATAAAATTGTCATACATGGCCATGTAACGGGTAAATTGTCACTTGAACAATCCCTAGGGAATTTTTTCAATTTTTGCCGATATATTTTGTACGTCATTGGTCAGAATTTAAAAAATTGAAGCAAATGATTGGTTTAATTCATATGTGGGAAATAGTCGGTAAAATTTACGAATAGTTGTTGCGTAGAAACGGACAAACGAGTGTCAAAATTGACATATTTAAATCACGACAGCGAACCCATTTATACGATTTAAAGTCTATTATACTGAATTTTATAGATTGTTTTTGACCCTCACTATATTTTAATTTTCTTACTAGTTATTATATCGACATTATAGAAATGTCATATACTTATTTCATTTTCCTGAGCTTTGGAACATGTCCCAAGGTACGAACAAATTATATTCCAAAGGTACAATTAAGCAAATATTTTTATTAAATATAACGCAGTATTTGTTTAATTAACTTTTAATGCAAGAAGTTTTCGAAGAAGTAACAATGTATATAATAACTGGACTATCAGACAATGAAAGGTACCAAATAGGTACTTAGTAACACAAAATGCAACATACGATCAAAAAATACATTTCTCTCTGAAAAAAACATTCATCTTCAGTAATTGAACAATAAAAGCATGAGTCTTGAAACAACGTGTACCACTTTATTTCCAACAGTGTTGTCAAATTCTACTTGAAATTAGTATATTTAACGCTAGATGCGCTGCAATTGACGTTGTCCAAAGGTACATGCGTCTCAAGGTACAACACTCTTCCCTACACCACAGGACAGATTGTGTACACAACTTGGACAAGTATGCGTTTACCAGCCATAAAGTCATTAAAATTCCAAGTACATTTGGACTACGAACTTACGTACTTAACTAATACAATACAGACACTTAACTACTATCACATGGGCGGAGGGTAGCACAGTTAGAGGTAGAGGTAAATTCATTTAAGCAGAACCCTGCGCGAAGTACGTATTCTCGTCTTAGAAAAAGAGGCATAGATGATAAACTACGCTACTGTCTGTTCTACAGAACATCAGCTTCAATATCTGTTATTCTCATGTTGACGTTCGTAGTGTTTTGCTTCGTGTAACGCTGTGAATGAGGTCTTGTACTGATTTTTTTTATTGCTTTAATAGAAAGAATAATAAAAAAACATGAGACCCGTATTTCGTATTTTTAGCAAAATTTATCTCTATTATTGAAAAAATTAACTTTAAAAATCATTTTGTTCAAAATGCGGCTGAATTGCACCACTTCTTCCCTTGTCCTGTGACGTACGAAGGCCTGTTTTATTGCTACCCAATCAGAAAGTAGCAGACTTCGCAGCTGCGCAATAGAAACTGAAATGTCAAAACAATCATAGATCTTATTATGTATAGATTGATGCCCAATGGTCAGAATATTATTAAATTTAATTTCTAAATAAAAATAACCATTGAATAATAAAGATTTGATAAAATTGTATTAATTAACCGTACACTAGATTATTCAAGTGTATAATATAAACTTTATAACCGTTTTAGTTCATATTCAATTATTTCTGAAGTGATCTATCCATTAACATATAAGCTCTGTGAAATACTCACACTTTCTTGTTTTATGATTGGCTTTGCTTACGTACGTCACAATTTTGGCGATATTTCAAATACATTCAACTTTGAAGCGTTTTTTCATAATATATAAACAAACATTTTAAAACTTAAGGTAGTAAATCCATGGGTAGTGATAACCCAAAATATGACTTAAATTAATATACAGCATTGATTACAAGTCGTAGAATTTGAATAAAAATTAAAATTTATAGGTAACCGTTGAAATAACGAAGATAATTGAATTTAAAGTTGACACAAAAACGCGCTAAAATACATTGCGTATATGGAGGTTACCAGTAGATTTACTAAACGATTAGAAAATTTTATATCATAACAACCCAACACATATTTGGAAAACGAATATGTTATTCTTTGATATTTGAGGTATTTATTAAAAAAATAAAAAATATGAGTCACCGCAATAATGGTTGAGAAATCGCATGCAAAAGGTTCCAGTCTCAAGAAAAATTATGTTTTTGACGTACTACTACTGCATTTCAGTGTAAACTTAAATTTCAATTATATTTTTTATTAATTGGATACCTATGATTTGTAATTTACATCCAAATCTACGATTTTTAATGATTTATTTCTGATTATTTGACTGCTTCGGCCTCACCTCACACCGAAATCACGCACGCTTATGACCGACGGATTTTCTACCTTAAATCATACCTAACGACTATTAAAAACTTGCTAATTCGAATTAAAGAAAAAACAAGATACTTTTTTTCTTTTGCAAGACCTCATTTTGTAATTGATTGTGATTGAGTTATATTTTAGTTTTCTCTGCAGCGTAGCAAATACTCGCTAGTTCCACTTTTGTAAAATGTACATGACAAGCTCTGCCTTCTCGCGCAGCTCAGGGTTCTAGATATTTGAATTTTACTCTATCGGGTCAGTTACAGCTATATTCCTCAGATGAGACTTGCGTGCTAGCGCTAGAGAACGAACATCGACATTCCGCGCTCAGACACTCGGGCACGGATATAAAGTTGCACTTTTTTCCCGCGCCCCATGTCTTCCCCTTGCTGCAAACCCTCTTGAGGATGCTCTTCTTGTCATGCTCCGCCACCACGACCACTTCCGGTACCGGGCATTGTGGGTAGTGCACGGCGGGGAGAAAGGGCTCGCGGGAGCTAAGTTCACGCATCTCCCGAGTGCGGTAAGTGCTCTGAGAGGAGCGATCCTTCTTCGGGATTAAACCCAACAGTCGGCGGAGCTCGCGTCTGATTCGCCGGTTGCGGTACGCGAATAGAAACGGACTTAGTAGAGTTGCTACCACTAGTAGTGATAATGCTACGGTGCCTAGTTGAGCAGTGCTGGTTTCTAGTAGGCCGGTATTGAGTACCAAGGCTAGACCGAACGGCACGTAGCAAACTAGAACCATGAAGATTACTAATATGCTGATTTTGGCTGCCCGGGTTTCTTCCCTGTATTTGAACAGAGAAGCGTTTGATATTTTAGTTTTTAAAGAGTTTATAAAACTTGCGTTTGATCTTAAACTGCCCGCGTGGCACACTTTAGCGTCCAGACCTAGCCTAGTTTTTTCTAGGTTGGCGAAATTGGGAGCACTTTTGACTTTGGGAAGTTTGGGCGTCTTTTGTACATTGATATTGTCACTGCTGTTCACTTTCACTTTAAGTTTGTTTTCGTCTAGGGGTATTTGTATATATACATCTAAGTTGGTATTACTGCTACCCGAATTGGATTTGCGCATGCGTTCACTGTTTTTATGCGCAGCGCAGTATATACAAAAATATATAACACATATTACGATAAATGGTACTAGTATCACTAAACATAAATACGTAAACGCGAAAAATATGTTGTATCCATATTGGAAGTTAGTCTCTTTTTGTGTCTGACAAAAGTTCCAAACACTTGCGTCAGTGTGGACGAACGCACCTAACACACCAAATATTAAGGAAATCAACCAAGTTGTCATTAACAAAACAACCGATTTAAATTTATCAATAAACGTGTGATACCTCAACGGGTGCGTTACAGCAAAATACTGATCAATCGCGATTAACAAAATACTCAATATCGAAGCACTGCAGACTAAACTGGTACTTCCGCCGGATAAATAGCACAAGAAGGTGCTGGTGGTATTTCCGGTGGTAACCTCTTCGTCTAGAGTGAGATTCCTCGTGCGCAGGTAGTGGTCCAAGTGGCGGATTTTTGGTAAATCTTTAACTTCGTTGTCTTGTAGTTCAATGTTTTCTATCTCTAAGCGAGACGAGGAATTTGTGTCCCGGATGGACAGGTGACCAGAAGTGGTGGCGGGTTGAAGCTCTTGGTCCACCAGAAGGAGAGGAATCAGAACCACGCTCGATAGCAGGTTCGTCACGAGGAGGTTGATCACGAATCTGAAACAAAAATAGAGTTGTTCAGTACGAGCAATAAGAAATAGCACAATATTTTCAGTCATTTTTATGCACTGTATCTGCAAATAGGAACAAGCAAATAATATACTCGTATCAATAGAATCATTAGAATTTCTAGATTGCCTTGTGCGAAATAAATATATTTTGCAATAGAAATGAATCAAATTGCAACGAATTTTATGCAAAATGAACTATTATTACAGACATAATTTTTAGAATAAGGCAATTAGGAATGTATATACACTCCGCGTCAAAAAAAAGGGCCCACCTGAAATTGTGAAAAAATAGACAAATTTCAAACCGTTATAACTCAGCGAGTTTTCGATGGATTTCGATGAACTTTCGATTCCAAGATAAAAGTGTCTACTGTAAGGGCATCCATTCATTTTTTGTTATAACCCCCTCTGCACCCCTGCAATCCCTCTATGAAAAAAAGTGTTTTCAGGGGAATTTTTTTAAAACTTTGATGATGTGCACGGACTAGAAAATATTTTTTTGACCCGATTTGCCTACATGACAATAAAATTCAATTAATTCTCTGTAAATTTTTCCAAAAACGAAGTTCCTACGATGATTGGATAAAAAGTTATGCGAGTTTGAAAATTAAGTTACGTGTGAATTGATCAACAAATGCCGAGTAATGACTCAAAAACCTCAAAATTCAACTTAATTTTTAAACTCGCATAACTTTTTATCCAATCATCGTTTTTAGAAAAATTTACAGAGAATTGATTGAATTTTATTGTTATGTAGGCAGATCGGGTCAAAAATAATTTTTCTAGTCCGTGCACATCATCAAAGTTGAAAATTTTTTCCCCTGAAAACACTTTTTTTTCATAAGAGGGTTGCAGGGGTGCAGAGGGGGGTTATAACAAAAATGAATGGATGCTCTTAAAGTAGACACTTTGAACTTCCTTGGAGTTAAAAGTTCATTGAAATCCATCCAGTTTGAAAGTGTCGCTGACGTGGCAGAAAAAAACATTTAAGCTATAATAAGATTTTGACCGAGCAGACATAGATTATCAACAAAGCGCTTCGCTAACTTGAAATAGTGTATAAAGAAGTCGTCCAGCTCGGTTTTTCTCTTGACTCAGTTGCGTTCAGGCGAGTAATAAGACTCAGCTCTGTTTACAATCTTTCTCTTCCTTATCTCTCCGGCCAACTCTGGCTGTACGGACTGTAAATCCAACTTGAGTGTACCAGTCTCAAAATAAGCCCATTTTTACGCAAAAGCATATTTTATTAAGTATTCAAGGTAAAATTTAATTTTCCGGGTTCGTTTCGCTTATTAACAGTTGTGCAACAGATAGTCCTGTATCTTTTGTTAATTTGCACATTTGCATAGTTGACAAATGACAAGCGATGTCCGTATTTAACGGGAAACGATAAAATATGGAAAACATAACACTGTAGTGGTGCTTGACATGCGATAACAATTGACATGAGAGGGACAAAAGTAATAGCAATATTCATGGGCGTAGCTAGAATATTTTCCCAGGGGGCGGTTCGTTTATTAAATTAAAGGTTAATAAGAAATATGCCGGGCAATAGGGGTGTTTTAAATATGAAAGAAATGCGCCGCAGGCGAAAATTACGGTTATTTTCATTTACATGTTAACTGTACTGTCACTGTCATATTTCATGTCATGGACAACAAGATACTGGCATTTCAAAAAAGTAGAATATTAAGGGTATCGTCTCCACGTATCTCACGTCCTATGTTAATGCATAGAAACGCTCGCTAAAAATACGGAAAAGCAGTCTAGCAATTTCTACAATGCTCATAAATTTATTTACAGACGAAGAATGTAACTAGGATTTTGCCGAGTTACATTTTCTAATAACTCTCTTAATAATAAGAAAAAGCATGTAAAAAATTGCTTAAAACACACTTTTTCATTAATTTTGTATATGGATTTCAAAGATTTTTTCAGAATTCTAACTGGGCATAATCCTAGATTAATTCTTTCACAAAAATCTAGTACTTGTTTTTCCTTCAAATTTTTAATATGCAATGAGTAAAGCAGAAACTGCTACACCTCTAAACACGCAATATTTTGTTACGGAGACGAGACCCTTAATTGTAGGTACTTTATTTTATTGTTAAATACTACCAGATTCAGCAAATTGTATTTAAAATTATCTGTACCCATAGAGAATTATATTTTCTTCTATTTTTAATTGCAAAAATTGTCATAAATAAATAATGTACCAATATATTGAAGGAAAACTTAATATTAAGCTTCAAAAAGTATTACTTCAGGTATGCGGATTTCTACCAAAATCTTATCCGGTGTTAAGATCCTTATTAGAACCTTAAATATGAAATTAGTGAAAATAGTAAATTCGTATTCTAGAGACCCTGAAACGTGCTTATCCACCAAAATCTCATTCTCGAAAATTTTGACCCATTACAATACCTCTCTTTATGACGCGTGAGGTAAAAACTTTAAAATTCAGGAAATCACACTCTATTGTTTGTAATTTAAAATGATAATAAAGATTGACAAGTCAAGTCTATGTCAGCGATGTTGATAAGCTGGTTTCCTGTAAACAAGTAATCAATAATGAGAGAAGAATATTCCTTTTTTCGGAAAGAACAATAAGACATCAAGGTTTCGGTTTCATTTGCTAGCTAATAGTCCTGATATCAGGCTATTAAAACTAATAATATACCCATGCAAATAATTATTGTTTTTGAAGTAATTATTGTAATTTATTTACATATTACATTGGGATGTTTAATCAGATGATTTACCCATTAATACAATCTTTGTCTTGTAAAAAATTGTTGTTGAAATAGTTTTAAAAATTTCCATTCCCACTTGACAAAATTCAAGTATGTGAACATCCCGGCTTGTTACTTGCTTTGTCCATTAACATCCTATTAATATCCTAGCGATTGCTAATGTCCGCCCTTAGTAACATCCCAATGTTAGTAATTTGGTAATAATATCCCAATTCATAACTTCCCACTTGTCAAAATATAATCCCCAGAACATTTCAAGAATGTGAACATCCCGGTTTGTTACTTGCTTTGTCTATTAACATCCTATTAATATCCTAGCGATTGCTAATGTCCGCCCTTGGTAACATCCCAATGTTAGTAATTTGGTAATAATATCCCAATTCATAACTTCCCACTTGTCAAAATATAATCCCCAGAACATTTCAAGAATGTGAACATCCCGGTTTGTTATTTGCTATATTTACCTATTAATATCCTAGCGATTGCTAATGTCCGCCCTTAGTAACATCCCAATGTTAGTAATTTGGTAATAATATCTCAATTATGTGTTCCATGTAAATCTCTGAGAGTTTGTATTGAGTATGTACTCAGGATGTGGCTAGGATAGACTTATGTAATATGCCACAAAATATAAGGACAAGATATTATCAAACATCCCATGGACGATTCATGTCAAGTGGATATTATAAGAGTATTTTTAATAAATTAGGTTTTTACAAAACATTGAATTTCAATCTGGCTATTTTTCGACTTTTCTCTGCTAAAGGCGATTTTAATGACGTCTTTAACACTTTCTTTTGGCACCCCGGGTTTTCCAGCTAATATCAAGGTCAGATCTTAAGAATTGTTGAGTTGCTTATTCTTGTTAAAGAGAAAATCATGCAAATGTTAAGTTAATATCTTGACACAGTAATTATTTATATATTGTGACGATGACGGTACTGTGTATTAACAACCTCTCAGAGCAGAAAGATAAATATTACAAGAGAGAAAACTGTTCTTAATATACAGAAACAAAACACTAGGTATTTATTTTTATCTCTTGCCTCATATTTTATAAGAGAGGTATTGTAATGGGTCAAAATTTTCGAGTATACATTTTTGGTGGATAAGCACGTTTCAGGGTCTCTACAATACGAATTTACTATTTTTACGATGATGTCTGTGTGTGTTTCTACACAAAATTTGAATCACTATTTCCCTCATTATATTTTAACCAATTAAAATGCACTATTTTTCACAAAAACCATAGAAACTATCTATATAAACAACTATTCCAGTGCATATTTTTGAATATTGACATAGTATGCGTATATTCACCGTAACCATGACACAACAAACAATAATAAATAATGTTTGTTTATTTTTCACCTGATGTCAAAATATTTCAAAGGAATTTAAAAATTATGCTAATGAATAAAATTGTGTTATTTAATAGTATATTATATATTGAGGGACTAAAGTGCATGATTTAATCCTGAGGATGAAGTTGAAGGTGAGGGAAATAATCACCTGAGGGATTAAAGGTACTTTAGTCCTGTGGTATATACGCTATTTTTTGCACTTCATCCTCAAACGAATACAAAATAGTTTAAAAGAATACACATTTTGTAATTTTGACAAATATTTATATTGTTACCATAGATACTCTGTAACAAATAGCACGTATTTACTTGACAACGGGATTAATTAATTCAATTCCTTGACAACGGGATTAAATATGAAAAATAATCCCTTGGGATCAAATTAAGAACCTTAGTCCCCAAAAATAAAGACTAAAGAAGAGTTTTAGTCCCGGAAGTGCAAAAAATTGTTTTTGTTTTATTCATGAAATAGCCACTCGATCATCAAAATTAATAGAAAATACTTTTGACTCCTGGTTCGACGTATTTCCGCAAAACACCTCTCGACCTCCGGTCTCGAGTTGTTTCTATGGAAATACGTCTCATCAGTCGGTAGTATTTTCGATTATTGTCGAAGCTCTTGTGGTATAATAACTGACTATGACATTGACAGTACAGTTGACATATTTTGTTTGCATCTTGGTTTACATTATCGTTTACATATTACATGAACATGAAACTATTAAAATGTAAGTAAAACTATTTATTAGATTAGTGCTGGCTACATCAGATTAAAAAAAATTGATTTCTGAAACTTCTTTATTTTATAATGTAGTATTTACCAAAAATCTAAATCATATTAGTCTAGATATTGTGCACTTATAGTTTGCATGAACATAATTTGTATACACTTTCTATTGCAAAAGACTGTTAATAATATTTCTGCTTAGTTACTCTACTTTAATTGTTATCTAACACTAGAAACCTCAATTTCAAAACATCCGTTCAGAGTTGTTCGAGTAATGTTCATTACTTTGTTACTGTAACGCACACGTTATATTCCTTCCTACTCGAGAACTAGACCATATAATATTCAATTTCAACACTGTACACATATATAGGGTCTTTCATTAAGAGTGATAGGATTTTAATTTTAAATAAAACGTCAACGGTTTGACATATCAATTTAGTTTTTGCTTTATTTGGAAGCTTAGACAATGCAGTTATGTTCGGAACAAGATATCGTTCAAATGTCCACCACGACTTTGTTGATCGCTCCAATTTGGCAGAATTTGACTCATTTGCAACACTGGCCGCTACAGCTGTAATTTTCTCCTCACTGCGAACATTTCGTTGTCTTCTTGGTGGCTTATTGTCTTAGTAATGTTAGCTCAAACTTTATCACAGTGCGTCTTAAAGCCTGCGCAGAGTAACGGCGAGAGTGAATAAATGTTGAGCACCCACAACTGAGCTCGAACTTTGGTAATATTTTTTTATTATTTCCAACCGGTCTAGAGGCGTCAAACGCTGCATCATAAAACTGCACACTATACTAAATAATTTGACACCTAGAAGTAAATAAAATATATATCAGAAACCGAGAAATCTTTATTGAAAAAACTATCACTCCTATTGAAAGACCCTATAATATTGAGTTGTTAGAATACTAACCTATTGGAGACGGTGCGCAACCCTCTTCTTCTGAAGAAGACCAGCAACAAGAGGGCGTTGGCGACGAGTGCCAGGGCGCTGGTAGTTATCAGCCCCGCACTTACGGCCCAGTGGTCGGGAGACATGGCCCTTGAGCCGGCTCTGTACACCTGGAACCAGACAACACTATTATACAAACATGTCCTTCGAATAGTTCATAATAGTTAACTCTCAATATTGTAGTCAGTTGACGGCTGGTAACCGCACACACGACTAGATATATCTATACCGATGATATGTTATGTATAGTTTTATAAAAAAATCTGATGTGGACACCACATGGCTTCCTTGTACGCCTATTAATTTTTTTTCGGAAATCATGTACAATTTTTTTATTAAAATTGATCCTTTAAGTATATAATCATTGTTGAATTTTAGGAGGTAGACGGGTGTCTTAACTCAATAAGGTCATTAAGTTCTTTATTTAGTTCAGTTTCATCAACCAAAACTGAGTATGTGGGACTTACAAATAGTCCGGGAGCTGGCGTCAAATTTGACCGGACCATTTCAACAAAACTGATTTTTATAATATAATTAGTTCTATAGTAACTAATTAAGAATTGCAGTGTTAGCTGGTCCGAAAGCGTGGCTCAAGATTTTAAGAGGCTGTGGAACTTGCAAAAAATAAAATATTTTTAAGTGAACCAGCAAAGCTAAAATTTTGTATAATTTTACCAATTATATTTAACAAAAAAATATGTTAGCTGGACAGGGCAGCTGACAGTGACAAAGACAGTGTCAAAATAGTGACACATCGTTTATATCTTCTTCTACTGTTTACATAAAATGAAAACGATGTGTCACTATTTTGACATTGTCACTGTCACTGTTCACCTGCACAGCTAACAAGGTTTTCCACTTGCCCTGTCTAGCTACCATATTTTTTTGTTAAATATAATTGGTAAAGTATCATTATACAAAATTTTAGCTTTGCTGGTTTCACTTGAAAATCTGATATTTTTTGAAAGTTTCGCGGGCCCTTAAATCTGCAGGCCACACGGTCGTGCCAGCTAACACTGCAATTCTTAATTAGTTATTATAGAACTAATTATATTACAAAAATCAGCTTTGCTGCAATCACCCATGAAAATTTGACGCCAGCTCCCGGACTAAAAGGGTATTGGGTTGTTTATTTAATTCAGTGCAAACCAATATCGAGTCTGGGATTCAAGAAGGGTATTGGGTTGTCTATTTAGTTAGCCTCGGCATATAGTGTAATAAAATGATGACATCATATGCCGAGTCATTTAGAAAGACTGTATTCAGCGAGACATGCTGTCTGCACGTGCTCGAAGTAATAACTGAATCAAAGTATAAAGATAAACGTTTGTCTTGTTTAAAAATAACTTACGAATCATGCGCTATTCTAAATATTTAAATATGTTCTTAAGTGTATAAAAACAAACTAGATAATGCATTAAATGTAATAGAATATTCGCGAATTCATACACTAAAATGTTTGGCAACATTATGTATTGACAGTGACATTTTTATGTAAACACACTTTCCTTCGAGGACATACGTTAAGGTTAGGTTTACGGCTGCCCGAAACTAAAGTAAAATTCAAATAGCTAGAACCCTGCGCGAAGTACGAATTCTCGTCTTAGAGAGAGAAACATAGATGATAAACAAGAGGAAACTACGCTACTGTCTGTTCTACTGAACATCAGCTTCAATATCTGTTATTCTCATGTTGACGTTCGTAGTGTTTTGCTTCGTGTAACTCTGTGAATTTTGTAATTGATTGTGATTGAGTTATATTTTAGTTTTGTTTGAAAATTAAGTAAAGTGCAGCGCAGCAAATACTCGCTAGCTCCGCTTTTGTAAAACGGACAGTACATGACAAGCTCTGCCTTCTTGCGCAGTCCAGGGTCCTAGCTATTTGAATTTTACTCTAGCCCGAAACTCTTACTTTGCCGCATCCTAGCTATGCAATGTCATTTTGAAGTTATTGCTGTAAACGTGTTTTCGTACTGACTTTAAAATAATGATTTTGTAAACAATTAAAAGATACAGAATGGATCTACATATGTGTCTGTTAAAAATAAATTTCTATCATGAGATACAACCGTGTAAAGTTTGCATAAATTGGACATTTTTTAATTGTGTACAATTTTTTTATTAAAATTTTAAAACGACACAACTGTTAATTGATCTTTTAAGCATGTAGTCCTTGCTGAAATATTCTTGTACTGGCCTCTTAAGCGACCCGTCTATGTTTTTTCCGAATTTCTATAATAATCTCGATTTTTTTTTCTATTCCACTCTTTTCCCCACTACTACGGCTGCCTGAAACCAGCCCGAAACTCGTACTTTGCCGTATCCTAGCTATGCAATGTCATTTTGAAGTTGAAAAATACTGTAAAAGTGTTTTCGTTGCGAGTAAACTGTCAGATTATTATTGACTTCAGGATAATGTTTTTATAAACATTTAATAGAGAAAGAATGGATCTACAGATGTGCCTTTTTAAAGTTTGAGATATAATCGTGTAAAGTTTGCATAAATTGGAATTTTTTAGAATTTTTCGGATTTTTTATAATCAAGTACAATATTTTAACCAAAATTTGAAAAAGATACAATTGTAGACCAATTATTTCTCTATTAAATCCTTGTTGAAATAAAATTTTACCATTCTTGTACTGGTCACAAAACACTCGCTATGTTAGTACATTTTTGCTGGATTTTAGGAGGCAGATAAGCCTCTTAATGTAAGTTATGGTTCATCCTGTATATTGTACCGCGTCGCTATTCAAATCTCGGTATTGGAAATCACAGGTCTAGTTAATTTTTGTAAAATTCAATTATATATCGCCAATTAATTTCTGGCTGCTCACAATTAGATCGATGATCCGATCGCCGCTTGTCATATTCGCTGCAAATTGCATCTCTGGATTTGCAAATGCGCCAATTAAAATTTGCATATTTTAATTAAATTTTGAGGGTCTCCAAAAGCTATGATCGGCATTGAAAAGACTAGTTTTTGTATATTTGATCAATATGATCGGCCTTCGTGTTTAAATTACAGCCTTATTGCTCTCATGAGATCAAATACTCGGATTCACTTTGTGTTGTGTTGAAATTTAAATAGTATATTGTACAACAAGAGTGGATGTGATAAAATTCAAATAGCTAGGACCCTGGACTGCGCGAGAAGGCAGAGCTTGTCATGTACTGTCCGTTTTACAAAAGCGGAGCTAGCGAGTATATGCTGCGCTGCACTTCATTTAATTTTCAAAGAAAACTAAAATATAATTCAATCACAATCAATTACAAAATTCACAGGGTTACACGAAGCAAAACACTACGAATGTCAACATGAGAATAACAGATATTGAAGCTGATGTTCTGTAGAACAGACAGTAGCGTAGTTTATCATCTATGCTTCTCTCTCTAAGACGAGAATTCGTACTTCGCGCAGGGTTCTAGCTATTTGAATTTTACTCTACCTATATCGCACGAGAACGAGTTTGCAGTCACGACCCCATAGGGGAAGTGTCTGCAAACGTTCGCGTGCGATATAGGCAATCCACTAGAGTTGTACAGCCTATTTTTTCTACGAAATATGGTTTTTGCAATAAAATGCACTCAATGTGATGCCAAATATTATTTAATAGTAGGGTTACATCTATTATTTTTTGACAAGACATTTGAATAATTATTGCCAACGTAAAATCTCTAAATTTTATTTGCTTTTTTAGCAATAAAATAATGCTTTTAAACTTAATTAATTATTAAATAACAGTTGATTTAATGTTTTTAATACTTATTTGTCATAATAAAAACATAATTTGAACTCATTAACAATTTTTTGACGTATTTGACGTTGAATTTCATATCCACACCTGGAATAAGGATCTTAACACCGGATAAGATTTTGGTAGAAATCCGCAAACCGGAAGTAGTACTTTTTGAAGCTTGATATAGTTTTCTTTACATAAATTGGTACATTATTTATTTATGATCATTTTTGCAATTAAAATATGGGTACAGTTAATTTTAAATACAATTTGCTGAATCTGGTAGGTAGTATTTAACAATAAAATATTCTACGTTTTTGAAATTCCAGTATCTTGTTGTCCATGATATGAAATTTGTTTCTACACAAAATTTGAGTTATGACAGTGACAGTACAGTTTACATATTTCATGAACATGAATCTATTAAAATGTAAGTAAAACTATTTATTAGATTAGTAGAATAAGCAGAATTAGGCGAGGGGTCATGTGCTGGCCACATCAGATTTTTTTAAAAGTAATACATCCTATATACCAAATGAATGTTCGGTCAAATTTCGTTTATATTTATGTCATTTGCAGTTGCTAAATCCATATGTCATTTCATGTGATAAATTAGTTATTTACTTAAGCGATGCAAATAAATTTTGGCTGAAAACTGAAAAATATTGCGTGTGTAAAGGTGTAGCAGTAACAGTGTTTGAGGTAAAATGTTCTAGAAACTTCATACAAAAAATTGTCTATTCTGTGAACAGTTTTTCAAGTAACCGCTCTCCTGTCATAAACAAAATATTCTGTGAAAAATGTATTGAGTATCTAGACAGCCTGTCAGAAACAAAAACAGCGGCGGTAAAGCTCTTAATGCTACCGGGCGACAGTAAACAACAAAAAAATCTACGATTGCTTAGTGTTTATAAACAACAGATGTATGAATGAAAGATGCGTGGTTAGTTCTGCGTATTGTTGAATTGCTGATTCCAATGTTTGCATGACTTCCTTGATCGCTTTTAAGGAGGTACCGCTAGGAAAACATCTGATAATCGCGTGCGAAACGAAAATCATTTGTCATCATCTTTGACGATTCTTTTATTCTTCGGAATCATGTTGGACAATATGAATTTATATACCATAGTAGCACATTAGCAATCCAGTCAATTATATTGAAAGGAAACCTCAAAAATGAGTTATTGCCATGAAAGTTTTCAAAAAGTTCTTTAAATATTTGAGATTTTACGTATCGATACATCTACGTCACAATAATGCGTTTCACGTGTATTCTTACTTACAGTTACCAAATTGTATTTTATATTTTGTAACATTTAGAAACAGTTTTTAATTTCAGCCCCATGGTTTGAGAAGATTTTCAGCTATACATCTACGTCACACAAACTTTAAATAGTTATTTGTATCACAAGGCCAGAAACTGACCTTTTGCAAGAGCGAGTATTTTTAACACGCCGAGCCACAGGCGAGGCTTGCAAATTACGAGCACTAGCATAACAGTTTCTGGACGTGTAATACACAATATTTTATGTGCCGATTTCATTACAAAAATATAAAATAATTATACATAACCTAAAAAATTGTGCACTGAATACTTGCATTTGAGCTTAAAATATATTTATTTCAGTTTCTATTAACGATTTACGTCTAAAATTTGTCAAAATCTTGTTAATTCTTGTATAAAAAATATTCAACGCATAAAATTGACATCTGCTTGACAACTGTAGTAATGTCAAGATGCCAACCTATAACTTCCGGTTGTTTGCCGGCCTAGGCTGGCAACAAAGAGTTTCTGGCGGATTTTGAGATATGGAAAACTAGCGATGCCGACCGGAGGCATATAAAAATATATAACATGAGAAATGAAGTAAAAATATGTTTTATTTTAATTTATTTCATGTGCATACGTGCTGATATATGTAACAAAACTAATAAAATAATAATATGGACAGTAATAATTAATCATAAAAACTGTTATTATGAACATTTTTCTTCCACATTAATCTGCAACATTTAAATATATTCTCACTTAGTATAAAATAAGTAGGTAGTGCCTCAATTATGCTGAATAATTAAAAAGGCGTCTCAATAAATTAAACTAAATGAGCTAGTTACGAACACGTGAGTTTGATATATCCAAGTAATTGTCATTTTATGAACATTTGAACACAACTGTGTATTTAAATAATTGCACAGGATGAGCAATACAATTAATGAATAAATGAAATGTAACTTCACTTCTGAAACGTGAACTGCCATAACTTATATTTTATTTATTTCTAACATCCAGCTTCGAAGCCAGATACACAGTGCGTTACTTAAACACAGTTCACACAAGCATAATTTTATGCTTTTGAATCTTGAGAAAAAGAATAGGGTAGTTTATTATTTAAAAAAAGTTTTTTATTGAAACTTCATGTTATTTGAAAGCGATTGAGAGTACTGATAAGCTTTAATTGTTCTTAATAGAGCTGTAATTAATTTTATATGCCTCCGGTCGGCATCGCTAGTTTTCCATATCTCAAAATCCGCCAGAAACTCTTTGTTGCCAGCCTAGGCCGGCAAACAACCGGAAGTTATAGGTTGGCATCTTGACATTACTACAGTTGTCACGCAGATGTCAATTTTATGCGTTGAATATTTTTTATACAAGAATTAACAATATTTTGACAAATTTTAGACGTAAATCGTTAATAGAAACTGAAATAAATATATTTTAAGCTCAAATGCAAGTATTCATTGCACAATTTTTTAGGTTATGTATAATAAAATACAAATTAATTAAATTCATTTTATATTTTTGTAATGAAATCGGCACATAAAATATTGTGTATTACACGTCCAGAAACTGTTATGCTAGTGCTCGTAATTTGCAAGCCTCGCCTGTGGCTCGGCGTGTCAAAAATACTCGCTCTTGCAAAAGGTCAGTTTCTGGCCTTGTGATACAAATAACTATTAGATATGTATTATGTCAAATATCAATATTTAGTTTATTTATATAGAGGCAAGATATTGCAGTACAAGATTGTCAAATAGTGGAAATAATACATCAAATAATTTACAAGGAATTTGAACAATTGGTCAACAACTAAACTTAGATGAATTCCTGTTCGCTTCGCATCAAAACTGCAGTAAATCAGTAAACATAATATGAAAACATTCGTAAACATGTTTTAGATATTAATAACACATCAAATATTAATTAAATGCATTGCTCGCCAAATGTAAGACGAAAATTATTCTTACATAACAATATTAATATTAATTCTGGATTTTTCTAACGGAAAAACACTAACCAATGTGACGTTATCTGTGAACTTTCGGGACTAGAACATTGATTTATATTAAGCGGCACGGTATATTTAAGTGTTTTGTGGTACATTTTGTTATTGTCCGCACTGAAGTAATCCTGAACTGTCCTAGGACAAGGTATCAAATAAGGAAAACTTCCCACGTGGAACATTACTCAGAGTTTTAAATAGAATACTCAACTTTCTTTGTCACTTTTCAAAAGAGCAAAAAGCGGCCTTCAATATAATTATCGCGCCTTTTACCCAACTTAACATCCTCGGAATACAAGTTAGCGTTAGAAATTTATATTTGTTGCAATTGAGTGGGGTGACCCACCCAAATTTGGATGTACCACCCCTCAGAGTACGCCCCTGTATCTGCTGAATACCTGGTAAAAATTTCGTGCTTTTATCTCAATTCGTTTAGAAGTTACAGCTGTTTAAAAAACTTCAGCAGGAATATTTCAACCAGCCGCCATTTTGTAACCGCGCAAAAATTTTCAACAATTTTTGCAGGATATAGGGTAACTTTTTATGCTGAATCCAATGGCGCAATCCGATTTTGAAAATCTTGTATAGTTTTCGAGTTATGAGCAGATTTAAAAATCAGCAGGAATGAAAAAATTTTTTTGTTCTGTTTAAGCACATAAAAATATATTATAAGGATAAAAAAATAAAGCAGGAGTGATTTTGACACAGTTTAGTCAACGGTACAAATTTGTTTATAATGTTTTTGTTGATTAATAATTAATAGGTAAGTCATCGGTGTATTTACCGTGTGTGCGGTTACCAGCCTGAACTCTAACAACTAACAACAGTAGTAATTTTAGTTTTTCAGTCTCATAACGTTAAGTATTTTTCGTTTCCGAGTTTTATTTTTTATTAACATCTAGAAATACTCCAACTCTCAAATATTTTTAGCTCTACTAACTTTATTTACGTATCAAAGTTCGCGCAATATTTTTCTTGGCTCAAATGTAAATAAAACTTATACGCAAGTAAAAATGTCATCAGTACACTTACTTTAGATGAGATGTGTTCCATATGATTTTAAAGTTTTACAGAAGAACAAGGCCATTCGATTTTACTTTTTTTCCACTACTGCGGCTGCCCGAAACCAGCCCGAAACTCGTACTTTGCCGCATCCTAGCTATTATCATTTTGAAGTTGAATAACTGTAAAAGAGTTTTCGTTCGAGTAAACTGTCAGTTTATTATTAACTTCAAGACAATGATTTATTAGTATATTATTTAACGAGTAAATAATGTAGGCTATAATTAATGAGGATGAAAGTTTGTTCACGAGCCGAAGGCGAGTGTATAAATCATCCGAGTTAATTATAGCCATTATTTTCGAGTCAAATACGACGTTTTATCTACAACTTTATAAATAAAACAACATTTTCTTACTAGAAATTTGTATTGATATTAACCTAACCTCAAACTTTGGTGTGATGACAATTTATCCGAGTAATTTAGAACTATTATGGGCTAGTCATATACAGCGTTTTACAACTTTTTATTATTTTTACTGTTTCTGCTTACAACGTCATAAAATGATAACTTGATGTAACACTAATATTAAAACAGATGTGATGGCAGTTTGACAGTTCGAGAGAATAAAGTACTCATTATTTAACAGTGTGAAATAATGAATTCATTATTTCATAATGTGTCCTTATGGAGGGGTTTATTATACTACTTTCACGTATATAATGAATACATTATTCTATTGTTGTAGATAAAAACATTTAATAGAGAAAGAATAGATCTACAGATGTGCTTTTTATAATGTATTATTAATTAATTCTCTGTAACGATTCTGACGTTTCAATAGCAGACTTAGAAATTGTTATACAAATACAAAGTATCGTTTGTTAAACCAACTTTAGTGGGCGATATAGGTAAGCCGGGTTTTAACATCAACTAAGAAATCTGTGATGACATTACAGTAACTCTAACAATGCAATAATAACAAAAGTCAAAAGTAGGACAGTTGAAGCTTCAAGCATTTATGATGATTTTATTACCATGGATACGCGATGCTCGCTTTTTCTTGCAGGAATAAACAATGCAATAACGTCGTTATAACATATTAATCCCGCAGGGAATAATAGTCAGTATTCCCTCCTGCACCAATTATAAAATTACTTTTTCTGAATCAAATTCTCCGTGCAAATTATTTTTGGGAAATGTCAAAATTAAAGCGTATTGGTATTTATTTTATTAAGGCGGACATGTAGCTGTATATATAAAGAGGAAAAACAGTGCCCTGCGGTTTGTAAAATATTGAATCTAATACTAATTTTTTTTCGAATATATTTAATATTCATTCTTCAGTGCGACGCATCGATTTTACTAAATTTTGCCATAGTATTGTTTAAAAAAATGCCGAATAAGGAGAAAAATACTACTTTTACATGTTTAATTCAGGGCACTTAAAAACAAAATGTATTAAAATTCATGCGTCGCACTGTAGGTAAAATGTTATACAATATTTAAATAATGCGTTTGATTATTTCTTTTGTCTTATAAATACAATATCATACAAATACGATGGCACTTTTAGAGCGCGTTCGCTATTGCTGCCTTTGTTCGACACACTAAATCTGTATATATTTCTCTTTTTTCTCGACGAAATCGTAGACAACTACATTCCGGCCTTAAAACCTTGTACGTAATAAATTAGCCGTAGATAATAACTTGCTATATTGGCTATTATTCCTTCAGATGATTAAAACTCTGGCTCGCTTTGCTCGCTCGATTTTCAAGAATAATAGCATCCATTATAGCGTCGTTGTATAATGTATTAGTATTTCATAACAAAATTATTTGTAACGACTTTACAACGTGTGTTTTTTTTATATATGATCTAATACTCAACTTGACTGCAAATTGTTTGCTCAAAAAAGTGCATCTAGTACTTTGCATATTCTACTGAAGTATAAAGTTATTAAATTATATTATCATATTTTTCAGCATGAAAGCGCACAACTGAAATAGTTTCAAACTTTCAGTACAACTTTTTAGAAACAAAAATAAACATAGATGCAAGCAAGTATAGAACGTTGAAAATAGCCGTCATGTGCAGTTGCAATCTATGTGGTTATTCAACTCTAGTGCATGCATTCATTTATTACTATTTATACCCTGAGACAGATGAGTAAATGCCACAGCACCGAAAACCACAGCGTATAAAAACCATACCGCCTAATAACCACACTTCCGAAAAACCACAGCGTATAAAAGTTCCCCCACCACAATGTCCAGCTACCCATATACCAATTTTCACAATTCGATTTGCATATTCGTACCCAAACTAATCAATACTAACAAAACCCTAATTGAGTCCAACAGATCTCCGTTTTTTTAAATAAACTAATCAATACTAACAAAACCCTAATTGAGTCCACCAGAACTCTGTTTTTTTAAAATAAACTAATCAACACTAACAAAACCCTAATTGAGCCCAACAGAATTTCGTTTTTTTTGAAATAAACTAATCAACATTAACAAAACCCTAATTGAGTCCAACAGAACTCCGTTTTTTTTTAAATAAACTAATCAATACTAACAAAACCCTAATTGAGTCCAACAGATCTCCGTTTTTTTAAATAAACTAATCAATACTAACAAAACCCTAATTGAGTCCAACAGAACTCTGTTTTTTTAAAATAAACTAATCAACACTAACAAAACCCTAATTGAGTCCAACAGAATTTCGTTTTTTTAAAAATAAACTAATCAATATTAACAAAACCCTAATTGAGTCCAACAGAATTTCGTTTTTTTTTGAAATAAACTAATCAATACTAACAAAACCCTAAATGAGTCCAACAGAACTTAAGTTAAGTAAGAAGTTAAGTAGGAGTAAATTATACGCTGTTGACATTGTGGTGGGGGAACTTTTATACGCTGTGGTTTTTCGGACGTGTGGTTAATAGGAGGTATGGTTTTTATACGCTGTGGTTTTCGGTGGTGTGGAACACTTCGAGACAGATGCATGTCGTTGCTTAGCAACGGAATCTTCATCACCTGTTTGTCAACACAGCACACAATCATAATAAACTATAGAGAGGGCTGCGTAAAGCTAATTTTGTACAATGCCCAATTACAAGGGCGAGTAAACAAACTGAACTAAAATTAAAATGTTTGGAATACGAAATTTCAACGACGAAACGTACATTTTCAGCAGAAATTAAGGCGGATGCATAGCCTGTATTACTTTTATAAACAAATAATTAAATTATATATCTGCATATTAAATCAAGAGGCTTCGAATTCCAAGAATGCTCCACTACGAATGCCTACAACCAGCCCGAAACTCGTACTTTACCGCATCCTAGCTATGCAATGTCATTTTGAAGTTGAAAAATACTGTAAAAGTGTTTTCGTTGCGAGTAAACTGTCAGTTTATTATTGACTTCAAGGTAATGTTTTTATAAACATTTAATAGAAGAATGGATCTACAGATGAGCCTTTTAAAATTTAAAAAATAAATAACTCGTGTAAAGTTTGCATAAATTTGAATTTTTTATGAATGTACAATTTCTTTATTCATCCTTTAAGTATATAATCCTTGTTGGAATGAAATTTTACCATTCTTGTACTGGCCACAAAACACTCGCTACGTTACTACATTTTATGCTGGATTTTGGGAAGTAGACTCTTTTACGTATGAGAAGTTGACCCACCCATACTAGCCTACCCTGTTAAAATCTATCGCAATCGTTAGTTTTACGTTAGTTGAGTTTAGTTTTGTAGAAAATTGCGTTAGTTTTTAATGTTTATATGTATTTTTTAAAAATAATATTTGGGTGGGCTAACTTCACAACAGCCCAACCCTTAATTCGAAAGTGCGAGGAAAACACATTAATATCTTTTAATTGATTAGTTAATGTTAGTTGTGCTACATATTACGTTTGTTTTGTTATTCTAAGCTGTCAAATTTGAGCCGAGTGGGTGGGCCAAAATCACGGTTCCCCAGCCCATTGCAGAATTTCACGCGTAGATTTTACATACGTTGTCACCGTGGTTAGTTGAGATTAGTTTTGACGAAAAATACGTTAGTTGTGCCATAA
Source organism: Agonum fuliginosum (assembly GCA_947534325.1). Classification (NCBI taxonomy): domain Eukaryota; kingdom Metazoa; phylum Arthropoda; class Insecta; order Coleoptera; family Carabidae; genus Agonum; species Agonum fuliginosum. The sequence continues at coordinate 786,191 of OX384045.1, read as the reverse complement.
TTTGCCCGCCTTAACCAAAATAACCATTTTCGCTAACCGTACGGACTTGATGCTACTATGTCATTGATTGCTGTAATTTTACAATATAAAATTGGAAATAAAATAGAAGGCAACAACCGGCAACAACCAACAGCAGTGTTGGACATTTACCAGATTTTTTTAAATTTAGTTTATGATTGACAAATAATATGGTACAAAAGTTTTCAAAGTGAGGAATTCTTAAAGAATGCAATAGTTGGACGTATTTACCAAAATATAATTTACCTTTTCTTTTTTAGTGTGCATGCAGTAAGCCAAACGGTACTGAATAAAAACAAAGAAGCAATTTATTAAAATAAATTATTGCAAAATAAAAATAGTAATACATTTTTTTACAATTTATATTTAGGTATATTTGTTGAAAACAAGAAAAAATTTTGGTATTAGCAAATCAAATTGAGAGATATTCTTAAAACTCTAGAACTATGTAATTATCCGGAAACAATTAAATTAGTTCCTAAAAATAAAATATTGAATTAATAAAATAAAAATCGCATGACACAAATAACAGCCAATAGAAGAATTGATTAAAAAATAGTAACAAGGATTATATAAAAATTTAGCGGAAATTTTTTACAATTAGCTTGAGGAACCTAACTATAATAATTTATTAATGGATAACTTTTCTGTCACATTCCAGTTTGATATTTAAATTAAAAATTGGCTAAATTGTCATTTTGAGATCAGATTTTTTTAAAAAGATTTTTGCAACAAGTATTCAAGTAAAGTATTATTTCCGGTAACAGGATTTTACAAAAATCTTATCAGTTCTTCTTTAAGACGTACAAATGTATTATGCAAATTATTATAATATAATGTTGGTGTAGAAATTGAGATTATAATAATAAAATTATAATGACAAATAAAGTGCGCAAAAATTCATCCATACATAACCACACATTTGTTTCTACCATGACAACAATAATTTCTTGTATTACAATGATATATAGTAGCATCAAGTCCGTACGGTTAGCGAAAATGGTTATTTTGGTTAAGGCGGGCAAATTATGGCACAACTAACGTATTTTTCGTCAAAACTATTCTCAACTAACCACGGTGACAACGTATGTAAAATCTACGCGTGAAATTCTGCAATGGGCTGGGGAACCGTGATTTTGGCCCACCCACTCGGCTCAAATTTGACAGCTTAGAATAACAAAACAAACGTAATATGTAGCACAACTAACATCAACTAATCAATTAAAAGGTATTAATGTGTTTTCCTCGCACTTTCGAATTAAGGGTTGGGCTGTTGTGAAGTTAGCCCACCCAAATATTATTTAAAAAAAATACATATAAACATTCAAAACTAACGCAATTTTCTACAAAACTAAACTCAACTAACGTAAAACTAACGATTGCGATAGATTTTAACAGGGTAGGCTAGTATGGGTGGGTCAACTTCTCATACGTGACTCTTTTAGCATTTCGTAAAACAGAAAATTTAATTTAATTTAAAATGGATCAACACCAGTCGTCAAAATGATGCAAATTTTAAAAACAAATAACACGTTTTAGAATAGCTTGAAGATGCCTCTTTATGCTCTGCCACTTATTAAAATTTTATATTGAATCGAATTAAATTACACGTGAAATATTTACAAAATTGGCCACTTAAGCCATACACATAAAGAAATCGAAGAAAAACTATAATAAATGGCATTAGTAGAACAAAGCATTGTTAAAATATTCAAAAATATCTTAGTCATTTCGAAATTTTTTATATCAAACAAAGAGACTTTTCACCATTTTATCGACTTAAGGTAGTAAATCCATGGGTAGTGACAACTCAAAATATGACTTAAATTAATATACAGCATTCATTACAAGTCGTAGAATTTGAATAAAAATTAAAATTTATAGGTAACCGTTGAAATAACGAAGATAATTGAATTTAAAGTTGACACAAAAACGCGCTAAAATACATTGCGTATATGGAGGTTACCAGTAGATTTACTAAACACATATTTGGAAAACGAATATGTTATTCTTTGATATTTGAGGTATTTATTAGAAAAATAAAAAATATGAGTCACCGCAATAATGGTTGAGAAATCGCATGCAAAAGGTTCCAGTCTCAAGAAAAATTATGTTTTTGACGTACTACTACTGCATTTCAGTGTAAACTTAAATTTCAATTATATTTTTTATTTAATTGGATACCTATGATTTGTAATTTACATCCAAATCTACGATTTTTAATGATTTATTTCTGATTATTTGACTGCTTCGGCCTCACCTCACACCGAAATCACGCACGCTTATGACCGACGGATTTTCTACCTTAAGTTGGGGAAAACGCGTAATAGATATGCATGTTAAAAGCAATTACTGAGTTGCAATCTAAAGATAACGATAAAGTCTTATAAGCTAAAAGCTTGATTTCCCATGTGATTTTGAAGTCAAAGAACAATCACATAAATTGTAAACATGTGCTCGACCAGCGGTTATAAAACTTTCTCCGTTTATTCCTCAATCAATACATTGTTATTTTCCATTGTAATTATTTGTCACGTTTAAATAATTACAATCATTGAAGTTTGAAAACGTAACATAAACCGTCTGGCGAAATGCCAAGCATAACACGAATTGTAAAACAAGTTTTAATGAATATACTTAAATATTTTGATAGGTATTAGAGGAATTCTAAAATGAAGTGCTTCATTTTGTTAATACGCAAGATATATTTATTACTTAAGTCCCATTCACATAAGTATCTTGTTTTAAGGTTTATATTTATGTTTACCATACACTGTGAATACTCTTATTTAGTTACTTCAACGTAAACATAAAATCTTAATACTTAAAATACTCTTGATTTTACCCTAAACCAGCCCGAAACTCGTACTTTGCCGCATCCTAGCTATGCAATGTCATTTTGAAGTACTGTAATAGTGTTTTTCTATTTGGCGTTCACAAAGTTAACTTTGTGAAACGCAACTGAATGTCGCTTGAGCTCACTTTGTGACACGCAACATATTTTTATAGAAGGTTGGTATTGCTAGTATCAGATCAGTATCAGATGACATTTATTTCAATTGTTAAACGTCAAACTTCAGAATTGACAAATTTCAGTATAACCTCTAAACATGTTTTGCTTAATTAATTACTTTTTATTCAATAAAATTAATGAATCTAGAAATTGAAAACATATAATATTTTCTATAATATCTGTATCTACTTATCACCGAGAATAGTTCAGTAATATATACTTTTGCAGTGACAGTGACAGTTAAATAAATGGAAATATTAATATCACCAACCAAAACGTTACACACATAAATTTCCCTAAATCGACTTGTGTATATTGTGGCAGTATAATTTAAATTTTAATAATACAAAGACACCAAATAGAAAAAATAGTATAAAGAACTCATTTTATAAGACTTTTTTTCGCACTTGTCCTTTAGTAAACTCGCCCGTGGGCTCGTTTTACTAAATTTGAACACGTGCGAAAAAATTATGTCTTATAAAACTTGTTCTTTAATATACTATTTCGTTTCAACTAAACTGTCAGTTTATTATAAACTTCAAATTTAATAGAGAAAGAATGGATCTACAGATGTGCCTTTTTTAAAATTTAAAAATAAATTTCTATCATGAGATATAACCGTGTAAAGTTTGCATACATTGGAATTTTTTATGAATGTACAATCTTATTATAAAACTTTTAAAAGGGCACAACTGTTAATTCATCCTTTAAGTATATAATACTTGTTTAAATAAATTTTATCATTCTTGTACTGCTGCATTTTAGGAGGTAGACGGGCCTCTTAAACCTGAATGAGGCTTATGTTATTATATTAATATATCTTGGATCAGAAATGTATAGATTATTAAAAATATAAATAAACAATTAAACAATAGTAATAAACTATAAATAAACATAATTTGCTGTAAATAGTTTGTATTGTAATTACATGCGCTATTACTTCGCAATAGGACCTTGTATGTACATATAAGTCATATCGAAACAATACAAAATACAACTTCATTGCATTTGTTTCCTTCGCATATCTTGACATTTTAATTTCATTTCGTGAAACATTTTTACTTCCCCGTTACTGGTTTCTAAATTTATATTGCAGTTCTAACTACTCAGATTTGAATCTAGTATTTTATTAATTCATCTTTTATGCTTTATAAATAGAGTTCGGCTTTTAGGAACTAAAATACCACCAACTCTGTAGTTTGTATTTGTAATTGTAGTTTTTATTTTATATAATTAAATTTTAAATCTAGCTTTATCGCACGAATAGGCCGAAAATGGGCAAGAAAAGTTAAATAGGCATCAAATGCAAAATGTCTCATTTTAGGCAAAATATACGACACGTCAGAGTGTTTGAAAACATGTGAAACAAATTTCTATTGTGATAGGCCGTTGAAAATATTTAAAAAATGGCGAAATTCAAGAAGTTTTTTCTCCATCAGATTTTTTTGCTGGAAGTCACAGATGAAGATGTATATTTCACGAAAAAAATTACCCGCAGACATGACTAGTACCTACTGGAACACAAGAAAAATGCACTTTTATTCAAAAAACTGCATTTTTTGCTATTTTTCACGTTTTTGATGAAATATACACCATAATCTATGACTTCCAGCAAAAAAATCTGACGGAGAAAAAACTTCTTGAATTTCGTCATTTTTTATTATTTCCAACGCCCTATGAATTAAAATTTAGTAGATGTCTTCTAAAATAATCAATTAATTGATAACTCGAAAATAGTGAATTTCTTTTTTCTGGGACACAATAGTTATTTGTATCACAAGGCCAGAAACTGACCTTTTGCAAGAGCGAGTATTTTTGACACGCCGAGCCACAGGCGAGGCTTGCAAATTACGAGCACTAGCATAACAGTTTCTGGACGTGTAATACACAATATTTGATGTGCCGATTTCATTACAAAAATATAAAATAATTATACATAACCTAAAAAATTGTGCACTGAATACTTGCATTTGAGCTTAAAATATATTTATTTCAGTTTCTATTAACGATTACGTCTAAAATTTGTCAAAATCTTGTTAATTTTTGTATAAAAAATATTCAACGCATAAAATTGACATCTGCTTGACAACTGTAGTAATGTCAAGATGCCAACCTATATAACTTCCGGTTGTTTGCCGGCCTAGGCTGGCAACAAAGAGTTTCTGGCGGATTTTGAGATATGGAAAACTAGCGATGCCGACCGGAGGCATATAAAAGTATGAACGAGTACTTTAGCAAGTTAGGTCAATGTTACAACACCATTGGTATAAGTAACAGTAACCGGAGACTAACCGTGACAATCTACGCTGAACTATCAGTTCGCAGAACTAACTTGCCAGTTAGTTGAGAGTTTGTTATATTAAACGGTAACGCAGTGACCTAAAATTCAGTTATTGAAATTTTGTCTTTGTTGTTTGATGCTTGATATTGAAAAAGGTATTTGCAGATATCTATTGTCGAGGATTATATTGAAAAGGTATTACGCTTTTAGTCAAGAGCGTGGTGGAGGGATGATTTTAAATTAAAGTAGGTCATTGGTATGCAATAAAATATAACAAAAAGATTGAAATGATTCAAGATTGTCGCTTGTTCCACGGCCGACGATTTCAGGTGAATCGATTATTGACTTGTTTTACTTGTATCCAAGGTTGCCACGAGTTTATAATATAAATAAACACTAATTGTTGTTCTTTTCAAATGTTAAATCAACAGAAAACTTGAATGGCAAAAATGTGAAACATTGCACAAAAAAGAGATGTTCTAATATCTTATATCTTATATTTGACATTAAAATATAAAAATTGACATTTTAATGTCAGATTTGACTAGGCAATTATTTTTTGTACATACATTGCGGCCGACTGACCAGCTCCGTCCCCACATTTAGCTGACTGACTGTCATAACTTTCATTTATATGCAATATACTATTTGTATAACAATTTTCGGCCTTAGTAAATTCATTTTGTTACCTCGCAGGAACGACAACTTCGACAGCGTACCTGAGACGCCTGTTGTACGTTTAGCTTGACTGACCGCAGTATGTTTGTGTACACAACCACTGTAATAAACTATTAAAAAACTAGGCTTAAGCCTGTTTTACATTATACTTTTTTCGTCTAGATTCATACTAGATTTCTCGTTTGATTTCCATCCGAGATTCGTTCGATTTTCATACTTTATTTCCAAACTATTCGTATACAATCGGAATTCTTCGATTTTTTCCGAAGTGGTCCAAGTTAGGCAACTTCAAAATAATACATAATATTCTTACTTATTCTGACGAGTGACAACTTAAGATCTGGAGGTTAGAATTTATAATGGAAAAAAATATTAACACAACTTGAATAATACGTACAAGTCCAAAACTCATAAACGTCAACGTGAACAAATCAAAACAAAATATTATAACTTTTCAATGTTGGTCAAACTGACTCCAGATTGAACTGCGCATGCGTAGACAAATCTAGTATGAATCTCGAATAGAAAAATAGAGCCGGGCGTATATTTCTATACTAGAAAAAAGTATGGAAATCGAACGAAACTCGGATGGGAATTTCTGATTTACATTATACTAGAAATGACTACGAACTTCTCGGATCAATCTCGAACTAGAATCTAGACGAAAAAAGTATAATGTAAAACAGGCTTTAGTAAATTCAGAGACTTTTTTGGCTCTGGCTCTTGGACTATAAATATAGCAAGTATCAAGCCGGGATGTTCACTTTCTTGAAATGTTCTGGGGATGTGATATTTTAGACCATGGTTTTGATGTGAACGTAAATGAAAAGAAATTGTCATCTATTGTAATAAATACTTCAAAATTATTTATAATTTTCCTCTTACGTCAATGATTAGAATATTTAAATTCACTTTTCCACTGGCAACTTCAGAGCAGGAAAATTCCCTACAACACAGCTTTTGTTATGACATGCATGTTTACTTTGTGCTTAAAGTTCGCTACATCCGGCATTCCTGCGTCACTTCCGGTTAGGTACACAGTGACTGGACTGCTGAAGGCTTGATCCTGCTGGCTGCGCAGGAATTTAGGACCAATTACGTTTCAAATGAACTCAAATACAGATGTTCTATCGTATGATATATTATTGTACGGTTGTCAAACACAGAGTGTATGCGCTTAGAATGATGAGTTTGTGGATTTGACATATTCCTAGAATACTCTCGATTTTAATTTTTTTCTATTCCACTATTTTCCTCACTACTACGACTGCCTAAAACCAGTCCGAAACTCTTACTTTACCGCATTCTAGCAATGCAATGTCATTTTGAAGTTGAAAAATACTGTCAAAGTGTTTTCGTTGCGAGTAAACTGTTAGTTTATTATTGACTTCAAGGTAATGTTTTTATAAACATTTAATAGAGAAAGAAGGATCTACAGATCTTCTATCTGGAGATATAACCGTGTAAAATTTTCATAAATTGGAATTTTTTATAATCATGTACAACTATGAATTGATCCTTTAAGTATATAATCCTTGTTGAAATATAATTTTAGCATTCTTGTACTGGCCACAAAACACTCGCTACGTTAGTACGTTTTGTGCTAGATTTTAGGAGGTACATGGACCTCTTAATACATTAGCTTGTATGAAAATCGACGAGGTAAAAGAAGTGTTTTATGATCTGTTTGCACAAATTAAGCAAAAGTAAATGACTTGACCGATAAATCATAATAATTATGACAGTTAAATTGGACGCTAGACTAATCCAGTATAAGTAATAATTCAGTTTAATATATAATAATAACTTCCTTAAAGCCTGTGCAAATGGACAAAGAAATGTCTTTTGAAAAACCATTGCATCTAAAAAATCTGGTGTGGTCACCACACAACTTTCTTATACACAAGTGTGTGTACTCGTATATATATTGCACTTGACACACGTTTGACATAATAGCATAACTGACGTAGAGTACCTAAATAGACTAAAGCCTAGTTTCCATGCATGCGTTTCATCCGTTCCGTTCTATCCGTCGCAAGTTGTGATTGGCTAGTTCAAATTATGAAAAATTGGCGCGTTGGTAAATGCAGCGACGGACAGAGTTCATCTACTCTCTACTCGTTGCAGCGCGACGGATGCTTTGATGTCAGTTTGACAGTTAGTAAGTGGTTTCATACGGTTATTTGTATTTGTTTGGTTTACCTAAGCAACATGATTAGCTTCGTAAGTTTATAAAATCGTAATTAATATTATGTCATAACAGCAGTGAATAGAAGTACCAATCAAAACATCAAAACGGATGGAACGCAACGGACACATGTGAACAGTCTAAATTTCATACGACGTCAAGTTTGCAGCGACGTATAAAACGGAACGGATGAAACGTATGCATGGAAACTTAGCTTTGGAGTACGGACAACGAGTCCAAAATGATTTAGCTTTTGTTTTCAGTTGTAACTGTATTTCTGATGTATACAAATATACAAATATTGACATAAAAATATTAAATTCTGAGAGTTAAAGTAGTTCGGTCGTCGTTGACGCTAGTCAAATTCAGTCCGTTTTTTGTTGTCAATTTATGAAGTGAAATTCGACTGTAACGGTTTTTAATATTTTATTATGAATTTTTATGCATCTGGTTCTCAAACAAATAGTCGTAATTTACAAATCTTGTAATTTCATTCGCAACTTGACTAGTCAATCACGGTGTCATAACTCGGGCCAGGTTATGGCATCGACACAGTTGGCAGCATTGTCCGAGGCATTCAAATGTAAATACAGAAATGATAAATACGATAGTATGTTTATAAAAACGAGTTCTTGATAAATGACTTAAAATCATGAAAATCATTGATTTTTCAATCCAATCTGTTTCAAGAAATAAAAGGTTAACATTCTAATCTGCGTTTAAATTTCCCACGCTCCGCAGTTGGCAACCCTGCAGAACGTGACGCCCGATCGGCTTCCGTTTGGTCGTGATTTTGTCACATATTTTCCCATTTTTTGGGCTATTTACATCGGCAACGTAGGGTTTTGACTATGCATAACGAAGCCTTAATATATTACCTTTCCAAATATCAATTTGCCACTATTTATTCAACGAACTTTTACGGCGCAATTTCAATTTTTCTTAACCAAAAGTGTCGTTTTCTATAAGAGCCCATGTAAAAGCAGTGAACTTCAAACTCATTTTTCTCAAAAACGAGTACCGCAAGGGCATGTTTTCTTGGCACTTTTGAAAATAATATTAAAGTTTCTATTCAACCAGACCATTTTCAATACAAAATCAACAACTTCAATTGACGACCGAACTACTTTAAGTAAGCTGAAAAACAAGTGCCAACACAATTTGGACTACCAATAGAAAATGACTAGTGCCTTGTCCGTACTCTTAGTCTATTTAGGTACTCTAAACTGACGTAATTGACTTTAGCATGTTTGTTTTCAAGCAACTATGATTATTGAAATGTATTTATTAAATATATTATTTAGTTTTTCTCAAAATTTAAAGCAGATAAAGGATATGAATTAAACGATATTAGTTCCTTATATTATTTTTAACATTTTATATATGAGACATTTTTTGTGGCTACTGCCATATTAGAAATAAATTAAATTTATTATTATTTTTTAAGAAAACTTCCTCTTCCGGTATTCGAAATGTGTCCAAAATCTTTTCAGCTCTGCACATTATACTAAACTTTATAAATAGCAAGTTTAATAATTTTATCTTTTTTCATTCATGAGTTATTGAACATACGGACATACACACACATCCATCCATCCACACACGCAGACATCATTGAGAAATGGTCAAAACGGATTCAGTGAACCTCAAAACATATTTCCGCGAAAATCCGATTTTTTTCATGATACCTAGACTTACTTATACCGTGTACAAGAAAGTAACAACATTGCAAATCATTGACCGCGGAAACTTGTCATTTCACAGGCGACTAAATCTTTTTCTCATTTATTTGTTTGTTAAACAATGGCAAGTAGGTGTCAAATTGTCGCATTAATCATTGTAAACAAACGTCCATCAACTGTCTTCTCATTCACAGAAACAATTGCATAAAATCATTTGAAAAAACACACATTGAGTAACTATCATCATCGTCAGTTATGCTTTGGTATTAATTATAAATAGAGTACTCATAGTAGATACTTAAATGATGACACACTAACGTTAGAATGATTTATAGCTGTTTTAATAACATTGAGTCAAAAGTTCCTTAGTTTAAAATAGATTAGTAATGTTTTACTATTCGAACCCAGTCAGATACTGCACAAATATCTTCTCTAAAAGATTAGTCAGTTAACATAAACTTTATATAGAGTGTTACTATACTACGAAAAAAAATCTGAAGTGGCCTGCACACAACCTTCCGCCATATCTAGACTTATAAACATAAATGTATACGTATACAATCTGGTGTCCCTGAAATATACTAATAAAAATCTAAAATATTCAAACACAGAAATTTGCATCACCTGAATCAAAAGATTCGTTCACAGGCAAACTCTTCTGTGTTGAAGCCATCCTCCGTTCAATTACTACATTTAATATCTTACTTTATGACTTATATGGCGTTAGTATGTCAACTTGTAACCCGTCTCATCTGTCAATATTTTTTACGCAGAAACAAAAATCAACCTAACATGGATTACCAGATTTCAACGTTTTATCTGATAAATTTATTTTTTAAATTTTACTACAGTTCTTTAATGCTACCAGTACAATTTTTTTATAACGTAAGTTGCAAATAACTTTGCCTCTTATTCTTATTACAAATAAATACTATATTTATCGAAATTTATATAAATTTTTGACAATTATCTTTTCCAATCTTCAAAAAATATCACTTCCGGTGAAGATATTTGTACCAAAATCTAATGAGCTCTTCCTATTCGTATACAATTGTACAATAACAAATATCAAAATTTTTGGGTAATTCGTATTTGAGTTATGCGACATCCGGCATCGGCCCGGACCACACACATACACACACACACACACACACCCCCACACACACGCGCGTACACACACACACACGCACGCACACACACGCACACACATACACACATACATACAGACATCATCGAGAAACTATCAAAAATGGGTTGTAAGGACCCTAATTCGTGCTCATCCACTTAAAACTCACAACCCGATTTTTTGCATGATTCCAATACCTTCCTTTACAGGTAAGCGGAAGGTAAAAAGGATATATACAAGTAATACCCTTAATTATTTTCTCGTAGTATAGTAACATCTTGTACCACACCCAAGTTGGGTGTAAGGTGTGATAGATATAAATGTCTCAATAAAAAAAAACCTTAACATTTATTGAAACAGTAGGTATTTCAAATATAAATTACTTTATATAATAATATATTATATTAAACCGAAATGATTTATAATTTATTATCACACGGTACTCTAAATTAATTATAGAGACAAAATCTTTAATTCCCAGTATATATCTGCGTTTGAATGACAAGCAGTACTTTTGATACTGATAACCAAATTAATTTTCATTTTTGATAAGTAATAAAATCACTTTGAAAGAATATATTTTGTATAAAATATTCCATTGTTTCGCATAATTTCCATAAAACAGTTACCTACATTTCATTGTTTCACTACGAATCTTCACATAACAGTTAAACTTCATGTAAATGTAAATAAGACAATACCTTCAAAAACAATAGCATATCCAGGTCACTGGTATTAATTAGTAAGCATTGAAAAAACTAGCAATTGTATGTTTTTTACACTGGGTATCTTTGATCCAAATAAAAATAACACTTTTTGTTAGATGAAACAAAGGATAGGTTGCTTTTGTTATCTATTATCAAAAACGAAATAATATTAATGAATGAAATTTAATTATGAATGGCATATGGTAAAACAGTTATCTCACTTAACAACTATATAGGGTACTTTCCCATAGTAGCAAATTATCAATCCAGTCAATTATATTGAAAGGAGACCTCAAAAATGAGTTATTACCATGAAAAAGGTTTTCAAAAAGTTAATAGTTCTTTAAATATTTCAGATTTTACGTATCGATACATCTACGTCACAATAATGCGATTCACGTGTATTCTTACTTACAGTAATAAAGAAACTACCAAATTGTATTTTATATTTTGTAACATTTAGAAACATTTGATTTTACATGAGTACATTTTAATTCCAGCCCCATGGTTTGAGAAGATTTTCAGCTATACATCTACGTCACACAAATTAAAAAAATTAATTACAGCTTTATTAAGAACAATTAAGGCTTATCAGTACTCTCTTTCTTTCAAATAACATGAAGTTTCGATAAAGAACTTTTTAATAAATGGTAAACTACCCTATTCATAAAAATAATTGACATTAATTACACAAGTTCGTAATATTTAAAATGCAAACTATTGTCTTAACAGTTTACTTAGTTAAATGATAACTACATTCTTAGAATGTGTGTCATATGAAATATGAACTTAATAACAAACTATACTGGTCCACAAATTATAGACGTAATAAGTATTAGATTTCAAGTTGTTGTCCACAAACATTGACGTATTTTTACAAAAGTACATATCTATGACGCCTTGCCTTACTTATTAAATTAAAAATGTTTTTCAGAAATTTGAAAATTCTGGTAACAATAAAATATTCTACTTCTTTGAAATTCAAGTATTTTGTTGTCCATCATCATTATGAAGTTTATTTTTACTCAAAATTTGAATTATTATGACAGTGACAGTACAGTTTGACATTTTTTCGTTTACATTTTACATGAACATGAAATTATTAAATTTGGTATGTTTGTAATCATTTATTAGGCGAGAGGTCGTGTGCTGGCCACAGCAGATTTTTATCTCTCGCCTCATATTCTATAAGAGAGGTGATGGGTCTAAATTTTCGAGTGTGAGTTTTTAGCAGATAAGCACGTTTTAGGGTCTCTACAATACGAATTACACATTTTTGAGAATATTATAAAATTTTAATTATTATAACAGTGACAGTACAGTTGACATCTTTTGCTTGCGAACATGAATCTATTAAAATGTAAGTGAAACTATTTATTAGATTAGTAGAATAAGCAGAATTAGGCGAGGTCATGTGCTGGCCACATCAGATTTTTTTGGAATATCATCATAAATTCAATACATTCACAATGTCGTCTCTAGAAAATTGTTTTATAAAATGCTGTTCATATTTTTGTTCTTTTCTTCCTTGGAGCTTAAAATAAATTGGTCTTGGAAAATTTTCCATTATGTAGATGTCATTTTACAAAATAAAATTTCAAGAATGTTAACATCCCGGCTTGTTGCTTGTTATATTTGCCCATTAACATATCCAATTAATATCCTAGCGATTGCTAATGTCCGCCCTTAGTAACATTATCAACTGTAATTACACAAGAGCTTTTTATTTTGCCGGATAAATTTCTGTTTGTATTGTTTGTTACCTAGCAATTTGAAAAGAAAAATTTGATTTTATTTTAAAACAATTTTTCGAGTCAAGTTGCTGTCAGGTGACAAGGTTGAAATTTATTCGGAGGCAATAAAATGCTCGAGTGTAATTCAACGAGATAATTTAACGACTCCTTTGGTTCTTCTTCACAAATATTCCCAAAATCTAATCATTTCACTGACAAATAATAGAAATATGAAGCAAATGACATTTTAGTGTTTTGTTCATTGTTTGGTTGCTAAGAAAAAGGTAAATAAGGTTTTATCACTTGCAAAAGGTTACCTTCCTTTTTATCCGCTGTCAAAACGATAAAATTGTGTTTTGATTATGGCTTACTATACACAGGAGTGGAATTATCTATACAGGTTGGTGGAGGTGAAATGCGAACATAGGGAAATATATGACAATGGAGTTATCATGCTAGGCATCTTGATATACGTGGAATAAGTACTGTCAATGTCAAAGTACCTGTCATATTATTGAAATTTTTATTTTCTTTAAAATATTTTCTTTACATAATAATGTATGTGTACGAGCAGAACGAGAAAGTTTACATGCAGTGTTAGATTTTATTATTATTTCTGTTATTGATTACTCTTTTTGCCACACAAATTTACATTACTTCGTTTTGTGACACTACTACAAAATATATCAAGATACCTGGCATGAAAGTTCGATTGTCATGTATGTTCCCTATGTTCGCATTTCACCTCCACCAACCTGTATATCATCCCAATGTTAGGTTAGTAATAGTAATCTGAGATGTTTGTATTGAGTATGTACTGAGGATGTGGCTAGGATAGAAGATATTTGTAAACATCCCATGGACGATTCATGTCTTGTGTGTGCGGTTACCAGCCGCGAACTCATTCGTCACATCTAACTGTACCGCTTTACTTTCACGTATTTGGTAAACGATCGTCCAACTACAGTTTCACTCGTTCTGTTAGAGTGCTGGTAACTTTAACCTTGAACTGAGTAAGTAGAATGCTAGTCGACAGCTGGATATCTGTTTTGCAATTCTTAGTACCCACGTGGATTCTGATTTCCATGGCTCATGACCAGACTGCAACACAAGTCGCATCAATGCAGCCGAACTGTGATTGCATTTTAAAATTCACATCATCTGAATCTGTCAAAAAGACCAATAAAATGCAGAATATTGAATTTCACAGCTAATCAAAATGGGTAGACTTGATTATTTTGTACTAGTAAGGTTGTGTGTCGACTATTTACTACTAGTACTTTTAGGACTATTTAACAAATGAACATTTTTATTATAATCTGTATTTCCCATTTTTATTGCACCATTTCTATCTTTGGGTTTTCTTCAAAGGTCTAGAACATTTTTACCTGAAATTCACTATTATATTTGTAAAGAAACACAAAAAAATACATAAAACACATTTTTTGACGTTACGTCTAAATTTTATCAAAATATTGTTTTCTGAAAACATGGATAACTGCATTTTTTGCCATTTTAATTTAAAACTGGATCTGTTTCAATGAATAATCTCTTGAATACCATTCGTAGTCATAAGTAGATTTTTTTCTGTTAGTAATATTATACACTCATGTACCTGGTGCTTGCGAATATAACTCGTGCTGCGCACTCGTAATATTCATATCCAATCAAAAAGACCATTCGAAATACTACCAAAAAAATATTCGACAAAGTACGACTACTTAATATAGTATTATAACTGAATACTCTCGATTTTACTTTTTTTTCTATTCCACTCTTTTCTCCACTACTAGGGCTGCCTGAAACCAGCCCGAAACTCGTACTTTACCGCATCCTAGCAATGCAATGTCGATAAATAATTAATTTAAGACAATTTTTTTAAATTTTAAAAAATTATGTGATTATTATCTACTATTGGTAGTTTATAAATAATAATAATTATTAAAGTATATACTTATAATTTAGTATTTCGGTATCTTGTAGTCCATGATCGTTTAACATTTGTTACTACGTAAAATTTAAATGATTATGACATGACAAGTGACAATAGTAAAATATCGTTTATATGTTCTTCTGCAGTTTAAATAAAATGACTAAAATATATTTGTGAGTAAGTATTAATATATTTGTATAATAAGTAAAAAGAATAAAGTAAGTATGGCGGGAGATCTTGTGCTGGCCACATCAGATTTTTTAATTAAAATTTTAAAAAGGCACAACTGTTTAAGGGTCTCGTCTCCGTAACAAAATATTGCGTGTTTAGAGGTGTAGCAGTTTCTGCTTTACTCATTGCATATTAAAAATTTGAAGGAAAGACAGGTACTAGATTTTTGTGAAAGAATTAATCTAGGATTATGCCCAGTTAGAATTCTGAAAAAATCTTTGAAATCCATATACAAAATTAATGAAAAAGTGTGTTTTAAGTAATTTTTTACATGCTTTTTCTTATTATTAAGAGATTTATTAGAAAATGTAACTCGGCATAATCCTAGTTGCATTCTTCGTCTGTAAATAAATTTATGAAATTTAGCTTTATCTATAAAACTTCCTGAGCATTGTAGAAATTGCTAGACTGCTTTTCCGTATTTTTAGCAAGCGTTTCTATGCATTAACATAGGACAAACGCGGTGTTGAGCTACGTGGAGTCGATACCCTTAAGTAATCCTTGTACCGATCACAAAACACTCGCTACGTTAGTACATTTTGTGCTGGATTTTGGGAGGTAGACGGGCCTCTTAAGCATCACGGCAAAGATAAAAACCCGTAATGAAAGTTAATTAAAGGCGGCACTAATCTAGTAATCTGGTCCGGCAAATGAAGATTGATTGTACACTGCGCTTTAGTTTAATCTAAAGTCACACGAAGAGATTACACCGACACGTACAGCATTTATTTGCTATCTCAGACTTTCAGGTAGATTCAGTAAATTGAATTGCATGCATTATTAATTCTCAGCAGTCTTAAGAAAATTGCAGATGTATAGAAATAGCGCTTTTATGTAATTGTGAGTAGTGGTGTGCATAAAAGCGGTTTATTTAGTAGCGTGTATTAGTGATTTGTAAATGTATTGTATTATACAGGCTGTTCCACAACTTAGGACAAAAAATTGAGTATATACTGTACGACATGCTGAAACAAAAGTATATATGACTCAGGATGTGTCTAGGATAGATTTACGTAATATCACTAGGATAGATTTACGTAATATCACTTAAGGTAGAAAATCCGTCGGTCATAAGCGTGCGTGATTTCGGTGTGAGGTGAGGCCGAAGCAGTCAAATAATCAGAAATAAATCATTAAAAATCGTAGATTTGGATGTAAATTACAAATCATAGGTATCCAATTAAATAAAAAATATAATTGAAATTTAAGTTTACACTGAAATGCAGTAGTAGTACGTCAAAAACATAATTTTTCTTGAGACTGGAACCTTTTGCATGCGATTTCTCAACCATTATTGCGGTGACTCATATTTTTTATTTTTCTAATAAATACCTCAAATATCAAAGAATAACATATTCGTTTTCCAAATATGTGTTGGGTTGTTATGATATAAAATTTTCTAATCGTTTAGTAAATCTACTGGTAACCTCCATATACGCAATGTATTTTAGCGCGTTTTTGTGTCAACTTTAAATTCAATTATCTTCGTTATTTCAACGGTTACCTATAAATTTTAATTTTTATTCAAATTCTACGACTTGTAATGAATGCTGTATATTAATTTAAGTCATATTTTGGGTTGTCACTACCCATGGATTTACTACCTTAAAGTACAAGAATAAGATATTTTTAAACTCACGGTAAAAATTTAACTGTCAAGAAGAATTAATTTTAATATATCTGTGTAATATTACATTGTGTAAAAGTAGATCCTTTGAGAATTGTAATAAATTGTTTTGAAATAAAACAGGAAGCTATAAAGCGTTTATAAATTTTTCATACGTTTTTAAAAAGTGGATTTGAAGTGAACTTTGACCTTAAGACGATCCTCTACCGTGCCAGAAAACAGCCAAAAACATGGATTTCGCGCGCCACTCCACAGCGTTTATAGTTTTGTTAAATTGTTGAAGATAAAAGTACAATCTACAAAATGATCGATGCAGAATTTTAAAATTTTGCTTTAAAATCGAAATATGTTAATTTGAATTTTGACAATTTTTGTTAATTTTTGAACACAAATATCTTCTATTTTAAAACGAATTTAAAAAATTTGATCGATTGTTTCGTAGATCCAAGTTTTGTTAACAACATATTACAATTTGAAATTTATTCATTTATAAATAAAAGCTGTACAGTGGCGCGCGAAAACCTCCTTTTTTAAAAATATTGCAGTTTTTTTTATAATATGGGTCTCTAAATTATTTTTTCCCCTCAAACATATATTACTTGTTATTATTATGTTTAACAAAACAATAAACGCTATAGCATAGCGTGCGGAATCAATGTTTTTGACTTTTTACTGCCATGGGTAGAGGATCACCTTAAGGGTCTTTAATTTTCAGTATATGCAATTAATATATAATAATAGAAATAATACAACATTGCAAAACACTTTCATGAATCATTCACTAATTTTATTCTAAATTCAAGCCAGAAATAATTATTTCAAGCTTTTCATTAAAATAGATATTCTCAATACAAACATCTCAGAGAATTACATGGGTTGCATATTATTACCAAATTACTAACATTGGGATGTTACATATTACTATGGGTGGACATTAGCAATCGCTAGGATATTAATAGGATGTTAATAGCCAAATATAAATGACACGCCGGAATGCTCACATTCTTGAAATGTTCTGGGGATTTTAATTTGTCAAGTGGGTATTTTTATTCAGGAATACTTAATTAAAACTTTGATTCTTATTTTCTGTTTAATCTATAATCGTATTAATTCCTTTGTGTCTAACTTTTGACGGTATTATAACCATGACTTAGGTTCAACGAGCTACATTGATCTATAAATAGAAATTGTCTTACACAATAGATATTAATAGAAAGCCTAACTATGATTTAATAAGCAGGAGTTCGTAGTTCGAAATATGCGGAAAATGTGCAGAATCTTCCCTTCAAACTTAAGTTTTACTTTATTTATTAGTTTACAAACGCTTGGTAGAAACTTTGAGTCTTAAGAGCATTCTGTACAGGAAGAATGTACACGTTAAAGCATTTTACACTCATACACCTCATCGACACATGGTTGCACATTTTAACAAAAACAAATTTTTATATGGTAGATAAGGGATAAAACTTCGTTCTATTAGTGCAAATTTTTTTTTCAGCACGTTCAACGGTCGAAATTACTTATTTTCAACCGCTTGCAGGCGTTTAGAAGCACCTACAGATTTTTCTTTATGTTTCGCAGAACATGATATTTTAAACTTGAATCATGTAGTTTAAAGTTTAATCTACGTTGGAGTAGTGTTATTTTTTAGAAAAAACTTTCTGATTTCGAGAAAATTAGAGGTAGAAAAATGTGAATTTTTGTAGTTTTCTTTATTTTATAAACTAAAACTTCGGTGCAAAACAGAAAAAATGGCATTAATAGAACGAAGTTTTATCCCTTATCTACCATATAAAAATTTGTTTTTGTTAAAATGTGCAACCATGTGTCGATGAGGTGTATGCGTGTAAACTGCTTTTTACGTGTACATTCTTCCTGTACAGAATGCTCTTAAATAAAATTTGATTGTTAAATGTTTGAAATTTTTGAGTTACTGTAAATGTAAAATTCGTATTCTAAAACGTGCTTATCCACTAAATACTCGAAATTTTGACCCGTTACAATATCTCTGTTAGAATATGAGGCGAGAGGTAAAAAGTTGTAATAGTATTTGAACCTGACTTACTAGAATCACGAGTGGGTATAAAAAATTCCTAGTTTTTTGGAAAATACAATTAATGTTTAATGATCATTAAAACTTTTGTCTTTGATATAAATTCTAAGATTTGTTGACGTCATTAACAGACAAATATGGACAATGGGCGGTATGTTACAAGTATTAAACCTGTATTTTTAATATTTGTGAGTCATTGATAATATACAGGCTGTTCCACAACTTAGGACAATATATTAAAGGGTATACAGGGTGTCTATTTAACTCGGGCCACTATTGGTAATTCCTAAACTAGAACAGATACGACTTCGGTTAAATTAGACAAAAGTTACCTTATCAGAAGGCCATTCCAGTGATGTTTTTGTTTATCCAAAAATATGCACAGGTAACTAGATAGAGCAAAAACTTTTATTTTTTTAAATGGCAATCACAGTTAGCTATGGCATCATTAAAAGGAGTATTTTTTTCTCTTTTCAACTGTATGTAAATTTTCATCATTTATTTTTTAAATAAATGTTTTATTTACACAAAACATAATATACTTAATTCTAATGGCACTTATTAAAGTAGGCTTTGATAAGAACAATTTAAAACGATTTATATTGTTTTAAACATTTTTCTCGTATTGCTGTCAGTTTTTATATTGTTAAAAGTAGTTTTTAGTACTGTTGTCATATTAAATTGTTTTTATCAAGGCCTACTTTAATAAGTGCCATTAGAATTAAGTGTATTTGGTTTTGTGTAAATAAAACATTAATTTAAAAAATAAATAATGTAAATTACATACAGTTGAAAAGAGAAAAAAATACTCCTTTTAATGATGCCATAGCTAACTGTGATTGCCATTTAAAAAAATAAAAGTTTTTGCCCTATCTAGTTACCTGTGCATATTTTTGGATAAACAAAAACATCACTGGAATGGCCTTCTGATAAGGTAACTTTTGTCTAATTTAACCGAAGTCGTATCTGTTCTAGTTTAGGAATTACCAATAGTGGCCCGAGTTAAATAGACACCCTGTATACTGTACAACAAAAATAATTTTTTTTAAATTCGAAAAGTTAGGGTAGTTTACTTGACGTGTGTACATTTTAAGTATCACTGTTTTGATGATATATTTGATAAATTGACATTTATTAGTATTAGATATTATGTAAACAATTACTTTCATTGTAAACGATTTGAAAAAAATTATTAAAAATAACTACCGACACCAGTGGCAAAACATATTTGCTTAATACAATGCATTTTTTGCGGATTTAAAAAAATTCTTTTTGTTTCATGACAATTTATTGTCCTAAGTTGTATATCATAATATATTTGAACATAAGATGGTTGTATGTATTTCATAAAATATAATTCATTTCAGCAGGATTATTTCTTTAATTTATTTTTTGAACGATACGTAAACTAAAAGAAAACAATATAAAAGATTTTGAAACTTTTGGTTTAAGCTGTTTGTAATTTAATAATAAATTCAATGTTATGCAGCAGACATTTTAATATAACTCGGGCGAAGTTGTTTCCAATATCGCGGTTTTATTAAAACTACAACATGATGTATTTGGCAGTGTACCTAAAGCTCTTGTAATATAAACCCGAATTTATTTCCGTACTAAAATACTGTTTTATTTTTTATCAAAGTTATTTATGTGGTAAAATATATTACGAATAAATAAAATGTCAAACGGTTATATTTTGCAACATCCTCATAACTTCAGAGTCAAAAGATTCTAATTTAATTATTACATAATCATTTAGTTTTATAAGGTTTACATTTATGTTAATTTTTAAGAGAGTTTAAAACATCTAATTAAATACGAGCATTCACAGTGCTTGAACGTAAATATAAAAGTCGTCTATTTTTTTCGAATTCCAAGAATACTCTCGATATTACTTTTTTTTATTTCACTTTCTTCCCCACTACTACGGCTGCCCGAACCCAGCCCGAAACTCGTACTTTCCCGCATCCTAGCTATGCAATGTAATTTCGAAGTTGAAAAATACTATAAACATGGCTCCAGTATTTCCATAATAACTTCTGTATTTTTTAAAGAAATTAAGTAACAAAAATTATTCGAAAAAGGAAGCTTAGCTGCATGCTTCTTGCTTTTTTAATTTTTCTTGCCATTTATAGTAACCGAAAAAAATCATATCTAATAATGACAAAAATTTTAATTTTTTTTTACTTCTAATTCCTAGATCAAAGACAAAAAATAAAAATATAGAAGCATTAAGACATCCTTTGTTAATACACTCATATCTAAAAGCATCATAATATTTCAATGATTATTAAGCAAACGTGGGAGGCGTACACCTCTGCAACGCTGTCAAATTTTAGGGTTAGACGTAACCTTAAAACTAAATGCTTATGTGAATGAGGCTGTTACCTTTAAAATAACCTGATTTATTTCACGTTTTGGTTGTTAATTTGTAGTAAATTAAAATCGAATTTGGGAAAACCTCAAAAGTATGTCATCAAATTATCTAATTGGATTTAAGGAAAAGTAAACAAAACTTATGTACAAAATCGAAATATCAAATAATAATATTTATAACTTATGATGCATTTTTACCTCTCGCCTCATATTCTATAAGGGAGGTATTGTGATATGTCAAAATTTTCGAGTGAGAGTAAGAATTTAACATTTTCGAGATGATGTCTGTATGTAACTAAAAAAATATTAAACATTAAAGTTCCAAATTTATATTTAAGGTTTTATTATGAATCTTAATAACCCATAATTTTGGTACCAATCCATACTTCGGAAGTAGTACTTTTTTAAATATTTCGATAAATAATTATATAAGACAATTTTTACCTCTCGCCTCATATTCTATAAGAGAGGTATTGTAATGGGTCAAAATTTTCGAGTATGAGTTTTTGGTGGATAAGCACGTTTCAGGGTCTCTAGAATACGAATTTACTATTTTCACGATGATGTCTGTGTGTGTGTGTGTGTGTGTGTTTGTGCGTTTGTATGAACCGACGATTTTTCGTCCACGATAACTTAAAAAGTATCAAACCGTTTATAACCAAATTTCATATTTAAGGTTTTAATAAGTATCTTAACACCGGATAAGATTTTGGTAGAAATCCGCAAACCGGAAGTAGTACTTTTAGAAGTTTGGAAAAGTTTTCCTTAAATATATTGGTACATTATTTATTTATGACAATTTTTGCAATTAAAAATAAAAGAAATTGTGATTATCTATGTGTACAGTTAATTATAAATACAAATTGCTGAATCTGGAAGTATTTAACAATAAAATAAAGTACAATTAATATTCTATTTTTTTGAAATTCCAGTAAGTATCTTGTTGTCCATGATATGAAATTTGTTTCTACATAAAATTTTAATTATTATGACAGTGACAGTACAGTTGACATCTTTTGCTTGCATATTGGTTTACATTATCGTTTACATATTACATGAACATGAAACTATTAAAATGTAAGTAAAACTATTTATTAGATTAGTAGAATAAGCAGAATTAGGCGAGAGGTCGTGTGGTGGCCACAGCAGATTTTTTTATTTTAAATGAAAGATTATGTGATTATTATCTACAATCGGTATTTTAGAAATTTTTCTGTATGTGGTATCATTTAAGAATAATTAAAGTATATACTTATAATTTTATAATTATGATTATGACATGAGAGTGACAGTGACATTTATATCTTCTTCTGCAGTTTCAATAAAATGGCTACCTAAAATTTGTGAGTAGTAGTATCTATATATTAATATTTGTATAATAAAAAGAATAAAGTATGGCGGGAGGTCTTGTGCTGGCCACATCAGATTTTTCTATACACAATTGCAACTAGTAATAAAAATTTTAACTATTAAATCCAATTGTATGCAGTTAATACGGTACATTATTAATCGTATAATAATCATAAACTTTTTCCTAGAAGTTTCATTATGATATTTTTCAAAGAATCGTATTAACATTATAATTAAGTAATTAATTCCAATTATGTACTTTATTTTCTAGGGCTAAACAATATTTAAATATTTATCTAACAAAGTTGAAATTACTTATACAAGGAAATACAATAAACCGTAAGGCATCCTTGAAAAACTGCACAAATAATACGGATCATTACACATTAACAGTTCTTGCAATTATGTCGCGTTATTGGGTGTAGCGACCTCACATACTGTGAGACATCGGTATAAACATACAGGGTGTTACTATACTCCAGAAAAAATATCTAAATGACTCGGCAAAGATGTCATATCTTTTTATTACACAATGTCGAGGTTTTTGCTAGAAACTCTGACCCAATCTCAGAGACTCGGTTTTGGTAGACACTCTGATTGCATAGAATAAATAAAAAATCTGATGTGGCTAACACATGACCTCTCGCCATACTCTACTATTTTTTATTTTTCTAATAAACGTTATAAAAAATTGCCTTTATCCGGTAGCATTAAAGAACTGTAGTAAAATTTTCAAAAAATTATCAAATAAAACATTGAAATCTTGTAATCCATGATCGGTTGATTTGTAAAAAATATTGATAGGTGAGACGGGTGACACGTTGGCACTAACGCCATATAAGTCATAAGTAAAATATTAAATGTAGTAACTGAACGGAGGATGGCTTCAACACAGAAGAGTTTTCCTGTGAATGAATGTTTTGATTCAGCTGATGCAAATTTCTGTGTTTGAATAAGGTTTTAATTTGTATATTTTAAATGGGCACCGGATTGTACGTATACATTATATATGGCGGGAGGTTGTGTGCAGGCCACATCAGATTTTTCTCTCTAGGGAATAAATTTGATTCAAATTTCAAAGTTCACTCGCGTTTTAATGAAAATTTAAATCGGCCTTTTGCAAACGACAAAGGTGGCGCGCCCGCATAAATCGCCATTTGCATTTACTGATAACACCCAACACGGAAGTTCAAAACCGTTGAGGATTTTCCTACTTAAGATGATTTCCATGTTATGATAATGCCAATGATAATAATCAATAGAAGTTTTCTTTATTTGCGCTTTTTTGTATTTGAGCTTAAGGCTCGGGAATAGCTACTATAAAAGTGTCGTTCGTACTTTACTAATAACTTAATTCAGGTGCACTTTAGAGAAAAAATTTATTTGCAAAAAATGTCTATAATTTTATGCTTAACATCGGATTGATTCAAAAATGTCAAAGTTCTCAAAAAAACAAATTTCAAAATTTGATTTTTTTTAAATTAGAAATTGGGAATAGTTTTTGAAAAAATATTGACAATCCGATGTTAAGATACTAATGTAGATTATGTGTAATTTTTTTGAAAAAGATATTTCAATCGTAGCATGAGTTATTAGTAAAGTACGATTTTTGATGTTTTTCTAGACTTTCCATTATTCAAAACAAGTGCGAAAAGTCAGAAAAGACAATACATATATTTAGTATACTGTAACCAAAATTTGGTTCATAAAGCACTCGAAATGCACGAGTAATTAATTTAATAAGGAACTACTACACGCTAACTATACTAGCACCTTAAACGAGTAGATAAAGACTACTTTTTCGTATTGTGCTTTGATTATTTAGCTTCCGGATAAAGTCACAGTTACCTTATCTATCATACAATAATAATATTCTATATTTTTATCATAAATGTTATAATTTTAATCGTACAACTGTTATTATCTTTTAATATGCAACATTTATTGAGAATTATAAACAACATAATACATTAGTTAATTATAATATCTTAGATACTTATAATTCATTAGTTACGAACTAAATACGTTAGATGCAACCATAAAGTCCTGGACAACTTATCTATCAGGTATATAAGTGATGAATATTATTATTTTTTAATATTTTTTGCACTTCCGAGACTAAAATTCTTCTTTAGTCTTTATTTTTAGAGAGAAAGGTTCTAAATTTGATCCCAAGGGATTATTTTTCATATTTAATCCCGTTGTCAAGGAATTGAATTAATTAATCCCGTAGTCAAATAAAAACGTGCTATTTGTTACAGAGTATCTATGGTAACAATATAAATATTTGTCATAAAATTTACGGTCAAAATTACAAAATGTGTATTCTTTTAAACTATTTTGCATTTGTTTGAGGATGAAGTGCAAAAAATAGCGTATATACCACAGTACCTTTAATCCCTCAGGTGATTATTTCCCTCACCTTCGGCTCGTGAAATAAACTTCACCCTCAGGATTAAATCATGCACTTTAGTCCCTCAATATATAATATACTATTTTTCACGTGTTATAATTTTATAAAAAGATAATAGATAAAGGTTATAATAAGGGTGGAAAAATTTGGTTAGCCCTCGGACAAAGTGTTAGGCAACTTATCTATCACATAAATGATCCATCAATATTCTTTTCATAAGTGTTATAATTTTAATGCAATGTGTTTACAAACTGACAAATAAGTTGTACAGGAAAAGGTACAGGTAGTAATTTAAGGGCAGACCGGCTCTTAAGTGACTTGAAGGTTCAACTTTTTTATACCTGTAGATCTTGTTTAGCATACAAAGGAACTGCTTCAATTTTACGCTCAAAATGATTTATTTTCGTGGTAGATTCATTATTACAACTAATAATGAAACATACGTAAGGATTATACAAAACTAATAAATTTTTTGGGTAGTATACACAAGCATTTACGTTTTTAAAAATATTTTAAACCTTGGCTATCTACCCAAACTTAGGTATTAGACCGGGAGCTCATGACAGGTGATTTCATACAGCATGCTTTTTGGAGTATAGCATATTGACCCTATGACAACATAAAAAAACGGGTATGAAACCCTTGCACGCTTTCCGGTCATATGGAAAATTTCCACTTGCACGAAATTTTCCACCCTTGGGCCAACGAGGACTGCATGCCAATTTGGTTATAGGTGTTTTATGACACAAATATTAATTCTTTTCATCGACATGCTGTATGAAAACGCGGCAAATCATATTTTTATTACAAGATCACGTGACCGTTTGAGCCCTTTGGGATGCTGCGAATCGCATGCCTTAAGACTTTGAATGTGTTTAAGTTTCTTTTGATAAAAGGGCATGCATTATTAAATCAGAGACAAACATAAAAATGCAATTTTCTATATGACCGGAAAACGCTTTTCTTTGTTGTCATAGGGTCAATATTCTATCCTCCAAAAGGCATGCTGTATGATATGGGAGACCATCACCTGTCATGAGCTCCCGGTCTATATATTCAATTCTAGTTAGGTGCCTTGAAATAAGTAATTGTATTAATAAAATGTTTTTAAATTTTGAGTCAAAGTTGGATTGCGACTAAAGTATTAAACTGGCTTCAGAGGAAAAGGTCAACAACAAG
This sequence comes from Agonum fuliginosum, assembly GCA_947534325.1. Classification (NCBI taxonomy): domain Eukaryota; kingdom Metazoa; phylum Arthropoda; class Insecta; order Coleoptera; family Carabidae; genus Agonum; species Agonum fuliginosum. The sequence continues at coordinate 759,603 of OX384045.1, read as the reverse complement.
TGTTTCGAAACATTCATTATATATACAAACACACGCCATTACAAACTTGGAAGGGGCAACCCAACATAATGTGCTTCATCCAGGGATTAATTAAATTTGAAAAATATTGTAAAAGTGTTTTCGTTGCGAGTAAACTGTCAGTATATTATTGTTTTCGGGATAATGTTTTTATAAACATTTAATAGAGAAAGAATGGATCTACAGATGTGCCTCTTTAAACTTTTAAAAATTTCTGTCATGAGATGTAACAATATTAAGTTTGCATAATATTTTTTTATAATCATGTACATCTGTAAGATCCATTCATTCTCTATTTATCCTTGTTGAAATAAAATTTGATCATTCTTGTATTGGCAACAAAACCCTCGCTACGTTAGTACATTTTATTCTGGATTTTAGGAGGTGGACGGGCTTCTTAAGCTAGATTCAGACCTACCTTGTAAGAATAAGAGGCTAATTTAACCAACCAGGACCCAACGTTAGTACTTAGGAGGAAAAAATCGACTACATCAATGAGTAAAAGAAATGAAGAATTGTTTTTTTAATAAATTGACTGAATTCTCCAAGAACTTATCTACTTTTGTTAGTACTTACAACTGAAATTAGAATTTTGTAGAAGCTCTGGTTGGTTAATTCAGCACTTATACTTATAACTTTTAAATTTTTTTATTGAAACTTCATGTTATTTGAAAGCGATTGAAAGTACTGATTACTGATTGTTATTAATAAAGCTGTAATTAATTTTTAAAGTTTGTGTGACGTAGATGTATAGCTGAAAATCTTTTCAAACCATGGGACTGGAATTATAATGTACCTACTCATGAAACTGTTTCTAAACGTTACAAAATATAAAATACAATTTGGTAGTTTCTTTATTACTGTAAGCAAGAATACACAAATATTAAAGAACTTTTTGAAAACTTTCATGGCAATAACTCATTTTTAAGGTCTCCTTTCAATATAATTGACTGGATTGATAATTTGCTACCAGAAGCATCGAAATCAAAATACTTAAGTATAAGTACCAGTACTACCTATGGTCAGTACTTGATACCAAGTACATTTTCAAGTTAAGCTTCGCAGTACTTAAGTAAAGTATAAGTTTTTCTTGTCAAAAGTACTTAACACTAAGTATTTTTTAAAATTAATATAATAAATTACATGGTTTGTAACATTTGTAACCTTATTACATTCGATTATTATCTTTTTTTTATCGAGGAAGATTAATTCACAGAGAAAATGTCGTATTCTGTCGCTGTGGTCGCAGGTTGAACAGTATAATACTCAAACTATTGAAAAAACTTAAGTACTTTTACATTATTTCAGTATTATTGAAAAAATTAAGTATTTAAAAAGTACTTCAGTATTATTTACGATTATGAAATGAAAATAAGTCTTAAGTACAAGTTTTTATTTTAGTAGGTACTTAAAATTTTAAAGTAATAAAATTTATACTTAAGTACAAGTATTAAGTACTAGTTGTTATTAAAAATTTATACTTAAGTACCTAAATACTTAAGTAATGCCCAGCTCTGTTTGCTACTATGGTAAAGTATTGGGTAGGTCTGAATCAAGTTTTGAAGATTGGTAAAAATTCTTAACTGTTTCTAAATGTTACAAAATATAAAATACAATTTGGTAGTTTCTTTATTACACAAATATTTAAAGAACTATCAACTTTTTGAAAACTTTTTCATGGCAATAACTCATTTTTGAGATCTCCTTTCAATATAATTGACTGGATTGATAATTTGCTACTATGGTAAAGTATCATCAAGCTTTGAAGATAAAAGTAAAACTTCTTTCCTACCTTATTCCCTCTGAGGGATCACATAACTGTTGTAACACCCTTCAGCACACAATAAAATCCCCATGTTGTTGTATGAACTCAACACTATGCACAGTAACAACAACACAAGTAGGTTAGCTTGACTTGAACCCTGGCTTCGCCTCAGTCTGTTGTACGGAGTAACGGACACAAACCGCGCACAACACTACTGAGTTACCTGCGCACACTGACAAGACCGACACAACCGGTTGCTTTTATATCTCGCCCTTCTACCAAACGCACACCTGGAGCGCAGCATCGCGGCTTTGTTGATGGTTGAGAACCGCACACACACACAAGGGATTGGGAATTTGAATAGGGTATTTTACCAGTAGCAAATTAGCAATCCAGTCAATTATATTGAAATACATCAAAAATTAATTATTGCCATGAAAAAAGTTTTCAAAAAACTAACCCGTAAAAACAAAGTTTTTGACTATAAATCCTGTATATATGAGACTCGATCGATATTTATTTATATTTTTGTTTTCATTGTAACTCTTTCTTAGACAGTGTGTTTCAAGAAAGAGTTAAAAAGAGTAGGGTATGGCGGGAGGTCTTATGCTGGCCAAATCAGATTTTTTCTTGTGCCAAAGTAAATGTTTGGTCACAACGAGTCTATGTACCAAATTTCAGAGTTAAAAAGCGTAAGGTATGGCGGGAGGTCTTGTAGTCTCCACATCAGATTTTTTCTTGTGCCAAAGTAAATGTTTGGTCACAACAAGTCTATGTACCAAATTTCAGATTGATTGGATATGGGAAAATGGGTTTGGGGTATGGCGGGAGGTCTTGTGCTGGCCACATCAGATTTTTTCTTATGCCAAAGTGCATTGTTAGGTGACAAAAGTCTATTTGCAAAATTTCAGCTCGATAGGGTCCCGGGAAGTGGTTTATTTTTGATTTTAACTTTCTTCACTACTAGGGCTGCCTGAAACGAGTCCGAAATTCATTTTGAAGTTGAAAAATACTGTAAAAGTGTTTTCGTTGTGAGTAAACTGTCAGATTATTATTGACTTCAGGATAATGTTTTTATAAACATTTAATAGAGAAAGAATGGATCTACAGATGTGCCTTTTTAAAAATTTTTAAATTAATCTATTGGATTTTTTTGATTATTTATTTAAATTAAAATGCGACGTTTCGACTTATATTGAGGTCATTATCAAGCAAAGTTACATTAAAAAAATTACAAGACTGAAGAAAAAATAGAAAATTTGGGGATCACCAAAGCGTTTGGGTCATTGCGAGACCGAAGAAGGTCGACAATTTGAACATTTGTTATAAAACGTGCACAAAACATTACCTTTAAAATAAGGTGAAACTCGACAGAGTTGTGGTGGTCATCCAAAAAAAAAAACTGTACGTTGCATGGAAGTTCTAAACTATCTACGATTATGATTTTTATGACTCTTTAGTGATCCCAATTTTTGTTCTTCGCACTCGTTCAAAACTTATAGCTCCGTCCCGGGACTTTCGGGATATCCTGTATATCCATACCGATGACTTGTATATACTAAAAATAACACATTATCTTTTTTATTTGTTACTGTATTTATTTTTAAATATAGTTCAATGATAAATGTGTTTTAAACCAATCAATTAAACAAGCTTTGAAAATAATTTAAACATTGGTTTTAGCAAAATATAGGTACTTTTGTACTTTTACTATTGTTTTTACGGTATTTCCAAGAAAAAGAAAAGATTATTTATAATCAATTACAAGGTACAAATTACAAATGTTGTATAAAAAAAATATGTAAAACATTTTAAGAATCTATGCCGATAACAGTTAACATCTCAGCATAGTTTGTATTTTTTGTCGTAGAATTTTTTGCAGACGTACAAAGTGTACTACTATTAGTATTAATGAATATTTAAATATGTGGTTAATTTTAGTATCAATAGCGGATCTACTAATATCTGTTTTCAGTTTAATAACATGCTAGTAGATTAGTGCAGGTAATTATAAATATTCACAGAATGATACATCATAATATTGACAATTTTACTTAACGTGCATTTTGGTATTTAAAAAAAGAATTCATATTTAATTATTAGAATTTATAGATAAACTACGAACAATCATATCGGCTGGTAATCGCACACAGCCCCGTCTCATTGAAGTTGGCCCAGACGTAAAAAAGTCGTTTTTTGTTGTACAAAAATTTAAATAAAAATCTAAATACAAGTATAATGTACTGTATCTTATATTTATTGAAAACTGCAATACATATTTTACACAATCTCAAAAAATCTACAGTCGAAACTTTATGGAACAAAAAAATTACAACTATTTTAATTCATTTTAGCATAGTATCTACAAGTCCTAAATATACTTTTCTGGAGAAAAAATCCCAAATATTCTACAGTCTGTGTCACAATTCTTTGATTAAAAATTTATTCGGTTCCATAAAGTTCCGACTGTTGATTTGATTTGAGATTGTGTAAAATGTATTGCAGTTTGCAGTTTTCAATAAATATAAGATACAGTACATTATACTTGTGCTTTGATTTTTATTTAAGCTTTTGTAAAACAAAAAAGACTTTTATACCTCTGGGTCAAGTTCAATGGAACGAGGCTCGTATATAGAATCAGAAAGAATGAAAGCTTTGTCAAAATATTTTTGTAAATTAAAAATCATACCAAATATTCGTGACCGAGGTAGGGTTAACTGTTGTTTGATGTTTATATTTAGCTTTGGTGGAAAAGGAATAAAGTTCTGAATGTTTTATTTGGGTTTTTAAAGCCGGAATGTAAAACAAATATCCAAACTAACACCAGCAGGTATACGAAACACACCTGGTAGGTACAAGAATCATTATTTACAGACCAGAATCGTACGATTTGTTTACACAAGAATTCTTTCATTCTTTTAAAATTTGATTGATATTGATACTGGTAAGATTCGTCAAATAGCGGCGCCGCTAAATTGAATCTCCAATGAGTCTTGGAAAAGAAGAGTTTTTAATTCATCGATGGCCTCAAAACAGTTAATTTTTTACAGGACTCCTTGTATGAACATATTAATATAATTTTTTGTACGGTCATATCATAGCAGTGCGCTATAAAAAAACGTCAAATCAATGCAAACAGTTTAGATTTTCAATTTTCCTCATATACACTACTAATAATCCTACAAATAACCATTTACTATAATTAGTTGTACCATTTTTACCTTCCGCTTACCTGTAAAGGAAGGTATTGGAATCATATAAAAAATCGGGGTGTGAGTTTTAACTGCATGAGCACGAATTAGGGTCCTTACAACTCATTTTTGATAGTTTCCCGATGATGTCTGTATGTATGTGAGTATGTGTGTATGTGTGTGGTCCGGGCCGATGCCGTATGTCGCATAACTCAAATACGAATTACCCAAAAATTTTGATATTTGGTATTTTACAATTGTATACGAATAGGAAGAGCTCATTAGATTTTGGTAGAAATATCTTCACCGGAAGTGATATTTTTTGAAGATAGAAAAAGATAATTGTCAAAAATTTATATAAATTTGGATAAATATAGTATTTATTTGAGGCAACTTACGTTATAAAAAAATTGTCTTTATCTGGTAGCACTAAAGAACTGCAGTAAAAATTAAAAAATAAATTTATCAAATAAAACGTTGAAATCTTGTAATCCATGTTCAGTTGATTTTTGTTTCTGCATAAAAAATATTGACAGATGAGATGGGTGACAATTTGGCATACTAGCGCTATATAAGTCATAAATAAGCTATTAAATGTAGTAACTGAACGGAGGATTGCTTCAACACAGAAGAGTTTTCGTGTGAATGAATCTTTTGATTCAGGTGATACTAGTTTCTGTGTTTGAATATTTTAGATTTTTATTTATGTTTTAAGTCTAGATATGGCGGAAGGTTGTGTGATGGCCACGTTAGATTTGTATTTTTCATTTGAAACTACGAAACCTTTATCTGTTGTTTGCAATTAAGAATTCGTCCACCTGTAGGTTTTGAAGCCCGCCCGCTTGGATCACAGCCGCCTACACACGTTCTTTGTGATAACTGTAAAGCCAAACATTCGTACAAGCGATTAGCACCATTGTACCGGCAATTTGCAAACCAACGTTGCTTAATACCTTCGCTAATTATACCTGACTGGCACTAATTGAAAACTTGTCAATGAAATTTATCTGTCGCAGAAACTCTAAAATCACTCGTTAAATCACTCGGCATTTGTTGAAGATAAAAGTACAATCTACAAGATGCAGAATTTTAAAACTTTGCTTTAAAATCGAAATTTGTTCATTTATAATATCAGATGTGCATTATTTCTTTCCGGAAATTTTTTGAGTGCTTTCCAACAACGTCGTAATGAGCTCGAGTGGTACACGATAAAAAAATTCCTGGACATGAATGAATGCACGAGTGCATATTCGGTAAGAAAATCGCAATGACACCGCCGCTCTATTTTTGAATTCTTTTTACAATAGAAACTTGAAATATTTACTAAATTTGTATTTAACATTAATAAATATGTATTATTTACCTTATTGATTGCATATTTAATAAAAATAACAATTAATTGCATATTTATAATAAAAATAACAATTTAACCAATTTTTAATTTAATGTCAAAGTGACAGATATGACGATAAAGTTTCCGCTTATTAATTTCAGTTAAGTTACTCAAGTTACTAATAAAAAATTTCACTCATAGTTTTTCATCCAATCAAAACACAGTATTTTGCTGAATTGTACCAATCACAAACGAACTACAGTGACAATTTTCACTAGTGAAAATTACACTGACAATTTTCACTAGTGAAATTGCCGCGAAGCGTTGCTTAGATATTATGTCAGTTGATGATTGTTTTATAAATGCATTACTTTTTTTGGAATAAATAAAATAATTCGAGAAATTGTCAAGGCGAATACCATACGTGACTATGATTTTTTGGTAATTTTTGCCGTCTGGTCATGACTGCTTGTTGCAATTATAGTCACTAATGGTATTATATATGAAAATTTTTATATAACCATGGTTACTATTATTGTAACCAATTCATCCATTGGCTGTTATTTGTGTCATGCGATTTTCATTTGAATTTTGACAATTTTTGTTATTTTTTGAACACATATATTTTATTTTTAAACGAATTTAATAAATTCGATCGGTTATTTCGCAGATCCAAGCTTTGTTGACAACATATTAAAATTTTAAGTTAATTCCCTCTTTTTTTTACAAATTTTGCAGTTTTTTTTACAAATATGGCTGCCAATATTATTTTATAATATGCCTACATGCCTAGACTTTACTATTTAACGCTTGTTGAAGTGATAAGTTACCGTGTGTGCGGTTACCAGCCGTCAGCTGACTGCACTTACAAAGTGTACCCCATAAATAATCTGCTATGATCTATAATTATTTGTGATTGTATGTACTAGCTTGCACTGTCCTTGTGAACAGAGATTAATGTTCGTAGCACCTGCATTATTTTTTATAAACATTACACAATGGAATAATTTTAACACTAAAAATTTTCCGTATTGTTTTGATACTCTTTAATACTAGGAAAAATTAATAGCACATTAAAACAATGAACTACTTTTACCATTAAGTATAAAAACTTTTGTCGCATATGTTAGTAAATACACGTTCGAATATCTAAGTTGATATAGAATTAATATTTTAAATGTTCAGGAAATTTTCCTGTTGCAAAGTAGTTATTCCATTCACCCAAAAATTTTATGGAAAATAACAGTTATATTTTAAATAGCTTTACATGCTAATTTGTAAATAAATGTAATAATTGATTATCTGAAATTCTTTTCCTGAAAAACCTTCCGTAACAGCTAGAAAGTAAATGTACGTAATACGTAAGTTAATTTTAGATATTAGGTCCTTCAAAGTTTGAACTGGAGTTTAATTAATTCTTAAAACACAATTTCGCCAGGTATTTTAAGATATATTCCTTTTTGAACAATTTACATAATAAGTTCAATTAATTTAATTAATAAATAATATAGCATTATTCATTACATAACTGAAATACAGAAAAGTACTTCATCAGTTAATTAACCTACATGATTAGTTTACTTATATAAGTTCAGTTACATTATTTCTTTGTCATATTGTCAAAATGTAATTTGTAATTAAAGTTCTTAAAATAGAATCATTGAAAAATTCAATCGATTCCAAAAGCATTGTGTTTTCAATGTCAGTACTATACCTACATGCTCTATTCACAAATGAATTCTTTGAGAACTCTTTTATGCTTCTTAATCCTGCAAAAGAAATCACTGTTTTGGAGCTATTAATGAATTAAAATTCTTCTTTTCCAAGACTCATTGAATTTTATTGAATTTAAGTAATTAATTAAGCAAAACAGATTTAGATGTTATACTGAAATTTGATGTTTGATAATTGAAGTAAATAAAGTGCTGTCATTACCAACCTCCTAAAAAATCTTATGTGGCCAGCACAAGACCTCCCGCCATACCTACTTTATTCTTTTTACTTATTATACAAATTAATATATTAATATAATAGGTACTAGTACTCAGATATATATTTTATTTAAACTGCAGAATAAGATATGAACGAAATTTTACTATTATTGTCACTGTCATAATCATTTAAATTTTACGTAGTAACAAAAATGTTAAATGATCATGGACTACAAGATACCGAAATACTAAATTATAAGTATATAGGTACTTTAATTATTTCTTCTTAAATGATACCAGATACAGAAAATTTATAAAATACCGATTGTAGGTAATAATCACATAATCTTTCATTTCAAATAAAAAATTTGTCTTAAATTAATTATTTATAGAAATATTTTTAAAATGTACTACTTTTGGTTTGTAGATTGAAACCAAAAATATAATGGCTTATTAAGATTCGTATCAGAACCTTTGATATTTTAATGTTTGATATTTTTACCTTCCGCTTACCTGTAAAGGAAGGTATTGGAATCATGCTAAAAATCGGGTAGTGAGTTTTTAGTGGATGAGCACGAATTAGGGTCCTTACAATTCATTTTTGATAGTTTCACGATGATGTCTGTATGTATGTGTGTGTGTATGTGTGTAGCTATGTGGTCAGAGCTGGATTTCTGTCAGTCGGATAACTCAAATACGAATTACCCAAAAATTTTGATATTTGGTATTTAACATTTGTATATAAATTGGAAGAACCCATTAGATTTTGGTATAAATATCTTCACCGGAAGTGATATTTTTTGAAGATTGAAAAGATTAATTGTCAAAAATTTATATAAATTTGGATAAATATAGTATTTATTTGTAATAAGAATAAGAGGCAAAGTTATTTGCAACTTACGTTATAAAAAAATTGTCTTTATCTGGTAGCATCAAAGAACTGCAGTAAAATTTAAAAAATAAATTTATCAAATAAAATGTTGAAATCTTGTAATCCATGTTCGACTGAATTTTGTTTCTGTGTAAAAAATATTGACAGGTGAGATGAGTGACAAGTTGACATACTAGTGCTATATGTCATAAGTAAGATATTAAATGTAGTAATTGAACGGAGGATGGCTTCAGCACAGAAGAGTTTTCCTGTGAATGAATCTTTTTATTCAGATGATGCAAATTTCTGTGTTTCAATATTTTAGATTTTTATTTGTATATTTTAAATGGGCACCGGATTGTACGTATACATTTCTGTTTAAAGTCTAGATATGGCGGAAGGTTGTGTGATGGCCACATCTGATTTTTTGAGATCGTTTCCGAAAAAATTGTAACATACAAACGAACGAACGCAAATACACACAGACATCATCTCGAAAATGTTAAATTCTTACTCTCGGGACTCTAAAACATGCTTATCCACCAATAACTCACACTCGAAAATTTGATCCATTACAATACCTCCCTTATAGAATATGAGGCGGGAGGTAAAAATATGTTGCGTGTCACAAAGTTAACTTTGTGAACGCCAATAGAAAAATACTATTATGGTACTCACCAAAATAATTTAACATAATCCAAATGTTCACTTTTACATTTCAGTAGCACTTTAGCTGATAACTCACAGTTGTCACATTAAAAATCCAACATTACATAATAAAATTATTCACCGTTTCGCTCACATTCGCATTGCAAATTTCCTTCGTTCATTCATGAATATGAATGGTGGACAGTGCGTTGCTGTCCACATGTGTGGCTGTCTTGTGGCTGACTTGTGAAATTGGCAGGGTTTTGGCAAAGTGGAGCATATACGAGTACTTGGACAGGTAACGTGGGCTTAAGCCACTGTCTGCCGCTGTCTTGGGCTGTCTTCGGTCCTTGACCTAGTCGTAGAGGCTGACTTCGTGGTCAGATGATATAATGTGGAGGTTAGTTCCGGGTTGGGACACCCAGACTGGGTGGACAGTCATCTCACGTGACAAAGAAAATCTTCATCATCTGTTAAAAAAATCAGCGCAAGACCTCCCGCTATACTCTACTCTTTTTACTACTATATAAATATATTTTAGTCTTTAATCAACTGAAAAACTGTAGAAGAAGATATAAATGAAGTGTCTCTATTGGCACTGTCACTCTGTCACTGTCACAATCAATTAGATTTTTCGTAGTAAATCATGGTTCATGGACAACATCATACTGAAGTTTCATACTCTAAATTATAAATAACATTTTGATTCCTACAGTTCTATGACAAAACAATTTACAAAATGCTAAAAATTGTAGATAATATATAATCTTTCATTTGAAATAAAAAATATTTCGATAAATTGATTATGCATCAAAATATTTAAGAAAAGTACTACTTGCTGTTTGGGACTAAGGTCTTAAGATTTGTATTAAGATGTTATATATAAAATTTGTAACTTTTTGTGTTATAGTCCCTGGAAAAAATGTTACATATAACCTAACGCACACACTCGAAACGTTTTGACTCATCACAATACCTCCCTTATAGAATATGAGGCGGGAGGTCTTATTTTTGTAAAAATGTATTTGTTTTCTGAAATCATGGATAACTGCATTTTTCGGCATTTAAATTTAAAACGGATCTGATTCAATGAATAATCTCTTGAATACCTTTCGTGGTCATAGTTAAGTAGATTATTTTTCTGGTAGTATATTTTACACTCATGTACCTTGTGCTTGCGCACTCGTAATATTCATATCTAAGCACAAGGAACATTCGTAATATTACCAGAAAAATAATCGATATACACACCACTCGTGAAGTTTTTGTCTGATCGATTTGAAATTTCGGCAGTAAAAATTCCTTTAGATACCTAGTTCATGTTTTGCAAAAATTTCGTCACTTTCTGATAAAAATTGCCTAAGTTATAAAAAATCCAAATAGGGAATAGTTAGCTGACTCACTCTGTAGATTACTTATGGTATTATAAGTGAAAATTTAATACAATCTTCTTCTATATTCAATTAATATTGTGTTAGTTGAGAGATCATGAGCTGGCCACATCAGATTTTTTTATATTATCATCATCAACTCAATATTAATTAAAATTTGCATTGAATCATACATTTTATCGATCTTTGTATCAAACCTTACACCATACACCAATCTGGATACATTACTCATTGACGAGTTCATAAACGGAACGATTTTGTTTTATATTATTAATCAAAAACAGTTTAGGTATCACTGATTTACTAAGCAAAAATCAATAATATTTTGAACACAATATTCTTGTGAGAGAAATGAAGTGAACCTGTTGAAACCATGTTTACGATCATATAAGAACCAATATTAGCAAGTTCAGTGTAAGACGGATTGTCGCAGTGGAAGTATCGATGTTTACAAGATAAATTTTACAATTTTGTGTGCATATATGAATGTATTTACATGTGGAAATGTTTATGAAGTGCGTGGAATTGAAATTATTGATATAAAAATAATTACAACTATTTTAAATTGAAAACGTAGTGCCATAAACAATTTAAAGACTGTCTGGGACTCCTCACCATGTCAGAGTCACCAAAGGTTAGCATTTTTATTTATATTATTAATCGTATTTATCTTTTTCCATGCTACATTTATTGATAATTATAAACAGCATAATACGTTAGTTACTTATAATACGTTAGATACTTATAATTCATTAGTTACGGACTTAATACGTTAGATACAACCATAATAACATCAAAATCTTCCATAATTTGCAAACTGTCAACTGATTGACAGATAAAATTGTTGATTTGTTTTAACATCGCCGTCGTTGATGTTACGATTAAGCTTTGAATATAACGAGAATATTTTTTGACAGATGGTTCAACCAATCATATTGCGTAATGATGACGTCAAATGACGTAATGCAACCAATAGAATTGAAAATGTAAAATGATGTATCTGACAACATAATTTTGTAGATTAGGTTTTATTTTGTTACGTTAGTTACAAAAAATAAATAAATTTGTCACATGAAACGTCAAAAATGTTTAGCAAAATGAGTCGTTTTGGTAGTATTTTTAAGAAGAAAAATATTCTTCCTAAATACCATTCGAGATAATAATTTTTTGAGAGAATTTTTGTCTATTCCACGGCAACTTATTGCAATTTCACTCCACAAAACATCATCTGACAATTCCCCTCAACTTCGTTTCGGGAAATTGATAGATGATGTTTTGTGTCGTGAAATTGTTAGAAATAAGTTGCCGTGGAAACGACAAAACAATTCTCAAAAAATTATCATCTCTTATGGTATTACCCCTGAATATATGCGATTTAAGCCCCCTTGGATGTTCAAAGAGACTCGGTTTCACCTCGTCGCTTAGCAACATCCTCGGTATTATAAATTGCATAATATTCTTGCTATATTAATAGCTATAAATTGTATTGAGTTTGGTATGTTTTACATCATTGAAATGATTTGAACCCTGGATATATTACCAATTACTCTTACTAATTAAGATTCTCGAATGCACCTGTTTGGTTTTTAGTCCATCATCAGAGTTGCAGTTGTTTTGTCTGTAAGATCATTCACATCTTGTGTCTGTGTGTATGTATTTATGTATGTATGTGTGTGTGACTAGCTCAGGTAGATAAGGTAGTGGGTTGACAGCAGCCAGGGACGGACTGGCCAAATCCTCCTGGGCCGGTGTCAAATATTTAAACATTTTATCCACGCCACACGCCAGTAATATAATAATAATATTATTTTCATCATTTGAGTGAGTAGGTACCTCACTAGTGAAGTAATATGATGTGCTTTTGTCTATTACCTCTCACATTTACTGTACTTCACTCGTTCGTAGCCTAATAAAAAAATCTGCTGTGGCCAGCACACGACCTCTCGCCTAATTCTGCTTATTCTACTAATCTAATAAATAGTTTTACTTACATTTTAACAGTTTAATTTTCATGTAATATGTAAACTAAGATGCAAGCAAAAAATGTCAACTGTACTGTCACTGTCATTATAATTCAAATTTTGAGTAAAACAAATTTCATATCATGGACAACAAGATACTGGTACTTACTTGCACTTTATTTTATTGCTAAATACTACCAGATTCAGAAAATTGTATTTAAATTTAACTGTACCCATAGATAATTATATTATCTTTTATTTTTAATCGCAAAAATTGTCATAAATAAATAATGTACTAACATATTACACACATACACACACACACACACAGACATCTTCGGGAAAATATTAAATTCGTATTCTAGAGAGACTCTGAAACGTGCTTATCTACTAAAAACTCATACTCGAAAATTTTGACCCATTACAATACCTCTCTTATAGAATATGAGGCGAGAGGTAATAAGATTTTTGTCAATATTTGACAGCAGTGTTGAGGTTATATTATACCTACTTGTCTACCTATTTATTCCTTAAATATTTTTGGAATAAATCAATTTTGAATTACTGTGTCCCATAATACATAATTTATAAACGAATAATAAATAAATATCACGTATAAACTTACAAATAAAAAATTTGTTTGACTATTTCCCACATATTAATTAAACCAATCATTTGCTTTAATTTTTTAAATTCTGACCAATGACGTACAAAATATATCGGCAAAAATTGAAAAAATTCCCTAGGGATTGTTCAAGTGACAATTTACCCGTTACATGACCATGTATGACAATTTTATTGATTTAGTATTGTTTTTAATTGAAATTAAAAGTGTCAAATAAACCTTTTTGCGACAACTTCTTACGATGAAATAAAAATATATCAAATATAACGCCAAAAAATACAGTTACGTCAAAAACCTTAGTTTGGAAGCAATTATTAATGAACTTGTGAAACGAAAGAAAATTTATAATTTTGACACTCAAAGGTTAGTAAAACCGTTTCGGCACAAAACATTAGTCTTTATTTAAAAACACGAAAAACCACGAATAATTATTCTAAGCAGTGTCAAATTTTGCTTACTCCGGCATTAGAAAACATTTAATAATAAAAATATTAGGACAGTCCAACGTAAATTTATTAGTTCATATTTTATGTCTGTTTATTTGGGAAATAGTCTAACAAAATATATCTCGGGTCTCATTATTTTGCAGGTAAAATTATTTCTTAAGATTGTTGCTTATAGGTAACATTCCTCGACAAATTGAATGATAAAATCCCTCGCCTTCAGCTCGGGATTTTGATCATGTCATTTGTCTCGAAATGTTACCAAGCAACAATCTTTTGAAATAAATTTTACCAGCAAAATTATGATCCCTTGATATATTACTATTGAAAATAAAACTGACAGGATGTCCTGCCTTCAAACAAATTATATGTACCATGTTGCTTTGATTTTAAGTCAAAATTATACAAACTGACACCTATATCAAATTATCAAAATATATAATTTTTAAAATTTCAAATCTGACGTTTTGACAAAATTATCAATTTTTTATCATTTTGAGCAGTCGTGGATATTATTTGTATATCACATGTGGGCTAAAGCATATTACAGCACTCATGTGATTACACGACTCGGTCTTTAACACAGCAGAGTTTTCCTGTGAATGAATCTTTTGATTCAGGTGATGCAAGTTTCTGTGTTTGAATATTTTAGATTTTTATTTGTATATTTTAAATGGACACCGGGTTATACGTATAAGTACATTTATGTTTATAAGTCTAGAGATGGCGAAAGGTTCTGTGCTGGCCACATCAGATTTTTAATCTCGAATTGTAAATGTCATTAAATGACAGCTGTCACACTAATTAATTTTTCTGTAAAACGATCTGCTTTTCAAAAGTGTCTTGATTTAAAAAATTCGTGTGTATTATAAAACTTCAACCTTTTGTATTTTGTAAACCATAATGTTCAATGACATTTTTGCTTCTTCAGGAATAAGTCATTAACTCATACAATAGATATAATGCACCTATTTGAAGGCGTAAACCAAGGACTAGCAACGTTATTATAATATACACACACGGCTATTACGTTTACCAATGTGTAATATTTATTTATATTTTTGTTCCCACCTTCAACGATAGAATGTTAATGTGAAATGCGATATTTATTTACTATGATCTCAAGTGATGCTTCTACCCACTCGGTCATTTGATCGTGTTATTGTTATTATGAGGAAATTGGTATTAATAGTGATGGATATTAGAAAGGGAGTACCAGATGTTTATTTATAAATATTCTTATTATGTAACTGTTTTTATAAGCCGTTTTAAAGTTGGCTACAATAGTTTGTAATATTTTTTTGTTTTATGAAATGCATGGAGTGCTATGGAAATGACAAAAACGAGAAAAAGTAATAATAGTAGGTAACTGATAACTATGTCATACACAAACTATAATAGATATTTACTTTACAAGTGGGCAAAGTAATTTTCTCGAGTGGGTCATTCCTTTTTGCCCACGTGTGAAGTATAACGTTTTATCCAACACCTCTTAATAACTGCTTAAATATTTTTAAAATATTAAGTTTCAACCTAAAACATCGTTTCTATGGTGACTTCCAACAAGCAAATTAACAATTTACCCACAAGTGGGTATAATTTTGATCAAAGCCACTAGTGGGCAATCTTTTACTTTGCTTGTTTAAAATCACCATAGTTATGATTATTAAGGAGGTACACTCGAGTGGTGGGGGGTTAGGGGCATCTCCTATACTCGCAATGTATTTCATATCAGGATTCCAACTTATAAAAAATAAAAATAAACATTTATAAAAATGATTGAAATAATCGCTAATAATTTATTGAATGCTACAAGATTCTTGTATATCTAAGTAGTATTCTAGAAACAGCAGGTGTTCGATCCAAAGCAAGACTTTTACATTTCTGATTTAATGTATACGCACTGTGTTTTCCCAATGCACAGTTGTTCGTTGATAAAATAGTTGAGCTTTATATTTACAAGCCAAAGTATCCAAGGCAGAAAAACTTTTGCAGTAAAGAAAATGTTTTGATGATTGGTATAATTTTATTCCTTTATGCTAAACATTGATTTAATATCCAATGAGACTCTTAAGAATTATGTTGCCCTGGTACTTTGATGTAGCTTATAGGTACTTTTGAGTACCAGAATATAATAACCAGTTTATTTTTTGTATACTCTATATAATTCTGTTTCCTTGATACATTTGGATGTATAAATTTTGAACCGATTTAAATCGGTTCAATTTATAGTTAAGCTAGATTCAGACCTACCCAATTATAAGTATAAGTATCAAATTTAACTAATAATTGAAGCACTGGTTGGTTAATTTAGCACTTATGTTATAATAGGGTAGTTTACCATTTTAAAAAAAGTTTTTTATTGAAACTTCATGTTATTTGAAAGCGATTGAGAGTACTGATAAGCCTTAATTGTTCTTAATAAAGCTGTAATTAATTTTTAAAGTTTGTGTGACGTAGATGTATAGCTGAAAATCTTCTCAAACCATGGGGCTGGAATTAAAATGTACATGTAAAATCAACTGTTTCTAAATGTTACAAAATATAATTTGGTAGTTTCTTTATTACTGTAAGTAAGAATACACGTGAAACGCATTATTGTGACTTTTTGAAAACTTGTTTCATGGCAATCACTCATTTTTGAGGTCTCCTTTCAATATAATTGACTGGATTGCAAATTAGCTACTATGATAAAGTACCCTATTAGATAGGTCTGAATTTTGCTTTAGTAAGAGAAAAATTTGTGCCTCACAAAATAATGTAATAAATTTTGAAATAATATGATGTACAGGAAATAATATACGATTGAAACTATTGTTTTATTGCACATGGTTTCCTGTATTTTGCAAATAATTTGTAATTTCGCAGTGTGGTATTGTGACTCATAGTAATACTAAGGAAGTAATAAAGTTAAAAACTATAAAATAAATTGTAATTGTTATAAACTATACCAGAATGCACGTGCTTGTATAAAAGATTTATTAAATTATTTTCCTAGACAACACAATAATAATAGTTATTTATGATATAAGTGACATTTTATTTTGTGAGACGGGAAGTTTAGGACACGACGCGAAGCGGAGTGGCGTAACCCTTCGAACAAAATAAAAGCACTTTTAACACGTATATCATACACTATTTTTTCTACAAACATCGTTTTATATTTTAATATAAGAAATAATTTATTTAATTATTTTTGACAGTTCAGTAACAAAAGATATTTATATAGTAATATAATGAAACACGTAGTCTATGAATTCAATAAAAATTAAGAGTTGTTTATTAAGAGATGAAATTTACTTTTAACGTGCGTTAAAAGTGATTGGCAGTTTACTTTTAACGTACGTTAAAAGTGATTGACAGTTCACTTTTAACACGGCGTCTTATAATATTGCATTTTTAACAGCAGTAGGCCGTATTAAAAGTTTAATTTTTAATAGTGTTTGTAGAAAAAATAATTAATAAATAATGAATTCAGTTTATGCACGGTAATATCATAATTTGACAGGTATACACGAATTTCTTTGACATAAACGTATATAGCCCACGGATCACATTATAGCGCAGTGCAGCATAAAATATCGTCAAATTAATGCAAAAAGTTCATATTTTCAATTTTCCTCATTTAAACTACTAAAATAATCCTTTAAAAACCATTTTCTGTAATTAGTTGTACAATTTTTTATTTAAATAACATTATTTGTACTTACATTTAACATAAATTATCTTGTAAATATTTATTTCAATAATGACAACTTTGACATTTAGATTTTTGTATATTTTCGGAATTTTTTTTGATATCTTAGCAACAGTCCAAGAATTTAATCATTTTTGGTAATTTGACAAGAAAATTAAATTAATTAATTCATTATAAAATATTGAACCGTGCATAAAGTTGGGTATGTACCACGGGCGTAACTTGCTTTTATGGCTCTTGACGTGTTTTTAGCCCTCGGCTGACGCTCGGGCTCAAAATCACGTCTCACGCCATAAAAGCTTCCTTACACCCTCAATACATAATAGTATATTATATATTGAGGGACTAAAGTGCATGATTTAATCCTGAGGGTGAAGTTTATTTCACGAGCCGAAGGTGAGGGAAATAATCACCTGAGGGATTAAAGGTACTTTAGTCCTGTGGTATATACGCTATTTTTTGCACTTCATTCCCAAACGAATGCAAAATAGTTTAAAAGAATACACATTTTCCAATTTTGACAGTAAATTTTATGACAAATATTTATATTGTTACCATAGATACTCTGTAACAACGGGAATAATTAATTCAATTTCTTGACAACGGGATTAAATGTGAACAATAATCCCTTGGGATCAAATTAAGAACCTTAGTCCCTAAATATAAAGACTAAAGAAGAGTTTTAGTCCCGGCAGTGCAAAAATAACTATTATGATCACATGTCACATTTGACGATTTGACAAATAAGAAGTTAGTTGCACTTCATAACGTTTCCTGAAAACGCCTCATTTTTATATGGAAAAATAGAATTTTTGAAAAATACTCAAAATTAAGGGGAGCCACTTAAGTAGCATATTTTATTATAACAACATAATTAAAATGAATTATCAACCTGTATAAGATATTAAATATTAATATTACACAAACGTATAAACCCAGATCAAAACCAGTTCTATATCTACGTTAATAGTAGGATTTTTTGCTGTCATTCTGTGTTTACTATTTTTAGCTTCAGGTATTATTAATAATTGAATGAATAGTACAGTTAGTATTTTTTCTACTCCGTAACAAAAATACTTGACATTCAGATTGGCGATTTACCAGAAAATAAAAAATAGCAGAAAATTTTCAACAATTTATTTACTTGGTACGGTTACACTAAATCGCTGATGGGTGTAATTGTTCTTCTGCTGAATAAATAATGTTTCATTAATTACAATTCGAAATTAGTATTAAACGAACAGCAATGATATCTAAATATATCTTCAAAAGTTTTGTATCCAAACTGAATATTAATATTGAAAACAAAATTAATTTAAACTTATCCTTGTTGTGGTTACAATATAAACAGTAAACAACAAAATTACAGAAACAAAAGTAATACAAATGCTTCCTTGTAAGTAAATAAATGAATCAGTAATGAACCAGAACAGAATATTTTGTTGTGAATTAAACTTAATTAGCTCCAATGCTGCATTTATTATCGAATTGTTGAATCAATTAGGTAGATACTGCATTCATTTGTTATCGCGGTATTGTTAATAATGAGGTGCTGCATTTGTTTTTTCTGGTATTTGTTAAATCATTGTCGGGGCCAATAATAAGAAATAATTAGGTCTGCATTTATTTATATCGCGGTTTTGTTTAATCTATTGTTGGAATCAACAATAAGAATAAATTAACTTCGTTCCTGCAGAGTTTGTTGAACGATTCTCACCTGTCTGAAACAAACGCTGGGGAAATCCATAGCCGACCTTGCCCCTCGTACCGTAGTATTATTTGTTTTTTTAACATTCGACGAATGTAGAGAATGACCTTTGGATCTGAGAATGTGCCTAAATGTAGGAAGTCAAATTTTAATGGATTTGATTAGAATAGAATATAAGATTATGTGTTTGGTATTTTATTTGTTTATGGTGATTAACAAACCTTTCAGAATGTTTATATACGCACGTATATATTTTTTACCAGCCATCAGTTTACTCATGTGTGCCTGTCTGAGTTCAAACCTTATATGATATAAAACAGGGTGTTCCTCAACTTAGGACAAAAATTAAAGGGTATATAGGTAGGGGAAAATTGGAGTAGATGAATTTAAATAACCATCGGAATAAAAAATTATCGCTTGGTAACGAAAACATGTGTTTCAAGGGACAACTTAATGAGCGAGGAAAGTGATCGATGGACACTTTCCTGAGAGTTGTGTACACTATTTTATTCATGAATTTGATTTAACTGTCACTGTCATAATTTTTTAAACAATAAAAATATAAATTCTATTTACATTTTTAAATTGTACTAGATACAGCTAAAGTACTGCTTTAATTTATGTGGATAAATCACTATTAATAAAATTTATCACAAAATACTTAATATCAAATCAAAAAGACAATTTTTATTTCTATATTATATTTTATTTGAATTCGACTCGCATAGATATTAGTGGAGAGTCGCCACAAGAGAGATTTTTGTGTATAAATATTATTTAAATGCATTATTAAAATCATCATTGAAAACCTCATCTAAATATCTGATATAGTTTTTAAAATATCTACAACACCCTAAAATGGGTGGACGTATCTATATTTTAAAAATAAATATAATTCTTTAGGTACTAGGGTACTACATGAATTTATAGCTTTTCTCTATATCCAATATTTAAAAAATAAATGTTACACCCAAAATGGGTGTAGTAAACTCAGTTTAAGGTTCAAAAATGGGTTTCTCATATTTTAAAACATAAGTATACAAATTTACAGCTTATTTCTATGCGTAGTAATAAAGATATATATTTTGCACCCAAAATGGGTGTCCCGATTTTAAATTTGGGTTTATAACTGGATTTTTCAGATTTTTTTACATCAGTATACTAATTTTCATAATTTTCCGATTCCTAGAATCAAAGTTATTGTTAAATTAATTAAATGTTCGCTATAAACGAGGTCGTATAACGAATGTTCGTTATAGCCGTGCTAGTCCAAATGAAGCCTATTTCATGCTTGATCCAATGCTGAAAACCGCGCATCGATATCTGGTCCCGTTTACGAGAAATTAATTTTTTTAATAAAAATCGTCATTGTTTTCATCCCTTAGTTCTGTAATTAAAATTTTGGAACGGAGTGTACATTGGCTTTTTGAAATTATATAATAAAAATTGGCCTAACCCAACCAATAACCTCACAAAAAATTTCAAAATGCAATAACTTTATTAATAAAATGCTTTTCGAGGATTGTTTGGGGTTGAAAATCTCTTTACCGTCCTCAAGTTTGTATCCCCCCCCTGTTTCCAGTTGGAGCCAGTCTAATAAGCCCGGAAAAAATTCTCAAAATTTTAATTATTTTAAATTATAAGAAAATAAGCCGTCCAACAGTATAATTTTGACATTTATAAATTTTGAAAATTGCTATACTTCGTTCCATTAAAATACAAATTTTGGAATGTGAATTTCTCGGTTATAAATTTTTTTAAAATTATTTTCTCTGTTATTAATCGTAGAAAACCGGCGAAAATTTGTACCCGGGGGTAAAATTGTCCGAGGAAGCCGATTCTGGCCTCTAAAATTACCTGTCTCTATTGGGGGGGCCCCATTTTTAAGGGTGTCTTTAACCAGGGTAGCACATAATAAATCTTTATTATTTATTGTAGAAATTCCGAAAAAAATTGGTTATCGAGGTAAAATTATCTCAGAAATACGATTCTACCCTCGAAATAATCCATGTCTATAACGAAACCTCGTTTATAACGAGTGTTGTTACAGCATTGTATATCAGTATTAAAGAAATCTGTTGTGGCCAGCACACGACCTCTCGCCTTAACACTGTAATTTATGTGAATTTGATTTTAGTTAGGCTTTCTTAAATTATAATTTTGCAATAAATTTACAAACTTTTTGAAAATAATTTTATAGTTCTTAGTTCTTAATTAGCTCTTTATAGATACAAATTTAACTTTATTATTACCTTCTTACATTATGTTCAGTTAATAATATTTACATTTCTTTTAAAATGTGCCACAAACATTTTAGAAACTGTGCATACGTCTGTTCATCTGTCACATTGATTTTTGGGCGGAAGTGTTCTGAGCAATTGTTTTACGAAATAGTTTACTGTTCCGCTTTTATGTTTCATATGATGTTTGCCATTGAATATATAAAAAGAAAAATTGGTTATGCATTTTGTAATAAAATAATGACTTATATTGTATAATATATTTACCGTGTGTATAACAAGGAATATTTTTAATCATACAAACCATACCAACTTATATGTTAATATGTTTCCATTAATTTTTCCAAATTTAAGCCATTCGTTTGGAATTTTCCATAGTTATCTAAATTTATTCAACACATACTAGCATACAAGAATGTAATAAAGCGTGCTTAAGGCGCTACACTTGTAAATCCAGAAGATGAACAATTTGAACGATTCTGGCTGTATTATGAAAAATTTCAAATTGAAATTTAACACGAAGAATCATGACTCATTAGTGAATCAATAAATGCAAATTATTAATTGCTGTGACATCAATTAGTAAAACTTGGAGCTAATTTTTATCATTTAATCCATATTATACGTTGATTAATGCACAAATATTACAATTTTCTTTTTAAATCGATAATATACATTAATCGAAAGACGGTTATAGAGAGATTTTTTAAACAGTTAACCCATTGACTGTAATAATTTATGTAAAACTCGCATTTTTAGTAATTTTTTGAAATTATTTAACAAAATAGGTTTTCGGTAAATCTATAGCTATGTAAGCACAACCTATAAGTACATCATTGTAAAATATGAGGTTATCGATTTCAAAACCAAAGTCACAAAATGATTTATTGTAACATGCTTTTTTGCTTTGCATTTGATAGCATGAGATGGGTCTTAATAATTTCTTTGAATGCCGCTTATGATGTACCTCAAGTACAAGAAGTAGTAAAATAAGCCACTTAGTACATGTCAAATCATTTGTTTAATAATAATAGTTATTTATGTATCAAGGGCATCATGATGATGTTTATGCTCATCCGAGGGCGACATGTTTACAAGCCCAAGGGCCTCTGGCCCGAGGGTCTGTAAATCGCCCGAGGGCTATAAACATCAATGATGCCCGTGGTGCATACAATATTTTATGTCTTACTATTTTATTTAAAATATTGCGCGCGTGACATTTCGCTTTGACGTTTCGAATTTTGTTAATATTTTTGGTATCCTAGTAACAGACAGAAAATATATTAATTTCAGAAGAAAAACATTAGTGATGTCTCAATATTACCATGGCAATTTCTTAATGCCCTAGGGTATAATATAGTAAATAACATACCTCGTATCCATGACATAATTAAACAATTACATACTAGGAAGACATAAATTAATTAATAATTAAAATCATCATTTTATATTACGGCTTTCTAGCTATTAATGATCTCAGTGTGCAATGAGGGTTAATGCTCTGAGGTCAAAACCCCGAAGTGGTGTTACCTGAGTGTCTGGGCATGCACTTTAAGTTATGTTACTTGGTTTACTTTATTTGCAATGACTCATGGATTATTATACGTTTTGAGGTAACAATTATAAAGGAAGCGAGAATTCTTTGTACCCTACATGGCAGATTATATGTGCATTCGTTTTTTTAAGCTCAGTTTAATGACTGTGTACAGGTGCACACCACAGGACTGATTTGTGTGCAGTAAACTGACAATACAGTTTTTAAATAATTATAATTTGGTCCTTGATATTTTGAGTAGGTTATGATGTTTAATTAATTTCAATTATTAATTCTTTTGTTAGTATAATTTCATACAGTAGCCTAGTTTTTAAATGTGAATGAAAATTTATTTAAAATTATTGATGTGCTACAATTCTAGTTCAATTCTTTGTCTGTTATATTCAATGTATCTATCAACTTTAACTGTAAAAAAATTCTGTAAAATTACTATTATTACTGAAATCCAGATAAAGACAATTTTTTTATAACGTAAATTGCAAATAACTTTTTCTCTTATGCTTATTACAAATAAATACTATATTTATCCAAATTTATAGAAATTTTCTTAATAACTAAAATGTAGAATAATATAAAAAATTCTTTTAACTTATTATACTAGTACTACTACTACTGCTACTATACTCACAAATATATTGTAGTCATTTGATTTAAACTGCAGAAGAAGATATAAAGCATATTTTACTATTGTCACTGTCATGTCATAATCATTTAAATTTTACGTAGTAACAAATGTTAATCGATCATGGACTACAAGATACCGAAATACTAAATTATAAATATATACTTTAATTATTCCTAAATGATATCAGATACAAAAATATTTATAAAATACCGATTGTAGGAAATAATCACATAATTTTTCATTTAAAATGAAAAAATTTGTCTTAAATTAAATATTTATCGAAATATTTGAAAAAAGTACTACTTCCGGTTTGTAGATTGAAACTAAAAATAGGAGGTGCACAACTAGATGCTATAACAGTCCTAAATACAAAATTTCAACTTTCTACGTCTAACCGTATTTGAGTTATGCGCACACATACGTCCGTACGTACAGACGTCACGACGAAACTAGTCATAATGGATTCAGAAAAGGTCAAAACGGATATTTCCATCAAAATCTGAAAACCGAAATTTTTCGCGATTACAATACTTCCTTACTCCGTACAAGGAAGTAAAAATGTACAGTGGTTTGTAAAGATAGGTAAATGAGTAATGTTAGTATTTTAGGAAACCTTTATTAAGCTGTGTTTACAATGAACAAACTTGTGGCACAATTATTATTGATTATTTGTCAGGTGTAATAACAACCTTTTAAAATCCGCAAATCATTTCAAAGTGAGCATTCGGATCATGTATTGCACAGTCGGATCATTTTGAAGTGATTTGAATAATGGACAACATTTTTTTAATACAAAACATCACAGAGTTAGTCTCTAATATCTACAACTGGGACAACTATGTACAGATATTAAAATTCTATTTTATTCAATACTGACAAAATATATTATTAGCTACAGTCATCATTTAAGGTGGATTTATAAATGCGCACAGCGCACAGAACATAATTTAGCACAGCACAGCACAGCACAGCGCACAGCATTTTCTTCACGGGGTTTTATAAATCACACAGAAACACAGATTTATTGACGGGTTATCACAGCTGTTTTGACATTTAATTTGGAGGCTTTATGTATTTTTATTGTGTTTTACAAATATTTCTTTAAAATAATGGACAACAAAATAATATAAACCGTGTTTGACAAAAAAATAATCTTGATAGGAGACTTTGACATAAATAATAAATGAATAAATGGTAAATTAATAATTCGTGTGCTGTGATAAATTATTTTCTATGCGCTGTGCGTCTTATAAATGGATGCACTAATTTCCATATGACCAATTCATATGCTATGCTGTGCTAAATTATTTTCTATGCGCTGTGCGTGTTATAAATCCACCTTGAGTCATTGATTAACTTAAGTACATATTCAATTGTCGTCTTTATTTTCATATAATCTTAATTTAATCACTGATAACATAGCCTCATTGACATAAACATTTAGTTTTAAGATCTCCATTTATGTTTTTTTTATCCTAATACCCAGAATACTCTCGATTTTACTTTTTTCTATTTCACTCTTTTCTCAATTACTACCTAAAACCAGCCCGAAACTCGTACTTTGCCGCATACTAGCTATGCAATGTCATTTTGAAGTTGAAAAATACTGTAAAAGTGTTTTCGTTGCGAGTAAACTGTCAGATTATTATTGACATTAGGATAATGTTTTTATAAACATTTAATAGAGAAAGAATGGAACTACAGATGTGCCGTTTAAAATTTTAAAAATTAATTTCTACCATGAGATATAACCGTCGGAATTTTATAATCATGTACATTTTTTTGATCAAAATTGGAATCTGTAGATTCATACTGTGAATGCTCGCATTTAGTTAAATGTATTCAAACTTCTTAAACGTAAACATAAATGTAAACCTTAAAACTAAATGGGGCTTTACATCAGTAAATGGACAAAGATTTCTGTCATTTTTATTTTTTATTTTTCTAAGGTCCATTTACTGATTTCTAGTGTAGACGATTTAGCACACTGCTAGAGGCAGTTACTTTGACGTTAGTAGCACTTGGTTTGAGCGAGCACTAACCATTAATTAATTGAGAAATATTCTAACAAAAAGTGACAGAAACTTTTGAGTATAAAAAAATTTCGACCATTTTCAAACCGCCATAACTCGGCGTATTTTCAATCGAACTTTGAAGTGTCTACTTTGAAGTCATGCATGCCCCCCTCTAGCACCTCTTTGAAAAAAAGTTTTTAATTTTAAAAATGTCCAATTGATCCTCCAAAAGGGCACTACATTTTGTTCAATTCCCTGTGCAGGACTCAAAGAACGAAGTTCCTACGATAATTTGGCACAAAGTTATGGGTATTTAAAAAAGTGCATTTTTTAACTCAGCGACTTTTCAACCAAATTAGACGATTCTTTCGGGGAAAAACCCATTGTGGCTCTACTTTCAGGGCGTAAACTCAGATTAGGATACCCTTCAAAACCCGAACAATAAAACACGTTTTTGGGCAAAAATACGTCCAACTTTGACTTTACCGAGTTAGAAATTTGTCGACTCGATCCACAAAAAGGGCATTGAAATTTGTTCAATTACCTGTGTAGGACTCAAAAAACGAAGTTCCTACGACGATTTGGCACAAAGTTTTGGGTGTTTGAAAAAAGTGCATTTTGTGGTTTTCTGACTCATAAGACGAAATAGTTTTTATTTCATACTGTGTTGCATTTGCTTCTTTATAAGATTGATTTCAGCCCGGAAAATGAAACATTACGATATTGTTCTACTTTACAGGATTGTAAAGTAGAACAATACTGTAATGTTTCATTTTCCGGACTGAAATTTAATTTTTGTATTGAGACCAAGACGACCTGATTGTATTTAGAAAAGATATATAAAGAATGGGTGCAAACTTTGGTCCAAAAATGCAACACAGGTATGAAATAAAACGTTGTACGTCATTCGTCCGGTGGAGGAGTTTCACGGTACTCGTTTCGAAATTCCTAACTCGGCTCCTTCGTCGCTTCGTTCGGAAACATCTTACTCGTACCGTAAAAACTCATCTACCGGACTTATACCGTAAATAACTATTCTTCACGAAAGAAGAGAGAAAATTATCGACAATTACATGCACGAGGGATATTTGAAGGACTTTTTCCCGATTAAAATTTAGCCAAACGCTGTTTTTTTCATGAAAAATAAAGCATAATTTAAAAACTTCTTTTGACAGCAAGTCAGAATCACTTTGCAACGCCGTATCCAAATACGATAATTTTGCACTAGTGCAAATTATCGATAATTTGCACTAGTGCAAAATTATCGTGGAATTCTACGTTGATTGGTCGACATTCAGAAATGTCAGACTTCTGATTGGCTTAAATTTTATGAGGGAAATAGTCTTTCAAAATTTCTAATTTTTAGGAAATTTGAGTTATTCACACGAAATATCCAATTTTATTTTTAAAGAAGTAAGCAAATCTCACGGGTTTCAAGTTTACAGACTTGTAAGTAGACCTTCAATATCCAGAAAATTTAAAAATGAAATGAAAAATTTGAAAATGATCGAAATTTTTTGTTTCATTTTTTCCGAAAGGATATGTAAGTTTCTTTACTCTTTGCTAGCATACTCTCTTTATTTATTAAAGCCGTATTGACACACAGACTCTTTCTTGAAAGAATCCTCGTGCACGTGGCTCAACGTACGACTGATATGTATCCTAGTTAGAGTTATGTACAGTGAGTAGGGGCAAAGAACAGACACTGGAAGTGGGCAACCAGGATCACCAGAGTGTAAACTTGCGTCATAAGCGAGAGATGGAACGCAACTTGCGCAGGTTGTGCAACCGCTGCTCCAGCGCTGCGGCTGGGATTGCGGCCAGCACCAGTGCGGCTGATAGTGCGTGCAGCTGTGCGCGCACGCACAGCAGGCCGTGCACTCCGAACACGAGGGATGTTCCTGCAACAAAACACGAAACTGTAACTCCAAAAACTAACGGGAAAATTAGTGTGGACCTTCGACCATATATAGGTATAGATAACACTCAATGATGTAGTATACAATGTTGTAAAGGCAAGAAGTACGGTAGCGGGGTGCAGCAGTTATAGGTGAGGACACGATAGAGTGTTGCACATTGCTGACTTCTGGTTTGTTGTCATGGAACAGATAGAGTACCTAATAGAGTACGGACATGGTACGGACAAGGAGTCCAAAATGGTTTAGCTTTTGTTTTCAGTTGTAACTGTATTTCTGATGTATACAAATATACAGCTAGCTCTGTCAAGATGACATATAAAATTAAAAATGTATTCCTAAGACGGTTTATACTTAAAAATATTGATAGAATAGTTATTTGTATCACAAGGCCAGAAACTGATCTTTTGCAAGAGCGAGTATTTTTGACACGCCGAGCCACAGGCGAGGCTTGCAAATTACGAGCACTAGCATAACAGTTTCTGGACGTTTCTGGACACAATATTTTATGTGCCGATTTCATTACAAAAATATAAAATGAATTTAATTAATTTGTATTTTATTATACATAACCTAAAAAATTGTGCACTGAATACCTGCATTTGAGCTTAAAATATATTTATTTCAGTTTCTATTAGCGATTTACGTCTAAAATTTGTCAAAATCTTGTTAATTCTTGTATAAAAAATATTCAACGCATAAAATTGACATCTGCTTGACAACTGTAGTAATGTCAAGATGCCAACATATAACTTCCGGTTGTTTGCCGGCCTAGGCTGGCAACAAAGAGTTTCTGGCGGATTTTCAGATATGGAAAACTAGCGATGCCGACCGGAGGCATATAAAATATATTTACATAGTTCTAAATAATTACCAGCGGGCAATTATTTAGTTCCAGAGGTAAAATATTATACCGTCATTTTTGACAACGTCAATCACTTAAATAATTTATAAAATAGTAACCAAAGAGCAACATTAGAAAACAATATGTAACTAAATATTGACATAAAAATATTAAATTCTGAGAGTTAAGTAAGCTGAAAAACACAATTTGGACTACCAATAGAAAATGACCAGTGCCTTGTCCGTACTCTTAAGCTGTGTTCACATAGAGCTTAGTGCCGTTGCCTTGTTAGAGCAGTGTTGCATTGGTATTGCATTGGTAAGGACAGCGTTCACATAAAAACCTAGTGATGTTGTAGGTAATACAGTATTCTGTTGTGTTGCATATAAATTGAAATTGCTGTCCTAAAAATATTTTAAGATTTAATTTCATAAAAATGTCAGAACAAGAAATAATTATTACCTGTAAATTTAAACTTGAATGCAAGAATTTTACTTTATTTTTTATATTTTCTCAGTACAATGAGCATTTTTTGTTCCAAATTGCTGGATATTGTACCAACAATTCAGAAAATTTACTGTCTACACTCATATTTATCTACAAAAATAGGTAAATTCGAATTCAATGACAATTCCAATGACAATTTGTCATAATTAAAAATTTTTCGCCACCTTTTAAATTCCACATTAAATTTTGATTGGCTGTTGCTTGGCGGTGCGGTGCTTGTGCGTTGTAAATGTTTGGAGTTTACAAACTATAGCAACGCATTGCACCGACACTACCAACGCGTTAAGTCATTGTGAACGCTTCCATTGCTTTACGTTTGCCAAATCCTGTGCAACTGCAAGACCGCTGCACTACCGTTACAATAAGTCTTATGTAAACGATACTTTAGTCTATTTAGGTACTCTACTGGTTTGTTGTCATAATAGGCACACTGCAACACTTCAAGGTGTCTTCATACCGCTACGCTAGTTCTTTGCTTCACAACAAAGGCTTGCGTTGTTTGTCTATTCCTATATAATATGTTCGAAGGTGTGGACATTTTATAAGTCGTGAAATTGAAGGATTGGGTTTTGCATATCTGCTGAAGATGGAATGTCCGGTCTTCCAGTCCTAAGTGGCCGGATTAAGCCCATTTTACATTGAGCAATATTGCAGATGCAACTGCAACTTTTGACAAATTTATTCAATTTTGCATGAGCGTAATACAGATGTTGCATGCTCAACAGGCAGAAGCAATCTTGAAGTAATCTTGAAACAATTTGGAGGCAATCTTGAGGCAACGGTTGCGTGGAAAAGAACATGTTCTAATTTTTGTATTAGTACGGGAGCCGGGCGCACGTAGTGTCCCTGATATTCCCGCTTGTAAGTCTTTGTCACGTTTGGTGAGAATACCCAGTAGAGTGAAAAAGAGGCACGACTTCCAGGAAATCATGTGCCATTCCCCCCCGGAGGGGAAATGAAAAAATCGCACAATTCGCATATTTTGGGCCGTCTTAAACTTGGCCGATCAATGGCTATGCAAAGACCCTCTCGACATCAGTTTAAGACGATTATGATGTGCCGGGTTCGGAAAACGGGCCTTCAAAGTGGTGGGGATGCGTTTTGGCAGCGGGTATTTGACATTACGGCAATTTGGCGCAGTGGCGTGTTCCCTATAAGAATGATTCCTCCGTACCTAGGAACCTCCAGGCCTGCGAGTTAGCTATCGCAGCCACCGCCGCCGGCGTGTTATCCTGGTAGGCTCCGGTGAGCAGCGTCCACTGCAGCTGCTCCCAGATGGCGTGACACACGCCCCACGCGGCGCTGATGACGTAGAGCAGCGCGGGGTCGTCGGCGCTGGGTTTCCACACCAGCTGAACGAGCAGCAGGCAGGCGTGGAACGCCAGCCCCACCGCCACCACCAGCCACCTCCGCCGCTCTAGCGACCGTAGCAGCATGGACAGCGTGGCGGCCGCGACGCTCTGCAGGAGACCTTGAGACACGAAGACTAGTGGTACGCGGCTGATGCCCAGAGTGCAGATCACGTAGGACTGAAATACATAGCACAATCAGTCATCTTTGGGACACATTTTTATACGATAATAAAAATAATAATTATTTCAAGGACCAACATACATAGCGGTATAGAAAACGTCAATTCAAAACATAAACATACAATCAATGTGGAACAAAAAATACAAAGACACTTATTATAAATATAAATTAAAACTTATCCTGCAGGAACTCATAACATTATAATAAGCTTTTTTAATAAGAAAATTTTTTAAATGGGTTTTAAACTTTGTGACGGATTTAATGTCTTTCAAATGTTGAGGTAATTTGTTATAAAAAACTAAACCATAATAATTGAGGTTGTTTTTTGATTTATTTAGTTTAATCTTTGGTATATATAGGTTTAATTTTCCCCGAGTATCGTGATCATGAACATCACTCTTGGTAGCTAAATTGTCTTTATTGGTTCTAATGCGCATAATTATATTGAAAACGTACAAACTGGGTAAAGTTAACAATTTTTCGGTTTTAAAGATATCCTTGCAGGACGATCTCTTATTAAGTAGAAAAATATTCCTTATCGCGTGCTTTTGTAATTTAAAAACACGAGAGGCAGAAGGCGAATTTCCCCAAAATATAATTCCGTAGCCTAATATAGTATAAAATTTAGCAAAATAAAAAGCCTTGGCAATATGTGTATCAGACAATAATCGCAGCTTTTTAATTACGTAACATAAGGATGATAACGTGTTACAACAACCCATACGACACAAATACGTCGTTAAGACGTCTTTAAGATATTCAGAGATTACATAGTAAACACAGCATAGCATAGCACAGTGAAACATAGAAAATGAACATACGGGAATGCATGCATTGATTCATAGAATACAAACATAGCACAACACAACATGGAAATTGGGCATATTTTATTTCGAAGCTGTGTTTCTTACGTTTTACTATGCTCGGACATGTACGCTGTGAGTACTCTTTGTTAAACCACATCTACCGCGACTGCGCTGTGCTTGTGATTAACTACAGAAACGCAATAGATATTAAATTGAACTGTTTATTTAAATATAACGGGTAAATACAAATGAATTCGTTCTCAAATCTGAATATTTTTACAATTGTCATAATAATAAAATGTCATTACTATATAGTAACGCTATGCTATCTCTGAATTAGTTTTATGTTTCTATGTTTTCCTGTGTTGTGTATTCCTATGCTGTGTTTACTAGAGTAAAATTCAAATAGCTAGAACCCTGCGCGAAGTACGAATTCTTGTCTTAGAAAGAGAAGCATAGATGATAAACAAGAGGAAACTACGCTACTGTCTGTTCTACTGAACATCAGCTTCAATATCTGTTATTCTCATGTTGACATTCGTAGTGTTTTGCTTCCTGTAACCCTGTGAATTTTGTAATTGATTGTAATTGAGTTATATTTTAGTTTTGTTTGAAAATTAAGTGAAGTGCAGCGCAGCATATAATCGCTAGCTCCACTTTTGTAAAACGTACAGTACATGACAAGCTCTGCCTTCTCGCGCAGTCCAGGGTCCTAGCTATTTGAATTTTACTCTACGCAATCTCTGAATCCAGCTTTAATTTTGATCAATATAGAATTCCTCTGTATGTCATAACCCAGACAAATAATAGGACTCCTATAATACATTGTAAGCGAGATAGTTAAAACTAGACAACATAATGACGACTTGAAGACTACCTCATAAGACGTCTAAAATTCAACCAATACTAGTCTCCTTATGACGTCAGATGTCTATCGATGTGTTGTATGGGAAGGTTCTACGACAAAATGTTCCCAGCAAAATATCACCAACAAAATATTTCCAACAAAAGGTTCCTGAACAATATTTCTCCGAACAATATGTTCCCAACAAAATAGTGACACATCGTTTATATAACAATGATATTTGTAAATTATCATTATATACATTTTTAGCTTTGCTGGTTATTTTTTGCAAGTTCCACAGCCTCTTAAAATCTTGAGCCACGCTTCCGGACCAGCTAACACTGCAATTCTTAATTAGTTATTATAGAACTAATTACAAAAATCAACTTTGCTGAAATGGTCCGGTCAAATTGGACGTCAGCATCTTATACTCACCTTAGTAAAATCCGTGAACATAAACGCCTGCTCCATCCCAATAAAAACGCTCATAGGGGCCGCCAGCTGCAACCTAAAATCCTTGTACGTATCCAGCACAGCCCTTATAGCAGGCGGTCCTAACTTCCCATCCATCTCTCCCCCCCTGAGTGCCGCATACGTCACTACCCCCACCAGTCCCAGCGCCGCTAGCGCCGCGAACACTCCGGCCAGCACGTCCGCGTGCCCTGCGGACAGAACCGCCTCGGGCGAGACGGCCCGCGGACAGGCCCGCGCGCCGCACACGCGCTCCCCGGAGTCGTCCACGGCGAACTGCGCGGGGGGGACCGTCCAGGAGTCGTAGTCCAGCGAGGAGTTGACCGGGGAGAAGAATGAGATGTTTGTAAGTGAGGAGAGGTTGGATTGGTTTGTGAAGAGGGTTTGGTTTGTGAAGGGGTTGGTTGATGGGGGCGTTAAAGTGAATGATAGGATTGATGCTGCCAGAGCTGAACCTGTTGACATGAATTTTGTTGTAATTCATTTTAGTTAAGGCGCTATACTTCTTGAGTGCAATATTGCTGCAATAGAATCAGAATTCACGATTCTGGCTATATTGCTCAAAATAAGAATCTGAAATTTTACATTAGTAATGACAAAGCATTGTTGAATTTAAAAATCCAAATTATATATTGTTGCGATAATAATTAGAGCTAAAAAGGAATTAAACATTAGAATTTCGTGAGGATCTCATGAATAAACTATAAAAGTTATCATTGAGTTTAAAAACAAAATGAGTAGAACATAGATGTAAAAAGTGCGGAAAAACAATAAAACAACTATAACTTTATCAACAGAATTGCCATAAATTCTATCTAAACTTGTACAATATTTTTTTAAATCTATAATCTATATATCAAATTATATAATCTATTAAGCCCGTATTACATGAAGCAACAATTGCATGTGCAATTGCAACTTGGTACTAATAGCGGCTATAAATTGCAAATGCAAGTTTTTTTGCTTTACATTACACTAGAAGCAACTTCAATATATTTTTGCTGTTACTAAAAGTATTACCAACCGAACATATTTATTTACAAGAATCACAACCACAACAATCATAACATTGAAAGGTAATGACATGTTTCACAAAATCTTGAATTAATATAAAATTGGAGTTATATATTGTTTTAAGATAGGAAGGATAGGAAGAAAGCGATCCTTATGTCAATGATAGCTGATTTCATACTGACAGCGATATTTAAGTTGGCAGCATAGTGAGACAATAAAGATTATTAAATAAATAAATAAATTTCACTAAATAAATAAATAAATTGCCAGTGCAATTGTTGCACCAAATTAGAACGTGAGCTATTCTCGTGCTACTGATTGCGCCAACAAATAGCACCAGCAATTTTTATATTATATTACGTTATATTGCCGCTATTTGTAGCAAGTTGCAATTGCTCATGCAATTGTTGCTTAATGTAATACGGGCTTTAACGTTTCGTGCAGAGGTATATAAACACCCTGTATACTCTTTAATTTTTGATCCTGTATAAGTTTTTAACTCACCAACGATTAACCCCGCATCCCCAGCGAAGTGTACCCCCCTGGCCGCCCTCCTGAGCACCGTGGTCCGCCTTTGGCGATGCTCCTCCTCATCTCCCCCACCGCCTCCTGCGATTCTAGCGGCGACGTGGAGCACCGCGGCGCCGCGCGCCACGGCAGCGGGGCCCACCGCGAGCCCCAGCGCCAGGTACAGCGGCAGCAGCACAGCGGGCTGCGGCACCAGGTGGCCCAGGAAGAATACGAGCAGCGCCAGGTGGTAGAGCAGCAGCGGCGGCGCCGGACCCCAGTGCTTGATGAGCACGGGGCCCAAC
Source organism: Agonum fuliginosum (assembly GCA_947534325.1). Lineage (NCBI taxonomy): Eukaryota > Metazoa > Arthropoda > Insecta > Coleoptera > Carabidae > Agonum > Agonum fuliginosum. The sequence continues at coordinate 724,839 of OX384045.1, read as the reverse complement.
GGCGCGGTGAGAGATGAGCAGAGGAACAGCAGGGAGGTTAGGGGTGGGCCCCAGACTGGCAACCATGCACCTACAACAAACGGCGTTAGAAGGTTAAGGAGAACCCTGCGCGAAGTACGAATTCTCGTCTGTCTGTTCTACAGAACATCAGCTTCAATATCTGTTATTCTCATGTTGACGTTCCTAGTGTTTTGCTTGGTGTTACGCTGTGAATTTTGTAATTCATTGTGATTGAGTTATATTTTAGTTGTCTCTGCAGCGTAGCATATATTCGCTAGCTCCACTTTTGTAAAACGGACAGTATATGACAAGCTCTGCCTTCTCGCCCAGCTCAGGTCCTAGATATTTGAATTTTACTCTAGTGACGTCATCACTTATCATGTTTACATTATACTTGGACTGATTTATAAACTGACATAACTGCTATAACACGGTTAAACCAAAGTAATATCAAAAAACAATGTTGTATCGACGTCATAAAAATCGTCTCTAACCGTCTTGACGACGTCTCAGCGAGTAACTGTTCAACGTGTTTAATTGACGTCAAGTTGAAGATGACGTCTTAATCTGCTATGGTTAAGTGTAAGAACAGCAATTTGCTGAACTTTGCCAATAAAACGTTTTTATTATTATTATTATTATTATTATTATCTAATGAAACTATGACGATTTTTTCAATTAAATTAAAATATATTTAAAATACTGATTTATTTGTTGTATATTAACATAGATTCTACATCCATACAACGACAAAATACAACGTCAGATTATAATTTATATTATGGTTTAATTACGACGTCCAAATATTATGGTATAGTAAACGTCTATATAAACATAGTATTATTAGTTTTAGGATTTGAACCTCTTTTGAGTGACTTGATGGCACACACACAGTATTAATTTTTACTTATACTTTTTTGCTACGACGTTTACTTTACTACCATGTGTGTTGCCAGTCAACCCGGCGCAAGCCCTTGTTACAGCCTCTAGCCGGTGCCCGATAGCTAGAAGTTGCCAAGTTAATTAGATCCCAACTTGGAATGGTAACGGGAGTAGGTACTGACCCAAATCAGGCCGTGAACATTTCCTGATCTGACCGGGATTCGAACCCGCGACCTCTGTAATTAGAGCCCAGCATTCTACCATTATGCTATCCCGCCGTACGTCATATAAACATAGATTCTACGTCTGCACGACGTCAGAATATCACGTTAATATATGACTAAAATACAACGTCGATTTTTGGTTTACGGTCAGTCTACGTTACTTGGGTTACGTCTGATACGATTGCTTTGAATATTTTTTGACAGATGGTTTAACCAATCATATTGCGTAATGATGACGTCAAATGACGTAATGCAACCAATAGAATTGAAAATGTAAAATGACGTATCTGACAACATAATTTTGTAGATTAGGTTTTATTTTGTTACGTCAGTAACAAAAAATTAATTAATTTGTCACATGAAACGTCAAAAATGTTTAGCAAAATGAGTCGTTTTGGTAGTATTTTTAACAAGAAAAATATTCTTCCTAAATACCATTCGAGATAATAATTTTTTGAGAGAATTGTTGTCTATTCCACGGCAACTTATTGCAATTTCACTCCACAAAACATCATCTGACAATTCCCCTCAACTTCGTTTCGGGAAATTGATAGATGATGTTTTGTGTCGTGAAATTGTTAGAAATAAGTTGCCGTGGAAACGACAAAACAATTCTCAAAAAATTATCATCTCTTATGGTATTACCCCTGAATATAACACAAATATATGCGATTGGATCGGTTTCACGTTGTCGCTTAGCACCATCCTCGGTATTATAAATCGCACAATATTCTCGTTATATATCTGGCTTCGTGCTGCTAGCACACTTGTTACTCACCGCCGCCAGCCTGCAAGGCAAGGAAGGGCAGCACGGCGGCGCCTGCAGCCGCGTGGGCCCCACAGAGCGCCAGTAGGGCCCTCGCAGTGCGCCTCCTCTCGCTGCCACTGGCTCGCCCCAGCCGCAGTCCGCCCCGGCCCACGGCGCTGATCAGACGTCGAACTGACGTCGCGCCGATGGAGCTGCTGAGCGAGTCGCGACGTCGTACTGACCGCACGCAGCGACCCGATACCGGAGAGTAGGCGGACACCTACAACAGCAAATGTCACTGGATATACAACACAAATACATCGTTAAGACTTCTTTATAATGTCCATGTCACAAAGACGTCACATACGTGTCTTATGTCCTCCATTCTGGATGTATAAAACATGTTATTTTCTTCCTTGCAAATGACGTCTACTTGATACGTTTTCGACAGTCAAATTATGTTCTTTTTAATAAAATTACGACCAATATACGACTTAATTTTGATCAATATAAATTTTTTTAAAGGAATTTAGATATATTTATTCATATTTTGAGTTATTTTTCTTAAGTTTTTGAAATAATACATCTAAAAGAAAAAACTTCGACATATCGAATGCTCAAAACCGAAAGTCGATATTATCATGCGTTTAGAAATGACAGGTGAATAAACACAAAACTGACTAATATTTATTTTGTTTTCTCGTAGAATATAGTTAAATTGTGACTACACCAGAGCCCCAAAAATTTTGAAAATTACGTTTTTCAAAGAAAAATGTTTCATAAATCGAATGCTTAAAACCGGAAATCGCTATCGTTATCTGAAAAAATATTACAGCCATTTTCCTGCGATGTGACTAAAAAAACGATTTTATAAATAGTTTTGTAGCAAAGTGTCATTTTCAAAAAAAATCTATATAAATCTATCTTGTAGAGAATTTTGTGCTCTACATTTCTTTTTAACAGTTTTCTTCGTAATGTAAACAGTTTTACAGATAAACGAAAAAAACTAAAAATGGCAATCATTTTTTCAACGCAGACACTTCCGGTGATGCCTCCACCTCTTAAAATACTTATTAAGGTGTGTTAAATGAGAAAAAAAATTTAATTGCTTTTGGCTCGAAGTGCATAATAATTTCAGTAAGCCGCCGGACTAACAACCTTTATACTTGGAATCTTTTTCTCCCTTACAGCGCCGGCCAACTGTGGCTGTAACTTATTCTGTATTCTGTAAAGAGCTTTACAGAATACGGAATAAGTAATCTTTAGATTAGTCCTGTAGTTCGGTCTTACATCAAGTATGAGATCATCGTTGACTAGGTTGGTGGCGTGGCCGTTGCTCTTGGACTTGTAGACGCGCTGGTGCTGCGCCGGCGCCGTGGGCACCCTCGCCAGCAGCTGTCTGGGTCGCTCATGTCGTGACGTCACCGCCAGGGCCTCCTTGTTACCTCCTAGCTCGTGCAGGTTGGGCAGGCTGCCCATGCTGCTTCTACCGCCTCGCACACCCAACCAGGACGAGATTATCTGAAATATTCACTCTGTTACTTTGGTTTTACAGTCTATTCTATGTACTTAAGAGGCCCGTCTACTACCTAAAATCCAGCATAAAATTTACTAACGTAGCGAGTGTTTTGTGGCCAGTACAAGAATGCTCAAATTGTATTTCAATAAGGATTTAATAGAGAAAGAATATGGATCTACATATCTGCTTTTTTTAAATTGTAAAAATTAATTTCTATCATGAGATATAACGATGTAAAGTTTACATAAATAACTGTAGTTCTGAAGCAGATGCAAATGTACTATTAAACAAATAATAAAACTACTTATTTTTTACTTTATTTGCCAGATTCTGATACAAATCCGCCAACCGAAAGTAGTACCTACTTTCTTGAAGCTTGATATAGTTTTCCTTATATCTTGATACATAATTTATTTAAGACAAATTTTGCAATTATATAAAATAAAATATAATTATCTATAGATACGGATAATTTGAAGTATCTGGTATCATTTAAGAATTATTGGTATAGTTATTAATATTCTTGTTTTTGAAATTTCAGTATCTTGTAGTCCATGATCATATGAAATTAGTTTCTACACAAAATTTGAATTATTATGTCATTGCTATTTTTGGACATCATCTGCATCTTGGTTTACATTATCGTTTACATATTACATAATCATGGAACTATATTATATTTGATATGTAAGTAATTATTTATTTCGCAGAATGAATAGAATTAGGCGAGAGGTCGTGTGCTGGCCACAACAGATTTTTATATTTTCTTTTCGATATTACAAGTTCAATTTTAATAAGCGTTCAACATATCATAAGTAATTCTATTGTCAAATATACAATATAATATTTATTAACGTACCTACTCTTGATTTCCAGAAAAAAATAATTTAATTTAGTGTAATACTACTAGTGCCACGTTAGGGTCACTTTAAAACTTTTATATGACTCATTTTGCACATGCTTTCTGCATTTTCGGATAAACGATACAGCCTACAATGAAAATTATGTTACACAATGAAAATATATATTCCTAATTGCCTTATTCTAAACTTATGTCTGTAATAACAGTTTATCTTGCATAAAATTAATTGCAATTTGTTGAATTTTGTTCTCTCTTCTTTCATTTCTACTGCAAATTATATTTATTTTCAGGTATTCTTATTAAGCATAAGGTAATCTAGAAACTTAATGATTCTATTGGTATATTATTTATTGCTTGTTCCTATTTGCAGAAATTTATGCAAATAAAGTGCATAAAAATGACTGTCTGAAAACGGTTTCAAGCGCACCCTTAAAGTATAAAATAAAACAGAAATGGAACATTTTACAGACAATTTATTAATCATATAAGTACAATTTTACAATAAATAAACAATTATTCATATTGAGTACAAAGTGAGCAAGAATTTTCCTCACTATTGGACGGCTGTTTGTTGCAGTAGAACGAAAGACAAGTCTGACATTGGTACACGTTCCCATTGACGAAACTTCGCAACTTGCTCGCAAATTTTCCAAACGAGAAATTTTGTGAGTAATGTAACTTAGCGCTGTGCCCCATTTTTTCTGCCAACTGTATGTCTCCATGAAGGCACAGGAGGGCTTTAGCGAATTCCTTCGCCGATGCTTCAAGCCGGAAGCCAGCTTTTTTAGGAACTATTTCCTTGATGGCTGGATTCTTGACCGCTATGACTGGCCGCCCAACAAAAAGTGACTCAAGAAGGCACCTAATGTTTGTGTTGCCAAAAATCGCGCACACGCTGTATGCTAGCAGGGTTTTTTTGTACCTGGTACTTAGTTTAGTAACCAGAAAAACATCTTTACAATAGTTTGTTCCGTTTAGACGATCCGTCAAATAGCTGTAATAGTTTTTTTGCATCAAACTATTTTGGTCCAAGTTTCCAGCAATCACCAATCGTATTTTGTCTCCACGATGTCTCCTACGTACTTTTCTATAAAATAATTCGAATGCGTCTATAACTAAATCAAAATTAGTCCTCGGTTCGTATTTTCCGTACGTTAAATACAAACTAGTAAACTTAGTGATGTTGGGTATAACTTTTTGTATAGAAGTAGTTTCGTCTACTTCCATGCTCCCGATGTCGATGCAGGGGTACAGAACCTTCGGCGCCTTGCAGTTACAGAACATGCTCTGGTAGAGGTCAGCACTGGACCTGGACTGGACGATGACGTCATCAGCGAGCCGCAGGAAGACCTGGTGGACGCATCTGAGGACGGGCAGGCGTTGCAGCTGCGAGGAGCGCTGAATGTAGGCCAGCCTGGGGGCGGCCAGGCAGCGCAGCACCAGCAGGGCGATGGGGTGCGTGTCGACTAGGACGAGCCGGGAGGTGCTCGAGCGGCGCGCGACCCAGAGGGCCGTGCGCAGCGAGCTGAACCAGCCGCGGGAGGTGACGACGAGGCGCACGAGGCAGCCGGCGCCCTCCAGAGCCGCGCACACCTCCTCGCTGATATCCTCGTCCAGCGACGTGTCCTGGCCGCCGGACGTCAGCACGAACACCTCCACCGGGTCCACGAACAGCTCTCTAGTGGGGCGGCGTCTCCGGCGGTGGTGGTCGTCGCCATCAGCCATCAACTGCGCTCATTGCCATAACCAGCACAACGAGAATGGGCGGCAGGTTGCAGGCACAAGCAGCCTTAATTTCTACATCAAGTACACATTCATCAATTTGATTGCTCAGTCTGGCGTCCGCTTATTTAGTCAAATATAGTTTTATCAAAGCGTAGTTTGCCCAAAAATAATGAAGCCAAACTGTATTTTAGTCAAACTGTAATTTGTTCAACTAGAATTTTGTCAAACCGTAAATATGCCAACCCGTTAACTGTATTCTAGACAAACTGTAATTTCACATTCCGTAATTTGACCAAACCGCAACTTCGACTAATACTATATTGTCAAATCGTTTTCAGGTAAACCGTAATTTAACCAAAACGCAACTATACCTAACTAAAATAATTCAACACGGAATTTATCCAAAACGTATTTTTGTCAAATCGCAATAATGCATAACCCTAATCTTGCCAAACGCATTTTACTCAAATCGTAATCTTCACAACTGTAGCTGTATGTCTTAAATTAATCGAAGTTGCAGTTACCCAAATGAAATAAAATTTATGCCCTATTCTTTAATGTTAGTGAATCCTGGCAAAATAACTGTTTTGAAGCTATCAAAAAATTACAAATTCATCTTTTTCAAAACTCATCGAAGAATCAATTTTTCAGGATTCACAAACTTGAAAGAAGAGGGCTTAAAATTCTGGTACAAAATCATGACCAATTTTGACACGAGATTCTTTTCCCGTCAAAAGTTAAACTATCCAAGAATATTTCTTGTGTTGTACTATCCATTAATCGTCATGTTTTGACGGCTGATAAACGCACACACACTGACGATAATATATAAGGCTGCCTCATTTAAGTTGGATATAAGGTGTGAAAAATTCTAGCTGAAATGTTGTAACAAATTTAGAACATATACTCACTTAAATATCTTTTGTAGAGAATAATGTTTGTAGAGAATAATTAATTTAGTATAAAATTTGGCCCATCAAGATTAAAAATTGCCAAAATGTCCACCTCCCAAACCCTAGGTAGTACCTGTTAAAATTTTGTGTCATTCTGTCAAATAAATAAATAAAATCGCATCAATTGACAGCTCATACATTTATAAAATATTTCCTTTATTAATTTATAATGTTTTCTTTTAATAAAATTATATACCAAATAGTTTAATAAATAGTGGAAAATATGATTATTGAATTAATTTTAATATGACACAAATTGTATAAATGACATTTAAAACAACGTAGGTACTACTTGATTTATTTTTATTTTAAAAATTATTTTAAATGGTTCGTAACATAAATTATTTTTAGTCCAAGCCTGTATGAACCCCAATATATAAAAAAATCTGCTGTGGCCAGCACACGACCTCTCGCCTAATTCTGCTTATTCTACTAATCTAATAAATAGTTTTACTTACGTTTTAATAGTTTCATGTTCATGAAATATGTAAACGATAATGTAAACCAAGATGCAAGCAAAAGCTGTCAACTGTACTGTCACTGTCATAATAATTCAAATTTTATGTAGAAACAAATTTCATATCATGGGCAACAAGATACTGGAATTTCAAAAAAATAGAATATTAATTGTACTTTATTGTATTGTTAAATACTACCAGATTCAGCAAATTGTATTTAAAATTAACTGTACCCATAGATAATTATATTATCTTTTATTTTTAATTGCAAAAATTGTCATAAATAAATAATGTACCAATATATTTAAGAAAAACTATATCAAGCTTCAAAAAGTACTACTTCCGGTTTGCGAATTTCTACCAAAATCTTATCGGGTGTTAAGATCCTTATTAAAACCTTAAATATGAAGTTTGGTTATTAAAGGTTTGATACTTTTTAAGTTATCGTGTACGAAATTTTGACCCAATAAAAGGTCTCTTATAGAATATGAGGCGAGTGGTAAAAATAATTATAAACTGCCTTCAATCCATTGGGATTTCCAAGATACCACGTTGGTTCGGTCCGCAAAAATTGAATTCTAATAACTTGATTTCAAAAACGAAGACGCTATAGCTACCACAGAGCAAGTTCATCTTATAGGTAATTTTCTGTATTATCGGCTTTCTCCCACAAATCTGATCCTATATCAGGTTATAAAGAGCATTATAGACATTTCAGAAAGTAGAACGAATGTGTAAAAATATATTTTATTTTGATGTGTAGCATTTTCTGCTTAGTAATCGTGAAATACATTATTTTCAAATTCAGTCGTGTTCGCATTGCAGTTAACTGCACAAAAATCGTCCATGTGGTGTACTAACAACCATTTAAGGCAACCGCACATACGGTATAGTACTGTTTAATATGCAGGTATGTGTTAAAAATATAATTGTGCAATTATTATGAAAATGAAGGTAATATAAATAAATTTTCCGTATTTAAATGAGACTGCAAAATTACAAAACACGGTAATTGAATTAAATAAATTATTAATTACTGCGTAAGTACTGTTATTTTATTACTTAAAAGTAAAAGTAACTTACAAAATATTTTATAAATAATATAGTTAACCTTTTCTTTAATGTGCATTATCAATTTTGTTTTATTATCTCTCGCCTCATATTCTATAAGGTATTGTAATGGGTCAAAATGTTCGAGTATGAGTTTTTGGTGGATTAGCACGTTTCAGGGTCTCTACAATACGAATTTACTATTTTCACGATGAAGGATCTTAACACCGGATCAGATTTTGGTAGAAATCCGCAAACCAGAAGTAGTACTTTTTGAAACTGGATGTAGTTTTCCTTAAATGAATAGGTACATTATTTATTTATGACAATTTTTGCAATTAAAAATAATAGAAAATATAATTATCTATGGGTACAGTTAATTTTAAATACAATTTGCTAAATCTGGTAGTATTTAACAATAAAATACAATTAACATTCTATTTTTTTGAAATTCCAGTATCTTGTTGTCCATGATATAAAATTTGTTTCTACACAAATTTGAATGATTATGACAGTGACAGTACAGTTGACATATTTTGCTTGCTTGGTTTACATATTACATGAACATGAACTATTAAAATGTAAGTAAAACTATTAGATTAGCAGAATAAGCAGAATTAGGAGAGAGGTCGTGTGCTGGCCACATCCGATTTTTTTAAACTGGTATAATTTAAATATTTGAATAAATTGTTTTCTTTCATCGAAAACAAAAGCTTATGAAACCAAGGCAACGCGATGACGCTAAAAAGTCCTTAGTTACTATTCAGGGCATTTCCTGTGGTATAATTATTGCAGAAAATAAGCATTTAACCACATCACTGCTCACAAATAAAAACAAGGACAAGAAAAGTTTATATCATTGTTCACCAGAATTGTTGTGATTTTATCTTTGCCTAATGATAATTGCCCGTAAAACACTCAACACATTTTAATAGACTAATTTATAAACAATGAATAACAAAAAACTGCGTGAAATTTATATTTTCTGGAATTGAGTGGGGTGACCCATGCAAATTTGAATGTACCACTCTTCAGTACGTACCCCTTCATCTCCCGAATATCTGATAAAAATTTCGTGCCAAAATCTCAATCCGTTCAGAAGTTACAGCTGATTAAACATGTTCAGCAGGAATATTTCAACCGGCCGCCATTTTGTAACCGCGCAATATTTTTCAACAATTTTTTCAGGATTTAGGGTAACTTTTCATGAGGAATCCAATGCCGCAATCCGATTTTGAAAATCTTGCATAGTTTTTGAGTTATTGGCAAATTTATATTTCAGCAGGAATTGAAAAACAAGTTACAAACATTTAACTACCAAATTTTATATATAACATCTTAATACAAATCTTAGGAACCCATTTATTTATCGGATGCAACCCCCAAACCGGAAGTAATACTTTTTTTACATATTTTGATAAATAATTAATTTTTCGCAATATTTTTTATTTCAAATGAATGATTATTTATTATTATTATCTACAATTTTTAGCATTTTATAATTACGGAACTTTAATATTTTGTTGTCCATGATGAACCATGGTTTTTTAAAAATTGTTACGAAAAATTGAATTGATTATGAAAGTGTCAGAGTGACAGTGCCAATAGTGACAGTGCCAATAGTGTCACATCATTTATATCTTCTTCTACAATTCTACAGTTGACAAAATGACTAAAACATATTTATATAGTAGTAAAAAGAATAGGGCATGGCGGGAGGTCTTGTGTTAGCCACATCAGATTATTTTTTAGTTGTTCATCAACTTTTAATTTCATTGTCTCTATCTCTATATCATGGGCACGATGTTGAGCAGGTACCGTTGACCTTGCAAAAGCGAAACCTGTTCCTTTCGTTGATAAAAACCTGCAAAGAATGCCGGGTGCGGTTCGCGGTTGCTCTGTTTCTAACCAGAACACACACACACACGCGCACACACGCACACACTCCAACGCACACACAAAAATACCGGAAGAGGTTTACTTGTCACATTAGTTTAGTTTCAATGTCATTAACATTTTTTATTTATGTTACTAGAATTATGAGTGAGTTGGCAGCTGGTAACCGCACACACGGTTAAATATATCTGTACTGGTGACTCACAGTATGTAAGGGTGTCTCACCCAAGTTGGGTTTGAGATGAATTCAAGTTTAACTGCACACAAATTTACTTTATGATGCACTATTTACAACCATGAGTGAATTTTTGGCTGATAACCGCACACACGGTTAAATATATCTGTACTGGTGACTCACAGTATGTAAGGGTGTCTCACCCAAATTGGGTTTGAGATGAATTCAAGTTTAACTGCACACAAATTTACTTTATCATGCACTATTTACAACCATGAGTGAATTTTTGGCTGATAACCGCACACACGGTTAAAATATCTGTACTGGTGACTCACAGTATGTAAGGGTGTCTCACCCAAGTTGGGTGTGAGATGAATTCAAGTTTAACTGCACATACATTTACTTTATGATGTACTATTTACAACCATGAGTGAATTTTTGGCTGATAACCGCACACACGGTTAAAATATCTGTACTGGTGACTCACAGTATGTAAGGCTGTCTCACCCAAGTTGGGTTTGAGATGCATTTAAGTTTAACTGCACACAAATTTACTTTGTGATGTACTATTTACAACCATGAGTGAATTTGTTGCTGATAACCGCACACACGGTTAAAAATATGTCTATACTGATGACTCACGGTGTTCTGCATGGTGTCAACACCCAAACTTTATAAAAAGAGTCATAAATATTAATTGTATAATCATTTATTTAAAGTATTTGTAAGTAGGAATCTTCTTCATACCAAAATAAAAATGTCATTAGCTTTATGAGCATAATATATCATTTTAGACTTTTAAATTTAAAAAAAGCACAAAACCATTTAGCTTAATAATTCTTCATCATTAAATATTTATAAACACAACTTCAAAAAATCTGACGTGGCCATCACACAACCTTCCGCCATATCTAGACTTTAAACAGAAATGTATACGTACAATCCGGTGCCCATTTAAAATATACAAATCAAAATCTAAAATATTCAAACACAGAAATTTGCATCACCTGAATAAAAAGATTCATTCACAGGAAAACTCTGCTGTGTTGAAACCATCCTACGTTCAATTACTACATTTAATATCTTCCTTATGACTTATATGGCGCTAGTATGCCAACTTGTCACCCGTCTCACCTGTCAATATTTTTTACGCAGAAACAAAAATCAACCGATCATGGATTACAAGATATCAACGTTTTATTTGATAAATTTATTTTTTAAATTTTACTGCAGTTCTTTAATGCTACCAGATAAAGACAATTTTTTTATAACGTAAGTTGCAAATAACTTTTCCTCTTATTCTTATTTAAAAAAATACTATATTTTTCCAAATTTATATACAATTTTGACAATTAACCTAAAATCTAAGGAGCTCTTCCAATTTATATACAAATGTTAAATACCAAATATCAAAATTTTCGGGTAATTCGTATTTGAGTTATGCGACTAACACCCCTTGACCACACACACACACACACACACACATACACACACATACACACAGACATCATCGTGAAACTATCAAAAATGAGTTGTAAGGACCCTTATTCGTGCTCACCCACTAAAAATACACCACCTGATTTTTTGCATGATTCCAATACCTTCTTTTCCAGGTAAGCGGAAGGTAAAAAGTCTCGTGTTGTACTACTAACAACCATGAGTAAATTGGCTGGTAACCGCACACACGTTCAAAAATAGTATATTTACATCGATGACTCTCTGCCACACCCAATTTGAGTAGGTAGATAACATTTATGTAACAAACTTATTACAGGAAATCAATCTATCTACTAGATCTATAAATTGTGTTAGTTAAGCATTTATCTTATAGTCCTTGGTTCGAACCAAGGCCAGTCCACTATCCACCGATGTCTGTATCTTATTGTCAATTAAAAGTTACGAATTGGGTCAATTAGTTGAAATGAAAATGGACCTGAATAAGAGTTTAGTTTTATTACAGTATTGGGTTACATTACTAGTCAAGTAATAAAGGCAAGGTTTATAGACTGATAGCCAAGTACGTTAGAAATTAAGTGTTAAACAAAATGAATTTATAAAAAATTCCAAAACATTTTATAAAAACAACTAGGCTCTTCCACTGTATAAAATAGTTATTTGTTTAACTAGGCACTAGGCAAAAACTATTAGATTTGCTGCCGAGGCTATGAATCTAGCTTAGGCAGCAAAACTGTATTTTTGCCATGTTAAACACATTATTTTTTTGGCGATTGTTATTAATTAATATTAATTTTTGCACTTCCGGGACTAAAACTCTTCTTTAGTCCTTATTTTTAGGGACTTAGGTTCTTAAATTGATCCCTAGGGATTATTTTTCATATTTAATCCCGTTGTCAAGGAATTGAATTAATTATTCCCGTTGTCAAGTAAATACGTGCTATTTGTTACAGAGTATCTATGGTAACAATATAAATATTTGTCATAAAATTTACTGTCAAAATTGCAAAATGTGTATTCTTTTAAACTATTTTGCATTCATTTGAGGATGAAGTGCAAAAAATAGCGTATATACCACAGGACTAAAGTATCTTTAATCCCTCAGGTGATTATTTCCCTCACCTTCGGCTCGTGAAATAAACTTTCACCCTCAGGATTAAATCATGCACTTTAGTCCCTCAATATATAATATACTATATCCAACACCTCTTTAAAAGCATCATAACTATGGTGATTTTAACAAGCAAAGTAAAAGATTGCCCACTAGTGGCTTTGATCAAAATTATACCCACTTGTGGGTAAATTGTTACTTTGCTTGTTGGAAGTCACCATAGAAACGATGTTTTAGGTTGAAACTTAATATTTTTAAAATATTTAAGCAGTTATTAAGAGGTGTTGGATAAAACGTTATACTTCACACGTGGGCAGAAAGGAATGACCCACTCGAGAAAATTATCTCACTCAGCCTTCGGCCTCGTGAGTTAACATTTCCCTCGTGGGTAATTCCTTACTTTGCCCACTTGTAAAGTAAATAACTATTGTTGCACAGAAAGAAAATAGAACACAAATTATTAGTATTATTTATTTATTTAACCCATAGACATACAAAATATTACATTGCTTGATTCATAAATATCAAATTCCAAATCACCCTATCGGAAAAAATCTACATTACTCATCATCTGATATTTTACGCCAACACAATACAGAGTACATGAAGCATCTTGATTTTATTCGTGCATGTAAAACATTAAATCTAATAAATGTCCAGTGATAGTGAATGTTAATGCAGTGCTAAAGTTAATAATGTGTCTTGCACATACTTAAGAATGTGAATACCGCCCTCGCAGTTAATAAAACCACGCTTGAGTAAGGATAACCTCAAAAATGACAACTACCAACCGTAAGTACAGTTCAATGCTTGTCTTTATTATGTATTTGTTACAATGGTAGTGGTTTCCAACGATTTTATGTTGTTATATTATCTTACAAGTTGGTTTAAATTATACAGGTGAGTCAGCTAACTATTCCCTATTTGGATTTTTTATAACTTAGGCAATTTTTATCAGAAAGTGACGAAATTTTTGCAAAACATGAACTATCTAAAAGAATTTTTACTGCCGAAATTTCAAATCGATCAGACAAAAACTTCACAAGTGGTTCACTTCAATGTGAAAATTGGACCAATTAATCCAAAATCTCCAGTTGCAGCCCAAACAGTCGTTCTAGGAGAGTGCAAGGATTGTTCAGCAATCCAGTGGGTATTTTAATCTGACTAATACCGATGATTGTGTCTATTAAATCCACCATCAAGATGAAAATGTGCCTCATCAGAAAACATGATGTTTTTCAGATGACCAGGGTTTTCATTCATTCGTTCAATTTCGTCTTCTGCAAATTCCAATCGGTTTGCTTTATCCTCTTCAGAAATTGCCTGCAGAATTTGAATCTTATAAGGATGCCACTTAAGGTCCTTTAAAATCCTACAAATAGTCGTTTGACTAATCATTAATTAATTTATCATTATTTCAGTCACCAATTAGGAAGCAATAGAGCAATAATGATAAAACGTTGCGAACAAAAACTCAAGTGGCTACTGTACTTACAGCAAAAATTTGGCGGACTTTACACAAAAACTTGAGACTTTACAAACAAATGAAATAGGGAACACTTAGCTGACTCACCCTGTATATTTGCAGATGAGATACAAATACTGAATTTTAAATTGTATCATAATTCTTAAAATTGTGCTATATTAGAGAAATGTATTTGACATAGTTAATAGATACTTAAATTCTTTAATTATATTTGCACATAATTAGGGGAACACTTGAAATGAGGTGAAATTTCACCCATTTTCAAATCGTCATAACTCGGCGTATTTTCAGTCAATTTCGATGAATCTTCGAGGGCGAAAAACTTTGAAGTGTCTACTTTAAAGTCATGCATGAACTTTAGCGTCATCCCTTCCGCCCCCTCCAGCACCGCTGTGATTTTTTTTAAATCGAAAAAATGTCCAACTTTGACGATGTGTACGGAGTTGAAAATTTTTTTTCGACTCGATTCACCAAAAGGGCACTAAAATTTGTTTAATTCCCTGTGCAGAACTCAAAGAATGAAGCTCCTACGACGATTTGGCACCAAGTTATGGGTGTTTGAAAAAAAATTCAACTCCGTACACATCGCCAAAGTTGGACGTTTTTTTGACCCAAAAACGTGTTTATTTTTGTTCGGGGGTTGATGAGTTCAACAAGGATAATCCTAATCTGAGTTTACCCTCTTAAAGTAGAGCTAAAATGAGTTTTTTTCTCGAAAGAATCGTACAATTTGGTTGAAAAGTCGCTGAGTTATGCGCGAAAAACTTCGAAATGCACTTTTTTTTCAAATACTCATAACTTCCCACTTGACAAAATAAAATCCCCAGAACATTTCAAGAATGTGAACATCCCGGCTTGTTACTTGCTATATTTGCCCATTAACATCCTAATAATATCTTTGCGATTGCTAATGTCCGCCCTTGGTAACATTATCTATGTTACATCCCAATGTTGTAATGTGTATCACAATTATGCATCCCATGTAATTATCTGAGATGTTTGTATTGAGTATGTAATTTTTGATCGTACTCAGGATGTAGCTAGGATAGACTTACGTAACATCACTTAAAGTACAAGAATAAGATATTTTGAAACATCCCATGGACGATTCATCTCAAGTGGGTTTGTATAAAATCAACGTAGGAACTTCGTTCTTCCTGCACAGGAAATTGAACAAATTTTATTTTATTGTAGTAAACCCCATAATTTTAATTTTATTAGCATTATATTTATACTGTTTCCAATTTTTAACAATTTAATTATTACATACTTATACCTATATTTAAATAGGTCCTTTGTTCAACAAATTATTAGCATACAAATTAAGAATATTACATACAATTATAACCTCTCAATCATTTAATTAATGCTTTTGTTTTAATAAAATATACTACCTCATTATTACTGAGTTTAATGTACTGCTTTTATAGCAAACTTAACCTTGGAGTGTTTTTTATTACAAGAAATAAAGATGAACCTATAATCCAAAGATGATGCAATCAATTTAACGTTTTTAATATTCAAATTACAAGGTACTTATTCGAGTTTAACCGCACAAAAACATGGATGGTTGACAGCTGGTACCGCACACACGGTAAATAATATTTAAATATTCAAATTACAAGGTACTTATTCGAGTTTAACCGCACAAAAACATGGATGGTTGACAGCTGGTACCGCACACACGGTAAATAATATTTAAATATTCAAATTACAAGGTACTTATTCGAGTTTAACCGCACAAAAACATGGATGGTTGAGAGCTGGTACCGCACACACGGTAAAATATTTACAGTTTTTAATAAAGACTAGCTCGAGACTATGGCTGAAGTTTTATTGCAAAGAAAATAGTCAAAAATAGCAACAATAGTATGTCTTACTACATTAACTCAACTATAAATGATTTATAGCTATTATAAGTGCCACGTGATACCATAATATGAATATATAATTCATTCTTGATCGTTGAATTATCAAATAGATCTAAATTCTTATTTTAACCTTAATAAAATACCTATTACTTTCTCTACAAATCAACTGTTTAAATAAATAACAATATAGGTGTTTCCGGTGCTCTATATCCGGCTAGAAATGTGTGTTTTTCGTCCTTGGAATTATGCGTAATCCGTGATAATCTAATAAATATTTAGCCGGATTTTAGTTATATATACCGGGTGTCCCAAAAAAAGGTACGCTCAAAATATCTTTTTTATTAATAAAGTTATCGTTGTGAAATTTTATATGAGTAAATAAGGCATAAGGAGGCATCAAAATAAATATTTACAAAAATATCACTTCCGGATAAACCGGAAATATCAATCAGAGTTTGTAGCAAAGGTTTTTTTATTTAATTCAGTTCTGAGTTTGTAGCAAATGCCTCGGCATATTGTGTAATAAAATCCATGCCGAGTCATTTAGAAAAATACTGATTTTATAACATAATATATAAATATTTGTGTATTAAGAGCGTAAAGTGACTCTTTGTTACTCGCGCACGGTAATTGCAGCGCGAGTTGAAGGCAAGAGGAACAAAGACACTTTACGCTCGTAAAACACACATAATTTTATCTACGACTAAAATTATTTGTTATAATAATAATAGTATTCAGTTAGTTCAATCTGCGTTCAATCAATTCATGTTTTATTCGTAACCATGATGATACCAATAATATCGAAATAAATAAATAAAAAATTTGTTTGATTCTGTCAATTTCTTTTGTTTTATGTAATCAAAAAGTACTTTATTGCGTCATAGGAGACGCGCAATAAAGTGTTTTTTTGCTTGGTCCTCAGTAACAATCAACTTTACGTTGACAATCGAAAGCATAAATATAAACTTTTCATAGTAGTCGTAGAGAAATAGATTTATTTTGTATTTTGAGACGAAATGATAAAAATCGATACACCACTCAACTGTACACGGAATAGCAGGTGTTTTACAAGGTACGGGAGGTAAGGAGGGAGGTAAAAGGTGAAACGAACGGCCGTGACCTTGCAAGTGACCCCTCGCACGCACCCTTTGATATTGAAAGGGAAACAGCCAAAACACTGACACGCTGTGAATTTCTGTATCGATGTTTCACCGTGTGTGCGGTTACCACTACCAGGCATCCACTGATGGTATTGTAACAAATTGTGACGTAAACAGCAAAACCAACAAATTTTCTGAATCAATATTTCGGCGGCCATTCACCCTTCCTGAAATACTGAAATGCTGAAAGCTTTTTCGTTGAAGCTGAAAAATTTCGGTGGCTAGCTATTAAAAACTTAAGTGGTAGCAATTTATTATAAACATCACAATTAGTTTAAAATAATATACAACTATTACAACTATTACTTAATACTACACTAAGCAAAATCTGAAGTTGTAGATAACCTAACAACTACTTGTTGAATAATGTACTTACTTAAAATGCAAAATAAAAAAAAATTTACTACCAAAACTACAACAATACAAAACATACAATATTCTATCAAAATTAGTAGCATACACTTAATGAAAACTCCATACAGAAGAAAAATACAACAAAATAATACACACTGCAATGTTATGCTTATGGACGCCAAAGTAAAGTGCACCGTTGTTCAGAATTTCACATAGGTGAACAGCGCCATCTTTTAGTAGTGCAATATCCCAATAGAATGTGTGTACGGTTATAGTACAAATACATTTCATCTACCTAATAATCATTAGCGTTTATTAGGAGGTTATTGCAGTCACACAATGGTCAAAACCACAAGCCTGAGATGCGCCAGAGCATACAATACAACCCTGGTAATAAGCTTCGAAAAACTCTTACTCTACCAGTGGAACACTGGGGGTAAAATATATACTCGGGTTAATAAATATGGCAAATACTGAACTGTTCGACTATATTTCTTA
This sequence comes from Agonum fuliginosum, assembly GCA_947534325.1. Lineage (NCBI taxonomy): Eukaryota > Metazoa > Arthropoda > Insecta > Coleoptera > Carabidae > Agonum > Agonum fuliginosum. Next base: position 706,412 of record OX384045.1, on the reverse strand, counting down.
TCTGCAGGCTAATCTTAAACGATTGCGGTTTTGGGCATCGTGTGACTGCAATAAGCATTTAACGATTATTAGGTACTTGATGTATGCGTGGACTATACCAGCCGTCAACGCACTGAAGGTTTATATAATTATGAAATTTACTACTTTATAAAATTATGCAATTTTGAAATACGAAATATGACCCATTTTAATAATTGTGTGAATTGAATTAAGGCAATATTACGGAAAATAATTACTAAATACATATTTAATTCATGGTCCCAAATGTAAACGTCCATTACACCATTTTAATGAAGGTAAATATTAATGGTACTCAGTGAGAAAATCACAAATGATATGAGTCTAGAGGGACCTACCTTTGAACAACCCAAAGTTATTATTATTTTATACGCAGAAACTTTTACACTCATGTTTTAAATAATGAAAGCATCTGCAAAGAAAACAATGATTTGAATCAATTAACCCACTTGACAAAATAAAATCCCCAGAACATTTCAAGAATGTGAACATCCCGGCTTGTTACTAGCTATATTTGCCTATTAACATCCTAATAATATCTTTGCGATTGGTAATATCCGCCCTTAGTAACATTATCTATGTTACATCCCAATGTTGTAATTTGGTAATAATATCACAATTATGCATCCCATGTAATTCTCTGAGATGTTTGTATTGAGTATGTAATTTTTGATCGTACTCAGGATGTGGCTAGACTTACGTAACATATCACTTAAAGTACAAGAATAAAATATTTTTAAACATCCCATGGACGATTCATGTCAAGTGGGAAAATACCGACATACAGGGTGAGTCAGCTAACTATTCCCTATTTGGATTTTTTATAACTTAGGCAATTTTTATCAGAAAGTGACGAAATTTTTGCAAAACGAACTATCTAAAGGAATTTTTACTGCCGAAATTTCAAATCGATCAGACAAAAACTTCACGAGTGGTTCACTTCAATGTGAAAATTGGACCAATTAATCCAAAATCTCCAATTGCAGCCCAAACAGTCGTTCTAGGAGAGTGCAAGGATTGTTCAGCAATCCAGTGGGGATTTTCATCTGACCAATACCGTAGATTGTGTCTATTAAATCCACCATCAAGATGAAAATGTGCCTCATCAGAAAACATGATGTTATTCAGATGACCAGGGTTTTCATTCATTCGTTCAATTTCGTCTTCTGCAAATTCCAATCGGTTTGCTTTATCCTCTTCAGAAATTGCCTGCAGAATTTGAATCTTATAAGGATGCCACTTAAGGTCCTTTAGAATCCTACAAATAGACGTTTGACTAATCATTAATTAATTAATCATTATTTCAGTCACCAATTAGGAAGCAATAGAGCAATAATGATAAAACTTTGCGAACAAAAACTCAAGTGGCTACTGTACTTACAGCAAAAATTTGGCGGACTTTACACAAAAACTTGAGACTTTACAAACAAATGAAATAGGGAACACTTAGCTTACTCACCCTGTATATCAACAAATATTGAGTTATCGATACTAAAAGAAAAGTGATAGCAATTGATATATCGATATGTTTCCCATTGCTAAACATGGCATAACGATTTTATATAATCTTCTACGAGGTAATATTCTTATTATTCAGAGTTCTCGAGTTATTCTCAGACGCTGCGAAAATTCCCGTCAGCAAATAATGTTAGATTTTGCGCCACTTGAAATTTGCAGACAATCAGCAGATTTACAAGGCTCTTAAGTTGGCCCTCCGGCGAGTAACTAAATGCTGACTAAACTATTTACTCTTAAAACGAGATAATTATACACTAATCAATGATATGCAAACACACGCCAGTACAAATCTATTTTTAGAAAACAACGGTTGGGTTTTAGGATTAATTGGACTTTTGCAATTAACTATTTTTAATTTTGAACCGATTATAAGGAAACAAAATTCTAGAATTTTTATACATACGAAAATGCAGCACAAGAAGATTCAAATCTGTAAATATATTCGAAATAAAATATCTACATCAAAATATTCATTCACAGGAAGTTCAAATCTAGAACTTTAGATTCGATCTCACAAATTTCATTCGTCTAAATATCTAATTTGTCAGAATGTAATTCCTTCAATTAATTTCTTTTATATTTTAAGCTTTTAATTATTTTTTCTACTCATGTTATTAAATAGTTATTTGTATCACAAGGCCAGAAACTGACCTTTTGCAAGAGCGAGTATTTTTGACACGCCGAGCCACAGGCGAGGCTTGCAAATTACGAGCACTAGCATAACAGTTTCTGGACGTGTAATACACAATATTTTATGTGCCGATTTCATTACAAAAATATAATTATACATAACCTAAAAAATTGTGCACTGAATACTTGCATTTGAGCTTAAAATATATTTATTTCAGTTTCTATTAACGATTTACGTCGAAAATTTGTCAAAATCTTGTTAATTCTTGTATAAAAAATATTCAACGCATAAAATTGACATCTGCTTGACAACTGTAGTAATGCCAAGATGCCAACCTATAACTTCCGGTTGTTTGCCGGCCTAGGCTGGCAACAAAGAGTTTCTGGCGGATTTTGAGATATGGAAAACTAGCGATGCCGACCGGAGGCATATAAACATAATTTAACGAACTGGTTTCCATGGCGCTAAATATCATTTTAAACACACCTCGACAAGCCGTGGCGTTGGTCCTTTTTAGTCACGGGCTGAACATAGCAACTAATATATTAAGCACGGGGTGAAGTTAGCTCCAATATGATAATGGGTCCAAAATAAAAAGTTATTACCTAATTCAAAGTGATTTATTATCTTCCACATTTAAAAATAAGTTACTCGAATTGTATTGTGGTTTGGTACATACTGTAAGTGTGTGCGTTCAACTACCTATACCACATAATGCGCTGAGCTGTATTAAATTTCTCTTATACTTCATAATCTATTGACAAAAACTGTAATGTGTGCCTCATATATCACAGTCGATAGCACGCTCGATCATCGTGACGTCACAGCCACAGCTCCTGTCTAGGGTTATGTCACAAAGGTCGCAAAAAACTGCAGAAAAAAATGTTCATTCATGTCTGAAAAACAATCTGATCGCTCGATTGATCTGAACTAGAGTCTTGCATAATGTGGCAAAAAAGGACTTTTTTATCTGGAAGATAAAATCAAATGTGTTGGTTTATGAATTAGATTAAGAGGCACGTCTACCTCCTAAATCCAGCATAAAATGTACCAACATAGCGAGTGTTTTTTGGCCAGTACAAGAATGCTAACATTTCAGTCCAACAAGGATTTTATACTTAAAGTTGTGTCTTTTTAAAATTTTAATAAAAAAAATCTAATGTGGCCAGCACACAACCTCCCGCCATATCTAGACTTATAAACGTAAATGTATACGTACAATCCGGAGTCCATTTAAAATATACAAATAAAAATCTAAAATATTCAAACACAGAAATTAGTATCAGCTGAATCAAAAGATTCATTCACAGGAAAACTCTTCTGTGTTGAAGCCATCCTCCGTTCAATTACTACATTTAATATCTTACTTAAGACTTATGTGGCGTTAGTGCCAACGTGTCACCCGTCTCACCTGTCAATATTTTTTACGCAAAAACAAAAATCAACCGATTATTAATTACAAAATTTCAATGTATTTTTTAAATTTCTACTACAGTTCTTTAATGCTACCAGATAAAGTTGCAAATAACTTTTCTCCTTATTTTTATTACAAATAAATACTATATTTATACAAATTTATAGAAATTTTAGACAATTTTTTTCAATCTTAAAAAATATCACTTCCGGTGAAGATATTTGTACCAAAATCTAATGAGCTCTTCGAAGGTGAGACGGGTGACACGTTGACACTAACGCCATATAAGTAATAAGTAAGATATTAAATGTAGTAACTGAACGGAGGATGGCTTCAACACAGAAGAGTTTTCCTGTGAATGAATCTTTTGATTCAGGTGATACTAATTTCTGTGTTTGAATATTTTAGATTTTTATTTGTACATTTTAAATGAGCTTTGAATTGTACGTATACATTTATGTTTATAAGTCTAGATATGTCGGGAGGTTGTGTGTTGGCCACATTAGATTTTTTAATATTGAATTTCCTTTGTTTTGTACGCATTTAACGTCAGCGCAGCTGTTACTTGACTGTATAAAATAAAAGTGATGACAAGTTGACAAGAACCTGCGTCATGGTTATTAAATAACTTTGTAAGATTCTCAGGAATTTGAGAATTTCATAATGAAATATCTGCTTGCAAGATGATACTTTAAACTCAGAGAATATTTCTTTGTCTCAACTTGGATAATAAATGAATAAATTATTGATTTTGAAAATATCATTACTTCGAGTAGGTGCATACGTTAAGAGCATTCTGTACAGGAAGAATATACACGTAAAAAGCACTTTACACGCATACACCTCATCGACACATGGTTGCAGATTTTAACAAAAACAAATTTTTATATGGTAGATAAGGGATAAAACTTCGTTCTATTAGTGCCATTTTTTCTGTTTTGTACCGAAGTTTTAGTTTATAAAATAAAGAAAACTACAAAAATTCACATTTTTTACCTCTAATTTTCTCGAAATCAGAAAGTTTTTTCTAAAAAATAACACTACCCCAACGTAGATTAAACTACATGATTCAAGTTTAAAATATCATGTTCTGCGAAATATAAAGAAAAATCTGTAGGTGCTTCTAAACGCCTGCAAGCGGTTGAAAGTAAGTAATTTCGACCGTTGAACGTGCTGAAAAAAAAATTGTACTAATAAAACGAAGTTTTATCCCTTATCTACCATATAAAAATTTGTTTTTGTTAAATGGTGCATCCATGTGTCGATGAGGTGTATAAATGTAAAATGCTTTAACGTGTACATTCGGGGGTAATATAACAAGTGCTATGATTATCATCGGTGATAGCATGAGTTAGTCGATGAAAATTGACCGAGTGCGCAGCACGAGTTAAATTTTCTGAAGACATAACGAATGCTATCACCTATGATTAATCATAGCCCGAGTTATATTTGGGGAGAATATATAATGAATGAAACCAAAATGTTTGGTTATATTTTTTCAATAGCTGTCAAGAACGTTTTAAATTCTGTTTCACTTTCTCAATTTTGTCTTCACTGGTATTACCCCACCGAATACAATCAGGTTCATTCAATTTAAGTCTTATTTTTGACAAACAGCAATATTTAAATATGAAACTGACAGTAGGAAATTAATTGACAGAAACAGTTGACATGTAACAGCGGTGATAAAAATATCATCTATTTGATAGCCTCTTATTGCCCTATTTTAGCCAATCAAATTAGTTAAATATGTGTCACGTGACACATGAATTATATATTCTTCCTGTACAGAATGCTCTTCAGGGGGAAATGGCTTCAAAACCAGAAAATAAAATTCTAGAATTTTTATTTACAAGAAAATTCAATATATGCGTAATAAAATACCCTTCGTGAGTCCCAAATATTCAGTTCTGAACTAAATAGAGAACCTAAAACCCTTCTTGAGTGAAATAAAATGATGTGACATTGTGTTTTTATAAAAAGCCTAATTTTACAATCTAAAATGATGACTTCTATAGATATGTATGCATTTATGTATACCTAATGTTGTATGTTTAAAATATAATTATTATCTATTGTATTATTCAAATCCTAATCAATTAAAAAGCATTAATTAGTGCTAAATAATTACTACAATTCTTGATATAATAAGAAAATAATAATCATACAATATCCAATAAATTATAAATTGTACTCTCAGGTGTAGGTGTTTTACAACCTTGAATTTCTGCATCAAAACAAGTTTGTCATCATTTTGCAACCCTTAAAAAATTGGCAAGAAGCCAATTGGCGAATTTACAGAATCAAAACACATTCATTCAGTTTACCTGAGAATACAAACAAACAAACAATGTTTTCTTCAAGACATGATGACGTCACGTCACAGTTGACGTCAACAAATCTAATACTCAATATTATCAACTGTAATTACCCAAGAGCTTTTTATTTCGCCGAATAAATTTCTGTTTGTATTGAAACCTTGTTGCCTAGCAATTTGAAAAGAAAAATTGTTTAATAAAATCACGACACCGTAGGTGGAGTGATTTTATTTTAAAACAATTTTTCGAGTCAAATTGCTGTCAGGTGACAAGGTTGAGATGTCAAACAGAAATTTATTCGGAGGTAATCAAATGCTCGAGTGTAATTCAACGAGATAATTTAACGACTCCTTTGGTTCTTCTTCACAGATATTTCCAAAATCGAATAATTTCACTGACAAATATTGGAAATATAAAGCAAATGACATTTTAAAGTGTTTTGGTTATTGTTTGGTTGCTAAGAAAACTTGCAAAAAGTTACCTTCCTTTTTATCCGCTGTCAAATCGATAACATTGTATTTTGTTTATGGCTTACTTTATACAGTGTAGCTATATATTTTACCGTGTGTGCGGTTACCAGCCCTCAACTAATAGTTGTTGTTCCGAAATTGATATACAGTATTAACCGAGCGGACATAGATTATCACCGCTTCGCTACCTTGAAATAGTTTAAAGAAGTCGTCCAGCTCGGTTTTTCTCTTGACTCAGTTGCGTTCAGCTTTGTATAAAATATAAATTCTTTCTCTCCCTTATCGGTCCGGCCAACTCTGGCTGCATGAACTGTACGGTGTTTGCGCAGTTAAACTGGAGCGTGGCTGACTGGACTCGAACTGAGTCGTCAGAACCACAGAGAATGATCATGATGAAGCAAAGTTACGCGCATTTCATTGTGCACCTAGCGTGAAAATGATCCAATTATTCCAATCGAAAAACTCGTTCCGGTTTTCGTTCGATAGACAAAGTTTTCAAGGTCCTGCTGTAATCAAAAACTTACCTAATTTTCAGAACAGTCCGCGGAAACTTTTAAAAGTGCTAAAAGTTGAAGGTTACAATAAATTTTATTGGTTTTCTTACAATAGTTTTCTAATATAGCTCAAAATGATAGATTATTATTTTATTATCATCACCACGTATGGATTCATTGAGGATCCTTTCATATTTCTGAGTTTTAAGAAAAATAACCCTGCTGAGAATTTCCTGTCCTAATTTTAAAAATCTGATGTGGCCAGCACAAGACCTACCGCCGTACTCTACACTTTTACCTACCTACTAATATAAATAGTTGTACTACAAGAATATTTGAGTCATTTTATGTAAACTACATAAGAAGATATACGATGTGTCACTATTGTCACTGACGTCACATCCTCCTTGGTCGTCACTGTCATAATCAATTTAATTTTACGAAGACACACATGTAAAACAGTCATGGACAACAAGATACTGAAGTTTCAAACTGTATGGTATAAATGATAGGTACTTTAATTTCTAAATAGTAGGTACCATATACAGAAAAATATATGAAATATACTAATTTCAGATAATATAATATTTCATTAAAAATTAAAAAATATTTTCATAAATTTATTATGAATCGAGATAACTTTCGGTTTGTGGATTGCATTCAAAATTTATTGGGTTCTTAAGATTCGTATTAAAATTTATAGCTATTAATATAACAAGAATATTATGCGATTTATAATACCGAATATATAATTCATGTGTCACGTGACACATATTTGACTAATTTGATTGGCTAAAATAGGGCAGTAAGAGGCTATCAAATCGATGATATTTTTATCACCGCTGTTACATGTCAACTGTTTCTGTCAATTAATTTCCTACTGTCAGTTTCATATTTAAATATTGCTGTTTGTCAAAAATAAGACTTAAATTGAATGAACCTGATTGTATTCGGTGGGGTAATACCAGTGAAGACAAAATTGAGAAAGTGAAACAGAATTTAAAACGTTCTTGACAGCTATTGAAAAAATATAACCAAACATTTTGGTTTCATTCATTATATATTCTCCCCAAATATAACTCGGGCTATGATTAATCATAGGTGATAGCATTCGTTATGTCTTCAGAAAATTGAACTCGTGCTGCGCACTCGGTCAATTTTCATCGACTAACTCATGCTATCACCGATGATAATCATAGCACTTGTTATATTACCCCCGAGGATGTTGCTAAGCGACGAGGTGAAACCGAGTCTCTTTGAACATCCAAGGAGGCTTAAATCGCATATATTTGCGTTATATTCGTGCATTCCAACAACGAATATAGCTCTCGTGTACCACTCGAGCTAATAAAAACGTTGTTGGAATGCACTCAAAATAAATTCCGGAAAGAATTAATGCACATGTGGTATTATAAGTGTCAAACAGCGGCACCGCTAAACTAAATATTCAATGAGTCTTGGAAAAGATAGCTTCAAAACGTCAGAAGCATGAAAGAATCTTAAAAGAATCCAAGGCTTCCTGGCTAGGCGATCACGTTGGCTGTGCTTATGGAACAGACACACGTCTAATGCAGCTGGCAAATTGAATTAGTGGAAATTGTGTTGGCAGAGCTGTATTTGGCAGGGATATTTGATATCTCCCTAGACCAGCCGTACAATAGAGAATTCAACATTGACTTTGAAAGTTCTGGGTCTCGGTTTTGGCAACGAAACCCAAGGATCAAGTACGTATCTGTCACCCAACTTCAACAACCTCACATGCTGGAGTCATCAGTGTAGATATGTTACCGTGTGTGCGGTTACCAGCCGTCAATGGTTGTTAAGGTGGGTTTATGCTCAATTTTACGCCTTATTCCTTATTTCTGACAGACATTTCAAAAATTTTTGCCGGAAATCTTATCGATTTTGCGAGTATGGATACATTTTTTCATAAGTAATATAATAAGAGCCATAAATTTATCGGTAAAATTTACGAATAGTTGTTGCGTAGAAACGGACAAACAAAGGATGTCTTAACGCCTCTAGTTTTGTTTGTCTTTGGCCTAGGAATTTGAAGTAAAAAATATTTAAAAATGCCGTTTTTTGTAATTATTTGATACGATTTAATATGATTTTTTCGATGACTATAAATGAAAAAAAAATTAAAAAGCAAGAAGCCTGCAGCTAACCTTCCTTTTTTTAAAATACTTAATACTTAATTTCTTTAAAAAATACTGGAGCCATGTTTACAGTATTTTTCAACTTCAAAATTATATTGCATAGCTAGGATGCGGCATAGTACGAGTTTCGGGCTGCTTTCAGACAGCCCTAGTAGTAGGGAAGAGAGTGGAATGAAAAAAAAGGAAAATCAAGAGTATTCTAGGAATTCGGTAAAAATGTAGACGAGCCGCTTAGGCAAAAGGCAAAGATAGCAAGAAACAGGACGGGATGTTCACATTCTTGAAATGTTCTGGGGATTTTATTTTGCCAATCGGATCGAATAACATTAATTTAAAATTAGAATTATTAAATATGTTAAAATAATGATCTATTCAGTGGTATTAAAAATGTTCAGATTTTTTACCAAGCTGTACAAACCCTGAACGTATGTACTCGAAGTAATGAGACACCCTGTATAATCCCACAACATCGTAAAATGTGCCATTAACGTACTACAACTCTAGTACTACGCTAGTATCTCTTACAAATGAAACAAACGCTCTCAAATGTTCTCATCGCATGTTGACTTTCATTTTGCTTGATACAATTGACGGTGTAACGAACAAGGCAAACTGGATCATATTTACATTAATATGCATCGCAGTTTGCGAATGCGATTACTGTTTGCAAAGATAAAAATTAAGATTCAGTTATTCGGGAATTGATTTCTCTATGAAATAGATGAAGATAATTTTTAATTGATTTTACTAGTCGAATGTGGTATTATTACCTTCCACCATACCTGTAAAGGAAGGTATTGGAATCATGCTAAAAATCGGGTAGTGAGTTTTTAGTGGATGAGCACGAATTAGGCTCCTTACAACTCATTTTTGATAGTTTCACGATGATGTTTGTCTGTATGTATGTGTGGCCAGGACCGGATAACTCAAATACGAATTACTCAAAAAAATTGATATTTGGTATTTTACATTTGTATACTAATTGGAAGAGCTCATTAGATTTTGGTACAAATATCTTCACCGGAAGTGATATTTTTTGTAGATTGAAAAGATTAATTGTCAAAAATGTCTATATATTTGGATAAATATAGTATTTATTTGTAATAAGAATAAGAGGAAAAGTTACTTGCAACTTATGTTATAAATTGTCAATCGTAAAACAAATTCACATAAATGTCATCAAACTAGTAATCAAATTACTGTTTTATTTAAAAAAATCTCATGTGGCCAGCACACAACTTATAAACATAAATGTAAAATCGAATATATTCAAACACAGAAATTAGCATCACCCGAATCAAAGATTCATTCACAGGAAAACTCTTCTGTGTTGATGCCATCCTCCGTTCGATTACTGCCATATCTACATATTTATTATGTTTTTATCAAATTTAATCACAAATATACCATTGTACAAAAGAATTCTTGAATGTTAGTTTTTATAATATTATTAATGTGTATCATAGCCATATAATAATATAAATAATAAATGACATTTCATAGGTATTTTCAATTTGTCAAAATGTAAAAAATTTACACAGACACACACACACACAGATATCGCGAAATTATCAAAATCGTGTTCTAGGGACCTCAAAACGTGCTTATCCATTGAAAACTCACTATCGAAATTTTAACATGATTACAATTAATATCTCTCTTACCAGATATGAGTGGCGAGAGGTAAAAAGCCAGCATAATCTCTTAAATTATACTATAAAAACACTGTACCACAAATAAACCATTAAAAAACTTACGCATCGCAATTGTCTTCACAGCTGACAGTCAATATTCAATGTTTTGTTAGCTCCGCACAACAATGCCCCCACTTGTTTATATCATTGTTGGTTCCCTGGCAACGTGGCGGTTGTTGGGGGTTGCATCGCGCACTGCGGTCGCCACGAGCAGCTCCGGTGCTCCGGGTGAACTGGCGTTTACTCCGGACTCCGGAGCGGGATTTGGTTCACGGACGACCGCCAGATCGATACAGGGGTAGCGGCTACGGTAGATGGGGATGACGGTCAGGAGGGTTGGATTGGATGTGAACTTGACATACTTCTTAGTTTTACCTGAATTGGGTATGAAAATCTGATGTGGCCAGCACACGACCTCTCGAATAATTAGTTTACTTACATTTTAATAGTTTCATGTAATATGTAAACCAATATGCAAGCAAAAGATGTCAACTGTACTGTCACTGTCATAATCAGTCAAATTTTGTGTAGAAACAAATTTCATATCATGGACAACAAGATACTGGAATTTCAAAAAAGTAGAATATTTTATTGTTAAATACTACCAGAATCAGCAAACTGTACCCATAGATACTTATATTATCTTTTATTTTTAATTATAAAAAAATAATGTACCAATTTATTTCCGGTTTGCGGGTTTCTATCAAAATCTTATCCCAGTTAAGATCCTTATTAAAACCTTAAATATGAAATTTGGTTATTAAAGGTTTGATACTTTTTAAGTTATCGTGGACGAAAAATCGTCACATAATTCGTACGTCCATACGTACACACACACACACACACACACACACACACACACACACACACACACACACACACACACACACACACACACACACACACACACACACACACACACACACACACACACACACACACACACACACACACACACACACACACACACACACACACACACACACACACACACACACACACACACACACACACACACACACACATACACACACACACACACACACACACACACACACACACACACACACACACACACACACACACACACACACACACACACACACACACACACACACACACACACACACACACACACACACACACACACACACACACACACACACACACACACACACACACACACACACACACACACACACACACACACACACACACACACACACACACACACACACACACACACACACACACACACACACACACACACACACACACACACACACACACACACACACACACACACACACACACACACACACACACACACACACACACACACACACACACACACACACACACACACACACACACACACACACACACACACACACACACACACACACACACACACACACACACACACACACACACACACACACACACACACACACACACACACACACACACACACACACACACACACACACACACACACACACACACACACACACACACACACACACACACACACACACACACACACACACACACACACACACACACACACACACACACACACACACACACACACACACACACACACACACACACACACACACACACACACACACACACACACACACACACACACACACACACACACACACACACACACACACACACACACACACACACACACACACACACACACACACACACACACACACACACACACACACACACACACACACACACACACACACACACACACACACACACACACACACACACACACACACACACACACACACACACACACACACACACACACACACACACACACACACACACACACACACACACACACACACACACACACACACACACACACACACACACACACACACACACACACACACACACACACACACACACACACACACACACACACACACACACACACACACACACACACACACACACACACACACACACACACACACACACACACACACACACACACACACACACACACACACACAGACATCATCGTGAAAATAGTAAATTCGTATTGTAGAGACCCTGAAACGTGCTTATCCACCAAAAACTCATACTCGAAAATTTTATCCCATTACAATACCTCTCTTATAGAATATGTAGTGCTGGGTAAATTCCCGGGAATGAATATTTCGGAAAATTTTCCAGGATATTTTCCGGGAAGTATTTTGTGAAAATTGTCGGGATATTCCCAGTGACACATCACTAAGAATATGAGGCGAAAGGTAAAAACAACTTTTATAATACAAGAGTTTTTCGCACGAGTTCAAAATTAGTAAAGGACAATTTTTGCATATTTAAGTTTTTTACATAGTTTCAAACTACACCTATTTGTATTCCAGAAGTTATACGCTGTTTTGTTTATTTGACAAAGTCTACGTCATTTTTCTGATTTTAAATAAATTATTAGTTAACATAAAACTAAAATGCATATCTGCATTTATTTGTAAAATATTGCTTTATGATTTAGCGCATATATCTCGCACATTTTGGCCTTATTTTCCTGCATATAATCCGGACTGTACTGAAGAACATATAATACTAGTCGTCAGCTATGACATGCTAATTTCTCGTGATTCCCGATAGATGAAATCAAAGGCGCGCAATGCGCATGCGCATCGCAGGGAGATTCTACATAAACATCAACAAAGCTATGGACATTTTACAACGCGCGCTGTTCGGCTGTTCTCTCAGCTCAGTTCTCGGAATACCCCTGGAAAAGGTCGAATTGCCGCGCAAAAGCGTACACACTGTGTTTGGGGGTACTTTCATAGGTATAAGGGTTGACGGTACACTACAGAAGACTTTGTAAATTGTTCTGTCATAGTACTTTAGGATTAAAATATCTGTATTCAGGTTAATGGAGGTGAAATGCGAACATAGGGAACATACATGATAATCGAACTTTCATGCCAGGTATCTTGATATATTTTGTAGTAGTGTCACAAAACGAAGTAATGTGAATTTGTCTGAAAAAAAGAGTAATATGAATAACAGAAATAATACAATGTTAGTTAGTAAAAGTAATTATTATGAAAAGAAAGCAGGAACATACGAGGCATATCCAGAAATTAAGGTGACAAGTGCTCTGTAGGGTGCAGGAAAATTTTTTCTTCAAAGGTTGGTACACCTGCGTGTAGGGGGCTTCGTAACGGTCAAACCGAGCCCTGGCTCAATTCAATCCGTTGAGAAATGTCGTCACAGGAGGAGCTTTCGTCAACCTCCGCAGAGGCCGTTCGCTCCACCTCCTCTGTCATCAATTTCCTCACTTTGCGTCAAGAATCTGCGGCGGACGGCCTCACTCCTTTCTTCGTCATGAGTGTTAGTTGGACCTTCTTTAAACAACCTAATCCACTTGTAAACGTGTTGACATGACATTACCTCATGCTCATAGGTTTCCATAAGTTGACGATAGATTTCGGCCGCAGATTCTTGACGCAAAGTGAGGAAATTGATGACCGACGAGGTTGAGCGAACGGCCTCTGCGGAGGTTGACGAAAGCTCCTCCTGTGACGACATTTCTCAACGGATTGAATTGAGCCAGGGCTCGGTTTGACCGTTACGAAGCCCCCTACACGCAGGTGTGCCAAACTTTGAAGAAAAAAATTCCCTGCACCCTTCAGAGCACTTGTCACCTTACTTTCTGGATATGCCTCTATTTATTTATATATATTTCCTCCCTCTACTAAACAGTAGCCTAAACGATTGTAAAATCCAGTTCTGACATTATTTAACATTTGTGGCGTAATTGTTGCAAATGCATATAAAATTTGCAGTTCCTCCAGGGTTGTCAATTTTTTTTCTTGACAACTATAAATTTTTGATTTAATATAACACCACAAGAAAAAATCTTGGAGAGCTAAGTCCACAGACCTATCTGACCAAGAAATTATTCCACGGATAAAATAAAATTTCAATAATATGACAGCTACTGACTATCTGGTAAAAATTTCGTGCCTGTATCTCAATTCGTTCAGAAGTTACAGCTATTTAAACAACTTCAGCAGGAATATTTCAACCGGCCGCCATTTTGTAACCACGCAAAATTTGGCAATATTTTTTCAGGATTTAAGGTATCTTTTTATGGGGAATCCAATGGCGCAATCAGAATTTGATTATCTTGCATAGTTCCTGAGTTATTCAGAGATTTAAAGTTCAGCAGGAATGAAATTTTTTTGTCCTGCTTAAGGCGGTAAAATTTTGTATTAGAAATGTAGGGGAAAGTGTTACGGGGAGATTTGGACACTTTTTTGGTTGTATACTTGTTTTTCAAACAAACTTAATTAACTAATTTAATTAAGTTTGACTTTTTTACTGTTATATAAATATAAACAATCACTTTAATTACTGTTTGTTGTACTTTTCAAATAAACCGCAGTCGTATAGAACTTTAATGTACAATTTCCAGAAACTGCATTTGAAATTATTCCTGAAAACTGATCATAAACTCTGAAAACTCATACAATATTTAAATATGAAACATAGCCGAATTTATTCAAATTTATGTTACATTATTTTATTACCTACCTTTGTAAGTAGTTCTGCGAAAAATTTGTTGCGCAATAAATTTCACGTTTTCTTAAAATTCCTGCTACGGGAGAGCTGTTCTACTGAAAGAAATAATTTAGTAGGCATTTTAAAAAAATCGAAGGTTTTCGCACGTGGCTTCATATAAATTTAGATGATATAATTACATTGTTAATGTTAAATTAATTTTTGGCTTTTTACAAATTGAAATTGAATATATAAAATGTCAGTTATTATTTATAAGGTCATGATAAATTTTAATAATATTATAAAAATTACAATTCCCGAATTTCCTTCTAGGTGTATTTCATAGACTCATTAATAAAATAGTAGAGTATGGCGAGAGGTCATATGTTGGCCACATCAGATTTTTTCGTTATTACAGCGGATAATTCCACTCCTGTATAAAGTAAGCCTTTAACAAAACACAATGTTATCGCTTTGACAGCAGATAAAAAGGAAGGTAACTTTTTGCAAGTGATAAAACCTTATTTACCTTTTTTTAGCAACCAAACAATAAACAAAACAATAAAATGTCATTTGCTTCATATTTCTAATATTTGTCAGTGAAATGATTCGATTTTGGTAATATTTGTGAAGAAGAACTAAAGGAGTCGTTAAATTATCTCGTTGAATAACACTCGAGCATTTTATTTCCTGCGAAAAATTTCTGTTTGACATCTCAACCTTGTCACCTGACAGCAATTTGACTCGAAAAATTGTTTTAAAATAAAATCACTCCACCTACGGTGTCGTGATTTTATTAAACAATTTTTTTTTTCAACTTGCGAGGCAACAAGGTTTCAATACAAACAGAAATTTATCCGGCGAAATAAAAAGCTCTTGTGTAATAATTATAGTTGACAGTTCGTTTCGTCAAATTATAGACAAGTTTTTGTTAAAAATGAGTGTTTATCCGATAAAACAAATACCTCTAGTGTAATTACAAATGATAAAAACTTTGAATATAGGTTAACATAAATGACTTATAAATACTTATTTATCTTCAGGAAGTAGGTAAAGGTAAAAATATAATTATATAATATGGTTCCCTGTTCGGAACATTATACAAGTAACGTATATACATAAATATAAAGTGAATAACTTATTTTGTGTCTAGTGAAGTTTTTCAATGTGGCATTACTTGTTTAAAAATTAAGCTACAAGATTTTCAGTATTGTGAGTAATAGTAATTCATTTTGGTACTAAAATTGTATCAGTTAAATTTGTGTTGTGTATTTTTGTAAACGAAAATTTGTTTATCGAATCGAAATCGAAATTACCTTTCAAATGATTGACAGTAACAAGTTTATCTGTTTTACAATCAGACTGAGTAAACTTTTATTGAAATTGAAAAACATTTAATTGCATTTCAAAATTGGAAAATTAGTATTAATTATTTATTTATTTTTTGCTCAATAAATATCAATACTGGAATACTATAGTAAAAAAATTTTTGGAGAGGAGTCACGTCATCAATGTTGGTCACTAGATCATGACGTCACGGAACCAGATAATGACGTCACGGAATACTAGATTTACATAGTATACTAATTTAAATTTAAAAAATGTAATGTGTGTTGCATTATTGAATTTATATGCGATGCTTATTTATCGATCAATTTAATTGAATTATTAGACGATTAATATTTAAATATCATTGTAAAATTTAATATATTTCCAGTTAGAACTCTATAGCGTTACAGAAAAAATATGAGTGTCATGTAAACGTACAACACAAAACACAATTCTTAATTCAGTAATGCCAATGTGTGGTGAAAAAACAAACTACAATTATTTAAAATAAATTAAAAATGCATTAAAAACATTATGTTCGGCTTTAAAATTATTGTAAATTTAATGAAAATGCACTATTCTTATAGTATGCCAAAAAGTAGTATAGTACAATTAATTATAAATACAAATTGCTGAATCTGGAAGTATATAACAATAAAATAAAGTACAATATTCTATTTTTTTGAAATTCCAGTATCTTGTTGTCCATGATATAAAATTTGTTTCTACATAAAATTTGAATTATTATGACAGTGACAGTACAGTTGACATCTTTTGCTTGCATATTGGTTTACATTATCGTTTACATATTACATGAACATGAAACTATTAAAATGTAAGTAAAACTATTTATTAGATTAGTAGAATAAGCAGAATTAGGCGAGAGGTCGTGTGGTGGCCACAGCAGATTTTTTGTTATTATTTGATATTTTTTTCGGTCACTATAAATGGCAAGAAAAATTTAAAAAACAAGAAGCTTTCTTTTTCGAATAATTTTTGATTTACTTAATTTATTTAAAAAATACAGAAGTTATTATGGAAATCTGGAGCCATGTTTACAGTATTTTTCAACTTCAAAATGGCATTGCACAGCTAGGATGCGAGAAAGTACGAGTTTCGGGCTGGTTTCGGACAGTCGTAGTAGTGGGGAAGAGAGTGAATTAGAAAAAAAGTAATATCGAGAATATTCTAAGAATTCGAAAAAATGGTAGACGAGCCTCTTAAGTGTTTATGTGTGTAAACATGTTTTTATTTTGCGTCGTGGTGAAATTTAATTACATTGTGGCAACTTGCGGATTAAAATTTAACTCAATTTGCGAAAAATAAAATAAAATACGTCAAATTTCCCCGTTCTTACTTTTCTGCATCAGTTTAATTTTCACGGAAAATTAAATTCGCGGACTTAGTGTCAAACAAATTTGCAAATTAATCTCGAAACTTGAAGTATTTGCGAATTTCATGAATAAATTTACTTGGAAGGACACCAGCAGGTACATTTTATTTAAATACAGTTTGTTTTACTTTGGCAAAGCTTGTCAATTTCCTCAAAACAAAGACCGAGTCGACAGACATTGTTCCCGGAGTTCTGCATTTGAATGGCGGCCCCGGATTATGGATTAGGGTGACACCTTCGTCTATCAACTGTCCATAAACAAGGCTTTGCATAATTAATATATTATCCATTATGGATTGATCCAAATTGATATTAAAATTATTATTATCATTCTGATAATTCAATTTCGATTCAGTCTAACACACATTCCAGTTTAGCGCCCAAATGTAATGTACTATCCACTAACAACCATTAATTGTTTGACGGCTGGTAACCGCACACACTATACCGGGTGTCCCAAAAAATGGTACGCTCGAAAAAACTTTTTTATTAATAAGGCAATCATTATTTTATACGAATAAATAAGGCATAAGGAGACATCAAATAGTATATTATATATTGAGGGACTAAAGTGCATGATTTAATCCTGAGGGTGAAGTTTATTTCACGAGCCGAAGGTGAGGGAAATAATCACCTGAGGGATTAAAGGTACTTTAGTTATTTAGCTATTTTTTGCACTTCATCCTCAAATGAATGCAAAATAGTTTAAAAGAATACACATTTTGTAATTTTGACAGTAAATTTTATGACAAATATTTATATTGTTACCATAGATAGTAACAAATAGCACGTATTTACTTGACAACGGGATTAATTAATTCAATTCGTTGACAACGGGATTAAATATGAAAATAATCCCTTGGGATCTAATTTAGAACCTTAGTCCCTAAAAATTAAGACTAAAGATAAAAGTACAACTTTCGGTTTGTGGATTGCATTCAAAATTTACTGGGTTCTTAAGATTCGTATTAAAATTTATAGCTATTAATATAACAAGAATATTATGCGATTTATAATACCGAGGATGTTGCTAAGCGACGAGGTGAAACCGAGTCTCTTTGAACATCCAAAGGGGCTTAAATCGCATATATTCACGTTATATTCAAAGCATAATCGTATCATCAACGACAGCGATGTTCAAACAAATCAACTATTTATCTGTCAATCAGTTGACAGTTTGCTTATTATGGAAAGTTTTGATGTTGTATCTAACGTATTAAATCCGTAACTAATGAATTATAAGTATCTAACGTATTATAAGTAACTAACGTATTATGTTGTTTATAATTATCAATAAATGTTGCATATTAAAAGGTAATAACAGTTGATGATACGATTTAATTCCTAATACCGTTCTTGAGTCTTAATTACTCGTCTTAGTAGAAACTCTGATTTAACTGAACTAAATAAACAACCCAATGCCCTTTGTGAGTCCCACAAACTCAGTACTGGACTAAATAAAGCACCTAATACCCTTCTTGAATGAAATCAAATGATGTGACATTATGTTGTACAATATGCCTACATGCCTAGACTAATTATAAAATATTTATA
Source organism: Agonum fuliginosum (assembly GCA_947534325.1). Taxonomy (NCBI): domain Eukaryota; kingdom Metazoa; phylum Arthropoda; class Insecta; order Coleoptera; family Carabidae; genus Agonum; species Agonum fuliginosum. Next base: position 686,866 of record OX384045.1, on the reverse strand, counting down.
CAACATATATTTATACATTAGTATAACAAATATTATACCAATGACTGTCATACCCAATTTGGGTATACTTATCTGCCACACATAATAAATTAATAATTAACGATATACATTTTAATACGCGAGGTTAAATGAACCATTTGCCTAATAGATGAATAAATTCTAAAACCTTGTTATTTAAAAATATTTAACATATTTATAGGAACATTCTTCAGAGGTCATATAGTAGGAATGCAAAATGGAGCACGAATTCGAATCTTCAATTTAGATGCCTGATTTACTTCCCGAAATATTTCTTACTGACATTGAGATACAAAATTGTAAATTGGTTTCCTGATTGCCAAATATGAGAAATATGCCCAACGAATCGGAAGATAGGAATATTTTCTTTATTTTTGTCAACAAAACTTTAATAGCCATACAACACATCGATCGTATTAACGTCTGTAAGACGTACATCTTATACAGGTTGGTGAAGGTGAAATGCGAACATACATGACAATCGAACTTTCATGCCAGGTATCTTGATATATTTTGTAGTAGTGTCACAAAACGAAGTAATGTGAATTTGTGTGGCAAAAAGAGTAATCAATAACAGACATAATAATAAAATCTATAAGTGCATGTAAACTTTCTCGTTCTGTTCGTTCACATACATTATTATGCAAAGAAAATATTTTAATGAAAATAAAAATTTTAATAATATGACAGCTACTTTGACATTGACAGTACTTATTCCACGTATATCAAGATACCTAACATGATAACTCCATTGTCATATATTTCCCTATGTTCGCATTTCGCCTCCACCAACCTGTATAGAGTCTTTCATTAAGAGTGATAGGATTTTAATTTTAAATAAAACGTCAACGGTTTGACATATCAATTTAGTTTTTGCTTTATTTGGAAGCTTGGACAATGCAGTTATATTCGGAACAAGATATCGTTCAAATGTCCACCACGGCTTTGTTGATACTGATCACGGCTCATCCGCAACATTGGCCGCTACAACTGTGATTTTCTCCTCACTTCGAACATTTCGTTGTCTTCTTGGTGGCTTATTGTCTTAGTAATGTTAACTCAAACTTTATCACAGTGCGTCTTATAGCCTGCGCAGAGTAACGGTGAGGGCGACCCAATTCTGGGGTGAATAAATGTTGAGCACCCACAACTGGGCTCGAACTTTGGTAATATTTTTTTATTATTTCCAACCGGTCTAGAGGCGTCAAACGATGCATCATAAAACTGCACACTATACTAAATAATTTGACACCTAGAAGTAAATAAAATATATATCAGAAACCGAGAAATCTTTATTGAAAAAACTATCACTCCTATTGAAAGACCATATAGATAAATAAATTCGGTGAACAGGCCATTATTTTGTCCTTGTTGTTCGATTGGGTTTAAATTAAATTATTCAGCTATTAATAAGCAATGATGACGTAAACACAAGCTCATGAGCAGTTGTTTCCCTGATGTGGTCGCTGTGGTTACAGATTGTTTGTCAGCCTACTGAAAGATACAGTTGATCGATGGTGCAAAACTAAATTTAACATTTCATGTTAAAATGAATTTTTTTTTAATTTTCGGAATTTTTATAATCATGTACAATTTTTTAATCAAAATTTTAAAAAGGCACATCTGTAGCTCCATTCTTTCTTTATTAAATCCTTGTTGAAATAAAATTTTACCATTCTTGTACTGGCCACAAAACACTCGCTACGTTAGTACATTTTATTCTGAATTTTAGGTAGTAGACGGGCCTCTTAACAAAAATAATGTAGCAGTAGTAGTGTGCTAGATTAAGATGGTTGCTTCTAGCCGTTAAAATGGTGAAAAGTATGTTTAGTTTTCCCATTAAAATTGAAGTAAGAATTGAAATTTTCGAATTAACTAAGATATTTTTGAAAAGTTTAAGGATGCTCCCTCTTTGCTCTAATGCCAGTTTTTTTAGTTTTTTCTTCAATTTTTTTATGTGCATGGCTAAACATGTCCAATTTTGTGAATATTTCATGTGTATTTTAATACAATCCTACATAAAAATTCAAAAAAGGGCATTAGAGCAAAAAGAGGGCAACTTCAAGCTTTCCGAAAACGTCTTATTTGTTTAACAAATCTTATTGTTTAAACCAATTTTATGGGGAAAACTGCATTTTGTTTTTCGATATTTTGACGGCTGGTGATGATCTATTTGAAATTTAATTTTCTGGAATACAAAATTCAGAAAGTGTTCAATTTATTTATTCAGATATATAATTTAAATCTTTGTTTATTAAAGTAATACAGAGCGTTCGGCAAAACCTATAATTTGACTGCGCAACCACCTTAAGTACTGCTACACATACTCTCAAAGTTTTTAACCCTTTTTAACACCTTGTATATTTACTGAATTACAATTTGTGTCATACCCAAGTTGGGTGTAATGTGTAATAGAAGTATGTAGTTTTAAGTTGGCCCTGAGTCAAATGTTCTTGACCTCCTGTACTTGTAGAAGATGTTTCTTATTTATATATTATTTTTAATAATTAATTAGAGAATTAATAAGCAGTTTTTCTGCATATTTTACAAATTTGTAATTCCACAATTAATAATTCTGTTGATTGCCTTCAATGTGAAGGTTAAATTTCTATTTGTATTTGTTTTATTTTACGAGTTATTAATATTATTTATACCAGAATTGCGGTTTGATTTGATTACTCCTAATTTACATACATATCTATGACACCTTTTATTCAATGTATATGTATAGTAGACTCGTGTGTGCGGTTACCAGCCGTCAACTCAATCATGGTTATGTACATATCGCGTTAATACCGTGAATTTATTTTAACATGAAACATAGGACTTTTCATATCCATGGTTACGAATTTGACAGCAATGTATTAGAGCGTTCTTTTTAAAGTAGTTCGGTCGTCGTTGACGCTAGTCAAAATCCGTCCGTTTTTTGTTGTCAATTTATGAAGTGAAATTCGACTGTAACGGTTTTTAATATTTTATTATGAATTTTTATGCATTTGGTTCTCAAACAAATAGTCGTATTTTACAAATCTTGTAATTTCATTCGCAACTTGACTAGTCAATCACCCGCTGTCATAACTCGGGCCAGGTTATGGCGTTGGCAGGTTGGCAGCATTGTCCGAGGCATTCAAATGTAAACACAGGACGCCGCGAAAGTGACAGGCACCGCGATGAATTTTCATCGAGTTCTTGATAAATGACTTAAAATCATGAAAATCAGTGATTTTTCAATCCAGTCTGTTTCAAGAAATAAAAGGTTAACATTCAAATCTGCGTTTAAATTTCCCACGCTTCGCAGTTGGCAACCCTGCAGAACGTGACGCCCGATCGGCTTCCGCTTGGTCGTGATTTTGTCACATATTTTCCCGTTTTTTGGGCTATTTACATCGGCAACGTAGGGTTTTGACTATGCTTAACGAAGCCATAATATATTACCTTTCCAAATATCAATTTGCCACTATTTATTCAACGAACTTTTACGGCGCAATTTCAATTTTTCTTAACCAAAAGTGTCATTTTCCATAAGAGCCCATGTAAAAACAGTGAACTTCAAACTCATTTTTCTCAAAAACGAGTACGGCAAGGACATGTTTTCTTGGCACTTTTGAAAATAATATTAAATTTTCTATTCAACCAGACCATTTTCAATACAAAATCAAAGACTTCAATTGACGACCGAACTACTTTAAAATCGAACATAGGGAATCAATTTAACTGTATTATTCTTGACTAATATAACACATTTGGGCAGCTGTAATAGTTCCAAGAGACGCCTGCAATATAAACTTTTAATTGTTTAAACTATACCTACATCGTATTTCCAGATTGCAACATTTGAATTTGTTAATTGGAGTCAAACTGATTAAACTATGATTCAAGTTTAAAATATCATGTTCTGCGAAATATAAAGAAAAATCTGTAGGTGCTTCTAAACGCCTGCAAGCGGTTGAAAGTAAGTAATTTCGACCGTTGAACGTGCTGAAAAAAAATTGCACTAATAGAACGAAGTTTTATCCCTTATCTACCATATAAAAATTTGTTTTTGTTAAAATGTGCAACCATGTGTCGATGAGGTGTATGAGTGTAAAATGCTTTAACGTGTACATTCTTCCTGTACAGAATGCTCTTAATGAAAAATATTTCTACAGAAAATTCCTTTGTTATAGTGTTTAGTATTATCTTTCAACTATTTTTATACAATCTGTGTATATAATATCATGTCAAAAAATATATTATGAACTGTATAAGCTTAATTTTTTTATCACATTGAACAAATTTTTGCACAGATACACTCGAGAAACGACTACCATAATGCTAGATTTATAATCCTGTAAACCAGTTTTAAAAATTAACAAAACGTCCAAAATAACATGGGAATTACTGACCGCTTTCTGTGAAAGAATACGCGGGTTTTTCCAAACCAGTTTTTTAGTCTGCGTTTACGCAGTTCAGCGAAGATACGTATCGCCTTTTCCCAACTTAAGTCATCTCCATCAGTGATATACAGGGTGTCTGTTTTTAAATGAACCAGCATTTATCTCGCTTATTTGTTGATTTAGCGTTTTTTGTCAAATACATGATTTATACAGTATCATGTGTAGTAAATGATAGCGGATGTGAATCCTTGGTATCACTTCCGGTTTTTGAGGAAGTCATTGCAACTTTCAAATTTTAAATGGAACATTGTATTTTTTATTACGAATTTGAAAAGTACATTAAATTTGCTTTACGGTGGTATAAAAAAGTCATATGTTGTATTATTAAAATATTAAATTACGGACACTTAAATTATGCACCTATGAACGCTGACATAAGTAAGCCTTGCCGCGAAACAAAAACAATAGTTGAAAGCAGTTTTATCTGTCAACAATCAATGTAAATTACAATAAAATATCTCTTAAATCTAATTATAATAAAGAAAACGCATATTATGAATAATTCAGAAACAATTAATTTATTAGAGTACCTCGAGAGTACCTAACTTTAATTTAATAAAAGATGTTCAAAATGTTGACAGGTAACTGCTTTCAACTATTGTTTTTGTTTCGCGGCAAGGCTTACTTATGTCAGCGTTCATAGGTGCATAATTTAAGTGTCCGTAATTTAATATTTTAATAATACAACATATAACTTTTTTATACCACCGTAGAGCAAATTTAATGTACTTTTCAAATTCGTAATAAAAAATACAATGTTCCATTTAAAATTTGAAAGTTGCAATGACTTCCTCAAAAACCGGAAGTGATACCAAGGATTCACATCCGCTATCATTTACTACACATGATACTGTATAAATCATGTATATGACAAAAAACGCTAAATCAACAAATAAGCGAGATAAATGCTGGTTCATTTAAAAACAGACACCCTGTATAGATAACTTCTAATATATTCTGCCCTGTTCACACGAGGAAAAATTTTACCACGATTAAAGAAAAAGTTTCTTGAAAGTAAACAAGTGCTAGGAGCTGTCATAAAAAAACTGTCAATACCGGTGGGGGATACTAATTTAAAAATATATACAGGTTGGTGGAGGTGAAATGCGAACATAGAGAAATATATGACAATGGAGTTATCATACTTGATATACGTGGAATAAGTACTGTCAATGTCAAAGTAGCTGCCATATTATTGAAATTTTTATTTTCATTAAAATATTTTCTTTGCATATTAATGTATGTGTACGAGCAGAACGAGAAAGTTTATATGCACTTTTAGATTTTATTATTATTTCTGTTATTGATTACTCTTTTTGCCACACAAATTAACATTACTTGGTTTTGTGACACTACTACAAAATATATCAAGATACCTGGCAAGAAAGTTCGATTGTCATGTATGTTCCCTGTGTTCGCATTTCACCTCCACCAACCTGTATATTAAAGCTAGTGATCTTAATATATTTAACAAAAATAACTACATTCCCTGTATGGACGGTATTGACAGAAACTTTTTACTGCAAACTTTCCTCGTGTGAACAGGACATTAGGATATAATTCTTTGCATGGTTCAATTTAAGTTTTTGCGTAAAAATATTGACAGGTGACACGTTGGCACTAACGCCATATAAGTCATAAGTAAGTAAGTAAGTAAGATATTAAATGTAGTAATTGAACGGAGGATGGCTTCAACACAGAAGAGTTTTCCTGTGAATTAATCTTTTGATTCAGGTGATACTAAATGCTGTGTTTGAATATTAGATTTTTATTTGTATATTTTAAATGGACACCAGATTGTATGTATAAATTTATGTTTATAAGTCTAGATATGGCGGGAGATTGTGTGCTGGCCACATCAGATTTTTTAAAATTAATTCCACATTTATGCACATTTTATTTGACATTCTGATAATTTCACAAAAAGACAGATATTTATGTTTATGTTTTTTTACATTTGCATATTCCTGCGTTTATGACATATGTTTATTTTTATTTAAGGCTGCTGTGAACACATCCATAAGAATCTATGTGCTAGATAGTCTTAGTTATGTGCAGTCATGTCTGTGCAGTCAAACAGGAATGTGTGCCAAACTGGCTTCAAACACTTTCGATTCATTATATAACATCTTTTACAATGTAAATAAAATATGAACACAAAATACTCTTATTTTAAAGTCGCATTTAATTAACTGTCATAAAAAGGTATCATGCAACACATTTAATTTATTTTAATTATCACAATAAAAAGACGTATGCGTGATAATATAGAAAATGTAGAAAAATTAACCTTGAAAATAATAACTCTGCTCAGATCGAGAAATAAGAAATGTAAATTAAAATGTAAAGTGGATGCATCTTCTGGAGCTAATAATCAGTAATGTATATTACGTAATGACAAACACAATAATGACAGTGTTTGTAAGAAAATTCCTTATATTTATTTTTATGTATGACATCCAAAAATTCTACACAATATTTACGATTTTATTCTAGGCAGTTCCATAACTTCTATAAGCGTATCTACAGGGTGAGTCAGCTAAGTGTTCCCTATTTCATTTGTTTGTAAAGTCTCAAGTTTTTGTGTAAAGTCCGCCAAATTTTTGCTGTAAATACAGTAGCCACTTGAGTTTTTGTTCGCAAAGTTTTATCATTATTGCTCTATTGCTTCCTAATTGGTGACTGAAATAATGATTAATTAATTAATGATTAGTCAAACGACTATTTGTAGGATTTTAAAGGACCTTAAGTGGCACCCTTATAAGATTCAAATTCTGCAAGCAATTTCTGAAGAGGATAAAGCAAACCGATTGGAATTTGCAGAAGACGAAATTGAACGAATGAATGAAAACCCTGGTCATCTGAATAACATCATGTTTTCTGATGAGGCACATTTTCATCTTGATGGTGGATTTAATAGACACAATCATCGGTATTGGTCAGATGAAAATCCCCACTGGATTGCTGAACAATCCTTGCACTCTCCTAGAACGACTGTTTGGGCTGCAATTGGAGATTTTGGATTAATTGGTCCAATTTTCACATTGAAGTGAACCACTCGTGAAGTTTTTGTCTGATCGATTTGAAATTTCGGCAGTAAAAATTCCTTCATGTTTTGCAAAAATTTCGTCACTTTCTGATAAAAATTGCCTAAGTTATAAAAAATCCAAATAGGGAATAGTTAGCTGACTCACCCTGTATAGTAACTTATAGACATATCTTAAAAAATACAATTTTATGGGCAAATCTATAACTACAGATTTCTATAAATGTCTTATAAATTTGTATAAATGACTCACCCATAAGGACTTGACATACACAAATATTGACATTGTCAAAAATACTAAAAAAATAATCATAATTAGCAGGTTTTACAATTTGCAAACCAATTGCCAGAAGAAAATTATTGTTGAGAATCTAATATCGATACTTTACTTAAAATTGGCTTCATTATAAACCTTGACACTTTGACTGTTACGGATTTTCTATAACTTATAGATCAATCAATTTATAGAATTTGAAGATAATGCCCAGAATCCTAACATTAGTCAAGTACATATTTCAGCAACCGCACAAAAACCCTCCCTGTGGTGTACTATCCACTAACAACCTTGGGTGAGATGACGGCTGGTAACCGCACACACAGTAACATGGTGATTCCAATTTTTGTAAAAATTAATATAATATGGACGTTCTGACTTAAGTGGTATACATTTTTCGGGAATAATTCAAGAATTCTTATTTATTGTCAAGATTAACGTAGAAAAAATACATTGCGTGTTTTATATAAACATTCGTGAAAATAAGAGATACACATTTCATTTATATTGTCTGTTGTCTGTGTGTATGTCTCATTGTTTGGCGGAATTCTTTGTTCATTAACGTTAACAAGAAAGTTAAGGTCAAATACTTATATTGCTTATAATTTCAGAATGTTTTATAGCCAACAAAAAACTTAAACAATTATATTTCTTTCCTCAATTCGCATTATTTTACATACATTTTACTTTTGTGGGTTTAATATTTAAATTAAGACGATAAAGGTCATGTATTGCTTATGGTAATGTTATTTGTAACAAATTTTTTTAAATTAATTTAATATTTTTGGGTAAGGGCTTGGTCATGAGACGGAAGGGGGGTGTTCTACTAGAAAATACCAATATTCTAAAGTTTTATAAATACTAAACATACCAGGGAAAAAACAGAATGCAGAAAATGTTTTTGCTGACCTTATATTTCAAATAAAACATAGTTTATTCTACGTTGGAATAAAATTTGACAACGTAATACAAATAATTTTCATCTGTCAAATTCTGGACAAATGTCTATGTCAAAATATCCTTACTTATTCTCTTTTATTTATAGACCGGGAGCTCATGACAGGTGATGGTCTCCGATTTCATACAGCATGCCTTTTGGAGGATAAAATATTGCCCCTATAACAACAAAGAAAAGCGGGTATTAAACCCTTGCACGCTTTCCGGTCATATGGAAAATTACATTTTTCCACTTGCTCAAAAATATTGTTTTTATAATGCATACCCTTTTATCAAAAGAAACTTAAATACATTTAAAGTTTTAAAAATCATAGGCATGCGATTCGCAGGATCCCAAAAGGCTCAAACGGTCACGTGATCTTATAATAAAAATGATTTTCCGCGTTTTCATACAGCATGCCGATGAAAAGAATTAATATTTGTGTCATAAAACACTTATAACCAAATTGACTGCAGTCCTCGTTGGCCCAAGGGTGGAAAATTTCCAAAAAGTTTTGTGCAAATGGAAATGCAATTTTCCATATGACCGAAAAGCGTGCAAGGGTTTAATACCCGTTTTTACCTTCCGCTTACCTGTAAAGGAAGGTATTGGAATCATGCAAAAAATCGGGTGATGAATTTTTAATGGATGAGCACGAATTAGGGTCCTTACAACTCATTTTTGATAGTTTCACGATGATGTCTGTGTGTATGTGTGTGTGTGGTCAAGGGGTGTTAGTCGCATAACTCAAATACGAATTACCCGAAAATTTTGATATTTGGTATTTAACATTTATATATAAATTGGAAGAGCTCCTTAGATTTTGGTACAAATATCTTCATCGGAAGTGATATTTTTTGAAGATTGAAAAGGTTAATTGTCAAAATTGTATATAAATTTGGAAAAATATAGTATTTATTTGTAATAAGAATAAGAGGAAAAGTTATTTGCAACTTACGTTATAAAAAAATTATCTTTATCTGGTAGCATTAAAGAACTGCAGTAAAATTTAAAAAATAAATTTATCAAATAAAACGTTGATATCTTGTAATCCATGATCGGTTGATTTTTGTTTCTGCGTAAAAAATATTGACAGGTGAGACGGGTGACAAGTTGGCATACTAGCGCCATAATAAGTCATAAGTAAGATATTAAATGTAGTAATTGAATGGAGGATGGCTTCAACACAGAAGAGTTTTCCTGTGAATGAATCTTTTTATTCAGGTGATGCAATTTTCTGTGTTTGAATATTTTAGATTTTTATTTGTATATTTTTAATGGGCACCGGATTGTACGTATACATTTCTGTTTAAAGTCTAGATATGGCGGAAGGTTGTGTGATGGCCACGTCAGATTTTTCTTTGTTGTCATAGGGTCAATATGCTATCCTCCAAAAGGCATGCTGTATGAAATCGGAGACCACCTGTCATGAGCTCCCGGAAAAAATATAACTAAAATTATTCGAAAAAGGAAGGTTAGATTTTAAATTTTTCTTTCCATTTATAATGACCGAGAAAAATCATATCAAATCATTTTTAAATATTTTTTACTTCAAATTCCTAGACCAAAAACAAAAAATACAAAACTAGAGGCATTAAGACATCCTTTGTTAATACATCAAATATTTCAATTATAACTAAAGTAAATGTGGGAGGCGTACACCTCTATAACGCTGTAAAATTTTAGGGTAGACGAACACCTTAAGGTCAAAACATAATTTTCCCCATTCCTATTGTTTTGTATCGGTTGACCAACCATACCTGTCTCGTATAAAGCGAGTCTTACTCCCGACCTCACATTACATTCGACATACTCTGACCAATCTCACTCCCTCGCGGAGACCTCAGAGTTGATCTTGAGACGTGGTAACAAAACAAAGACGAGTTAAGACCGAGTGACCAGTTGTTCTTTCAGTTCCGTGAAGTTCAGTTCTAGTTGTGTTGTGAAAAGTTCTTGTAAGTTGATTCGTTCGTTAGAGGGTAGTGATAGTGTGTGTAGTACAGTAGAAAAGTGTTACGGCTATTTCATTTAAAATATTTTGATGTGTTTCAATGTTTTAACTAGACTAGACATAATTTATATTCTGCAATGTGCGTTCAATTTCAATATTTTGCAAAATTGAGCAAAATGTTATATTTATTGTTTTACTGATTCAGAACTTCGTGCATATGTGATTTTTATTTATTTAGCTTGAATTACATTATACTTTTTTCGGCTAGAAAAAAGAACTTTTTTTAGATACTTAATTCGGCTAGAATCTAGTTTTAAAATTTGTTCTTGCACTGACATATTTTATTTAGCTCATCGACCAATACTGCCATTGAAAATTTAAAAAGAAATGTAATTGTCAGTTGAGGTTGTCAACGTACTCGGTTAATGTATTAGTGATGAAGTTTTATGTACCTACAATTTAGTTATTCTGCTGTCACTAACTTTATTATTTTTGAGGTTATATAAAAAGACGGTTATAGTATGAAATTTTCTTGATTTACATTATCCAAGTGAGCATTCTAGAATTAAGTATGAAAATTGTCAAAGTTTCTAGCCGAACGTCAAGCTTTACGTGAAACATGGAATCATTCATATCCATGGTTACGAATTTGACAGCAATGTAGAGCGATTCATTTAAAATAGAACATAGGCTGTCATTATCAAGTAAATATTACTCGTCAATTAGGGTTGTGTTGTTGAAAATAAGGTACACAATTTAAGAAAAAGGTGCAAATGATACGTTGGTATAATGCAGATGTTAGCCTCAGACAAGTACCTATCTGATTTATTTCGTGTATTTGAGAATTTGTTATAAATTGTATTCTGAAAAAATATCTATTAAATGTTTATATTTCTTGCAAGTTTTTTCATATCTAAAATGATTAGAAATATATACCTACATATTACATTTGCTATATTATATTTTAAATGAAACGCTCTAATACATTGCTGACAAATTCGTAACCATGGATATGAAAGATCCCATGTTTCACGTTAAATAAATCTCACGGTATAACAAATTTTACTGTTATATAGTGTAAAAATTTTCCCCTGTCGGGGCAGTTAAACAATATTATATAAATAATAATATAAACTTATGTTTTCGAAGTGTTTATTGTCCAGAACTAAAATATAAAACCCGTACATAGACTTATTATTTATCAAGAAACAAAACTAACTGATTATTTAAACAATGCCACAGTGATATACCGGGTGTATATTGAAAAGTGAAACATAGGCGTTTAACATGGTAAATCAGTTTTCCGTTCGCATTGCTTCCCTAATTATTTTAGACAAAAATGTTTCAAATAAATGTTGTTGAGCATAAAATTCTACATCCGGATCAGTAAACAAAATTTATTTTGGTTGCTTTATAACTGCAGAAATCAAATTTGAAAATACACGGAATAGCGAATTAATAGTAACAGCCATGGAATTAAAAACAGGAGATGAACAAATGACGTTTTAAACGTCAATGTCAGAATAATAGATTGTCAAAATCATTTATACGTAGGTACTAATAATTTGACGTTTAAAACGTTACGCATTTGTTCATCTCCTGTTTTATACAGATTGGTGGAGGTGAAATGCGAACATAGGGAACGTACATGACAATCGAACTTTCATGCCAGGTATCTTGATATATTTTGTAGTAGTGTCACAAAACGAAGTAATGTGAATTTGTGTGGCAAAAAGAGCAATCAATAACAGAAATAATAATAAAATCTAAAAGTGCATGTAAACTTTCTCGTTCTGCTCGTATACATACATGCAAAAAAAATATTTTAATGAAAATAAAAAATTCAATAATATGACAGCTACTTTGACATTGACAGTACTTATCCACGTATATCAAGATGCCTAGCATGATAACTCCATTGTCATATATTTCCCTATGTTCGCATTTCACCTCCACCAACCTGTATATTTAAATATATGCACCGAGTCACTCTGTATATTGCAAACAAACAAAATTTTTGAAAAATTCGCAAAATTAAGTAGCATACTTATCTAATTAAAAAACATAATTGAAGTCAATTCCAGATATTTATTAGATGTTGTATAAAGAATAACTTTGGATTCGAACCTGAGCTCTTAGTGCTACAGTCGGTCACATAGCGCGCTCGGCTACGCACGCACCTGTCAATAATGCTTGCATTATAAACTACTACTCATAGCTTTGAATATTTTTACTATAAAACCTAATCTGCACGCAGCGTTCAATTCCAATCAGATATAGACATATAAATATTCATAAGAATTATATTATAAAAATATTTCAATTTCAAGGAAAAAAATATTTAAATATTTTAGTGGATTAAGAATGACTTTATTTACTTGATTTCAAAATTAGCGAGTTGCGGAGTTAAGTATGTCACCTGGAAATGAGCTGTTAGCAAGTCCATTGCCAAAGTCATAAAAGAAAAAGTTGATTTTGTCGGTTGTACGTTATTTACTTAACTTGGGTGCGGTAGCCTCACATACTGTGATTCATCGCTGGAGATTCAAACATATATTTATGTGTGTGCGGTTACCAGCCGTCATGGTTGTGTATTTTGTTTTCAAGACCAAGAACATTCATATATTAAGCGGCCCGTCCGAACTTCTAGAATACTCTCGATTTTACTTTTTTCTATTCGACTACGACTGCCTAAAACCAGCCCGAAACTCGTACTTTATCGCATCCTAGCTATGCAATGTCATTTTGAAGTTGAAATACTGTAAAAGTGTTTTTGTTGCGAGTAAACTGTTAGTTTATTATTAACTTCAAGGTAATGTTTTTAATTAATAGAGAAAGAATGGATCTACAGATGTGCCTTTTTAAAATATAAAAAATAAATTTTTATCAGGAGATATAACCGTGTAAAGTTTGCTTAAGAGCCTATTGCATGGCAATAATACGCATTGAAAAACGAGTAATTTTTGTGAGGATCTCAATCTTATACTGTTATACGTATGATGTTGAATTTTTGTACGTAGATTAAGGAAGAATACTAAAAGTGCGGAATCTTCAAAATCTTGATTTAATGTAATTAGTTTGGCTTTATTAATTATGCGAAATTCGGCGAAAATTGTACAAGTTTAGATATAATTTATGGCAACTCTGTTGATAAAATTATAGTTTTATTGTTTTTCCGCCCTTTTTACATCTATGTTCTACTCATTTAATCTTTAAACTCAATGATAACTTTTATAGTTCATTCATGAGATCCTCACGAAATTCTAGTGTTTAATTTCTTTTTATCTCTAATTGTTGTCGGAACAATATACAGGGCGAGTCATCGAAATGCCCGTCATCGATATCTCCCTTGTCGTTAAAAATACAGCATAATTTTTTTAACAAAATTTTTCGTCTACTCAAGGAGCATAACTTAAAATTATTTTCACATATACAGGGTGTTGCATAACGACTTGGCAATAATTGTTCGTCGTTTTTTAAATGAAACACCCTATATATTTTTATATATTTTGAATTGTATTTTATTTACCTATACGAACATATAAGTTTCATTTTAGTTTTCCGCGGCGTTGCCAAGTTATTCAATTTTTTCTCTAAAAAAAGCCGAATACACGTATTGTTTTATAAAGGCGTACTGAAGTTATTTTAATAGTAAAATTTATGAATTTTTTTTTCTGTACCACTGTAACTATACTCTTTGTTCTGACATAACTTTTTTTAAATGTTATTATACAGGATGTTCAGTACAGAGAATAAAATTTACTCATTTTCAAATGGCTATAACTCGTCATTTACAAATGGAACACCCTATATTTTATTATTTTGTTGTGTGTATTTTTGCATCTATTTATGTTATACAGGATGTCCTATGCCTAAAAACATTATTTTCTAAATTAATTAAATTAATATTTTTATGCATAGGACACCCTGTATAACATAAAAAGATGCAAAAATACACACAACAGAATAATAAAATATAGGATGTTCCATTTGAAAATGACGAGTTATAGCCATTTGAAAATGAGTAAATTTGATTCTCTGTACTGAACACCCTGTATAATAACATTTAAAAAAAGTTATGTCAGAACAAAGAGTATAGTTACAGTGGTACAGAAAAAAAAATTCATAATTTTTACTATTAAAATAACTTCAGTACGCCTTTATAAAACAATACGTGTATTCGGCTTTTTTTAGAGAAAAAATTGAATAACTTGGCAACGCCGCGGAAAACTAAAATGAAACTTATATGTTCGTATAGGTAAATAAAATACAATTCAAAATATATAAAAATATATAGGGTGTTTCATTTAAAAAACGACGAACAATTATTGCCAAGTCGTTATGCAACACCCTGTATATGTGAAAATAATTTTAAGTTATGCTCCTTGAGTAGACGAAAAATTCTGTTAATAAATTTGTGCTGTATTTTTAACGACAAGGGAGATATCGACCACGGGCATATCGATGACTCACCCTGTATAGTTTGAATTTTTTAATTCAACAATGCTTTGTCGTTATTTATGTAAAATTTCAGATTTTTATTTTGAGCAATATAGCCAGAATCGTGAATTCTGATTCTTATTGCACTCAAGAAGCATAGCCCCTTAAATTGTAATTTTTTATGAATTTTATAATCATATACAAATTTATAATTAAAATTTAAAAAGGCACAACTGTGAATTGATCCTTTAAGTATATAGTCCTTGTTGTACTGGCCACAAAACAATCGCTACGTTCATTCGTTGTGTGCTGGATTTTAGTAGATAGACTGGCCTCTTAATATTAAGATGTATAAACAGTTTCGTTTAAATACGTAATTATTTTATAACAAGTGCAGAATAATTATGATTAAACTATGTAAATCAAAGCAATTAAGTGTAAATAATATCAGCCTGTCATAAATTTACAATATTAATACATTGAATACATTTCTTCTTGTTTATGAGATTATAAAATGATAAATGATAATTATTTATTTAATTAAGACTTCCTGAATTTGATATTGACATTCAACCTAATTAATTAGTAGTGATCTGACGGCTGATAACCGCACACACGGTATAATATAAATAGAGACCGGATTCATAAGGATTTTGCTTACGATTAATATTAAAAGCATCAAGAGAAATTTGTAAAAAGACCACGAATTGTGTAAAATGTGAAAATTTGGCACAAAGATTTTTATGCTCATTTTGCTTTTTTCCGATTTTTGCTTATTTTCAGCTATTGTACTTATTTTAAGCTTATTTTTAGGTTTTGTGTTTATTTTGAGCTATTGTTAGCGATTATTTTTTTAGTTTTCGCAGAAACTTTCATACATTTTTTATATTTTTTAACGTTTTTTTGTTTTTTCTTTTAATGCTTTTTACCTTCCGCTTACCTGTAATGGAAGGTATTGGAATCATGCAAAAAATCGGGTAGTGAGTTTTTAGTGGATGAGCACGAATTAGGGTCCTTACAACTCATTTTTGATAATTTCCCGATGATGTCTGTATGTATGTGTGTGCGTGTGTGTGTGTGTGTATGTGTGTGGTCCGGGCCGATGCCGTCTATCGGATAACTCAAATACGAATTACCCAAAAATTTTGATATTTGGTATTTTACAATTGTATACGAATAGGAAGAGCTCATTAGATTTTGGTACAAATATCTTCACCGGAAGTGATATTTTTTGAAGATTGAAAAAATTAAGTGTCAAAAATTTCTATAAATTTGGATAAATATAGTATTTATTTGTAATAAGAATAAGAGGAAAAGTTATTTGCAATTTACGTTATAAAAAAATTGTCTTTATCTGGTAGCATTAAAGAACTGCAGTAAAATTTAAAAAATAAATTTATCAAATAAAACGTTGAAATCTTGTAATCCGTGATCGGTTGATTTTTGTTTCTGCATAAAAAATATTGACAGATGAGACGGGTGACAAGTTGGCATACTAGCGCTATATAAGTCATAAGTAAGCTATTAAATGTAGTAACTGAACGGAGGATTGCTTCAACACAGAAGATTTTTCGTGTGAATGAATCTTTTGATTCAGGTGATACTAATTTCTGTGTTTGAATATTTTAGATTTTTATTTGTATATTTTAAATGGGCACCGGATTGTACGTATACATTTCTGTAAAGTCTAGATATGGCGGAAGGTTGTGTGATGGCCACGTCAGATTTTTTGAATACATTTTCGTGTTTTTAATGCATTTTTTGGATACATTTTCGTGATTTTTAAGCACTTTTTTTCGTATTTTACATGCTTTTTATCCGGTCTCTAAATATAAATATGCAAATGACTCATACATTACTAGTTATTTTGCAAGCACCGTACTACGCTAGAGTACTCACTATAAACATAATATATACGTAACTAATAATTACAGCAAACTTAAATAACTATACTACAATTATCATTTCGATTCAAGTTCTGTTTGTTTTAATTATATAGGAACAAACGTAATTTTGTATAATGACAATAAGTTTTTTTAACTAAATATGCTGTAGTTATATTTATTAATTAATTAGCAACAATGTTTACACTTTAAAAAATTTATTTTGTGGGAAATAATCCTGTGATATGATTTCTTATTTACGGTTTTCTACTTTGAATCTGAATTCGCAAAACATCAATGAATTTTTTATAGGGGTAGATCTTATTTCTTAGAATGTTTTACTAATATATAAACCGAAATAGTGAACCAAATTTCCAGTTAGTCGTCAAATGTTATGCGTCATCGGAAAATAGTATTAGTTAAATCTAATTATGATATATTGTGGTAACTTAATTATGTTCTGTATTTTTACATACATAATTGATTAATTTTTGTGTGTGTTATATATATATATATATATTTGCATATTTAGTTTGGGTGTGGCAGACTCACATATTACGAGTAAAAAAAATGACACAGTCAAAATGAATATATTAAGGGTATCGACTCCACGTAGCTGAATGTTAACGCTCGCTAAAACACGTAAAAGCAGTCTAGCAATTTCTAAAATGCTCACGAAGTTTTATAGATAAAGCTAAATTTCATAAATTTATTTACAGACGAAGAATGGAACTAGGTTTATGCCGAGTTACATTTTCAAATAAATCTCTTAATCATAAGATAAAGCATGTAAAACATGGATTTAACTGGGCATAAACCTAGGTTAATTCTTTCACAAACATCTAGTACCTGTTTCTCCTTCAAATTTTTAATATGCAATAAGTAAAGCATAAACTGCTAAACATGCAATATTTTATTATGAAGACGGGATCCTTAAACAGAAAATACAAGCAGCAAATTTAAATACAAGTTCTATATAAAATGTAAATAAGTACTCGTATTATTATAATATAGATTATATTGTGTATTCACTACTTCACTCTAAGCTCATACATAAACATTTTTAAAGTGTCTTTAAAAATTATTAAACAATACACGATTTATAAAATTAATTTAGAATTAGAATTATACAAAATTATGTTTAAATAATTATGAATCCAGTGGTAAGAAAAAACGAATCGGTAAAAACAAGGTTTTTGACTATAATAAATCCTTTATAGTATATGAGACTCGATCGATTTTTATTTAAATTTTTATATTAAATTAGATCTTTAGCTGTTACTGTACTAAATTTGAACCAGATCGGTGCAGTACATTTTGAGTTAGCTAGCTGCCATTTTGTTTCAAGATGGCGGACTAACATTTTAATATACCCATGTTTTAAGACATATTCTTAGCTATTACTGTACCAAATTTGAACGCAATAGTTACAGTACATTTTGAGATACCTGTCCGCCATTTTATTTCAAGATGGCGGACTGACATTTTAATATATCTATATCATAAGTTAGATCCTTGGCTATTACTGTACCAAATTTGACCGCAATCGGTGCAGTACATTTTGAGATAGCTAGCCGCCATTTAGTTTCAAGATGACGGATAATCTGAAATTTTACCAAAGTCTATTTTTTACTTTTTTTGTCGTACGTACGTAGACAGACACAGAGATGACGGACGGTAAAGTTAATTAAAGAATTTAAAAATGTTCTCGTCAATAGATATTTATTTTTGAATTTTTGAAAAATTTGATTCGTATGTATGTATCCTAAGTTGTGGCACAGCCTGTTATTAACATTCTTAACAAT
This sequence comes from Agonum fuliginosum, assembly GCA_947534325.1. Lineage (NCBI taxonomy): Eukaryota > Metazoa > Arthropoda > Insecta > Coleoptera > Carabidae > Agonum > Agonum fuliginosum. Next base: position 668,076 of record OX384045.1, on the reverse strand, counting down.
AAATAATAAAATCAGTGGTAATCGTGGTTTATTCTATGCCCTTGACGTTTCAATGTAGGTCAAATATCCAGTAACAATGAATTATTATAAATGTTAAGTTCTAAACCACTACACGCATATTAATTAAAAACACGCTAACTTCTTTCATTAAACTATGGGTATTTGTACACAATAGAATTATTGTCAACAGAAAAATATGTTCTTAAAAGTTGTTTGGTGTATTTTTAGTTTGCACTTGGAAAGTAAAATGTAAATTTTTGTTTGGTTTCCTGGTTAGACTACTTTTGTTTATTTAAAGTTTTTGACCTTAAATTTTACTACTACATATTTTACTATTTTCGCACGTAAATAATGTACTAGTTTCATCGGTATTTATTTAAGGCCCGAATGTAGCTGTCTGCGAGAAAAGGATAGATTTATACAGACTTAGAGTGTCGAACAAAGGCAACAATAGGGGGATTAAAATTGGTACTACATTTGAACGTATCATCACAAACAAGGGTTCATTTGAAAGATAAAAGTTCAATCTAGATTCGTCTAGTGTTGAAATTTGCAATTTTTGTTTATATACTGAGTAACAGTTATGTGAAGTAAGGCAAATTATGACAAGTTTATGGCATTGCAAAATTGAAACAAAAAATAAAACTAAAATTTTAACACTAAGCGGATGCGGAGTTCATCTTTATCTTTAAATGAAAAAAAAATTAAATCGATCCGACCAAAATTAGTCTCAATTTCAATCCCTATTCAAAAGCATGTTTTTGCTGCGCGCAACTTCACTACATTAGGCTCTTAACCGTGTGCGGTTACCACAAAATAATATTTATAAAAAGTAGTAAACAAATTATCAATTCGAGACATAACTAATTAAATGTAAGTAATATAATTTTATTTTAATCGTTTTTAATAACAAATAATAGTACGAGTATAATAATTTATTATTTAATAATTTGAATTATATTGCAATAGACCTTTATACAGGCTGTTCCACAACTTAGGATAAAAATTTAAAAGGTATATACTGTACGACGTGCTGATCATGAAACTAAAATAATTTTTTTAAACATTTTTTTGCCACTGGTCCGTATTGATTTTTAATAATTTTTATCAAATCTTCTATAATGAAAGTAATTGTTTACATAATACTAATAAATGTCAAATTATCAAATATACCATCAAAACAGTGATACTTAAAATGTACACACGTCAAATAAACTTCCCTTAACTTTGCGAATTTCAAAAAAATTCTTTTTGTTTCATAATCAACAGTTTAATTTTTTGTCCTGTGTTGTGGAACATCCTGTATATAAATTTTCAGGTATTGTTATAAAATGATAACACATTTCTAAATATAAATTGTAAAAAATTAAAATATCATAAGTATTTCAATTAATTTTTTCTACAATTGTGGTATACTTCTTTAAACGTTTTTTTGTAACAATTAAAAGATTTAAGTATCATTGTTTGTCATACAATTTTCGTTTCACACCATTAGATGCAGATAATGTAAATTGCCTGAAGGTTAATCTTAGTCAGAAACGATGATCACAAATAATTATTTAAAAAGTTTACTAAGGTCATGGACTACAGTAGAGATCAAGATCTTTAGCTTCGAATTTTGAATGAATTTTTTTATTTCGAGTACTGTACTATACCTCACAGTCTGTAAACATGCCACACCCAAGTTGACTTAAGGGGCTATGCTTCTTGAGTGCAATAAGAATCAAAATTCACGATTCTGGATATATTGCTCATAATAAAAATCTGAAATTTTATATTACTAACGACAAAGCATTGTTGAATTGAAAAATTCAAACTATATATTGTTCCGACAACAATTAGAGATAAAAAGAAATTAAACACTAGAATTTCGTGAGGATCTCATGAATGAACTATAAAAGTTATCATTGAGTTTAAAGATTAAATGAGTAGAACATAGATGTAAAAAGGGCGGAAAAACAATAAAACTAAAATTTTATCAACAGAGTTGCCATAAATTATATCTAAACTTGTACAATTTTCGCCGAATTTCGCATAATTATTAAAGCCAAACTAATTACATTAATTAAAGATTTTGAAGATTCCGCACTTTTAGTATTCTTCCTTAATCTACATACAAAAATTCAACATCATACGTATAACAGTATTAGATTGAGATCCTCACAAAAATTACTCGTTTTTCAATGCGTATTATTGCCATGCAATAGGCTCTTAAGGCGTGATAGAAACGTTATATGCTTAACCTTGAAATATGTGACACATTTGAAAGGAAATTATAAAAACAAAGTTATTTAATATTTAAAAATATTCAAAACGCAAATTTTATCTATTAGTTGCTAGTTACTTTACGACAATTACTGATACAATTTTGATCGCAACCTTGGCAGCCGGATAACTAAATGTCTTTTCCTAGTGCATTTATAATAAGATTGGTATTTTTTGTTGTCACATTAGTTCAGGTTTTTACTGTCATTAAGTTAAATTTTAATTGTGTTTTAAATTTATAAATAATAACGTTATGTAACCAAAACCAAACTTTTTATGGAATATCAATAAGTTGACGGCTGGTAACCGCACACACGGTAAAAAAAATATGTACAGTGATCTAAATTTGCTCTTAACCCTTCCCCGGCGTTTCTAATACAAAATTACACCATCTTAAGCAGGATCCAAAAAATTTCATTCCTGCTGAACTGTAAATATGCCCATAACTCAAAAACTATACAATATTTTCAAAATCTGATTGCGCCATTGGATTCCTCATGAAAAGTTACCTTATATCCTGAAAAAATTGTTGAAATATTTTGCGTGGTTACAAAATGGCGGCCGGTTGAAATATTCCTGCTGAAGTTGATTAAACAGCTGTAACTCCTGAACGGATGGAGACACAGGTACGAAATTTTTACCAGATATTCAGGAGATGGAGGGGTATGTACTGTAGTTTGGTACACCCAAATTTGGATGGGGCACTACACACAATTTCGAAAATTGTAAATGGCATGCAAAATTTTTGTTATTCTTTGTTTATAAATTAATATATTAATATATTAACTTTTTTTAAGAACAATTTGTGTAAAAAGTTTTGTTATATACCCCGAAGCAAACTTTTGTAAAATAATGCAACAAAAAATTAATTTAATTTCATTTTATTAACACAATGAGTTATAGAATAATTTACATAATTGTTGTTCAATGAATAATGTAAAAAATTATGAATTATAAACGTTTATATACAAAGTAATGTTGACACGTGTTATGTACAGTACGCGAAATAAGAGATGGCCGGAGTTGGAATTTTAAATTGGTAAATAATATTAATCGAGTGGACATAGATTATCACCGCTTCGCTACCTTAAATAATGTAAAGAAGTCGTCCAGCTCGGTTTTTCTTTTGGCTCAGTTGCGTTCAGGCGAGTAATAAGTTGGCGAACTTTGTCTCAGCTCTGTGTAGAACACAGCCACATTCTTTCTCTCTCTTGACGTTCCGGCCAACTCTGGCTGCGCGGACAGTATGGTATCAAATAAATAGTTAGTCTGATAATTCCACTCCTGTATAAAGTAAGCCATAAACAAAACACAATTTTATCGCTTTGACAGCGGATAAAAGGGAAGGTAACTTCTTGTAAGTGATAAAACCTTAGCAACCAAACAATAAACAAAACACTAAAATGTCATTTGCTTCATATTTCTAATATTTGTCAGTGAAATGATTAGATTTTGGGCATATTTGTGAAGAAGAACCAAAGAAGTCGTTAAATTATCTCGTTGAATTACACTCCAGCATTTTATTTCCTCCGAATAAATTTCTGTTTGACATCTCAACCTTGTAACCTGACAGCAATTTGACTCGAAAAATTGTTTTAAAATAAAATCCACCTACGGTGTCGTGATTTTATTAAACGTTTTTTTCTTTTCTAATTGCTAGGCAACAAGGTTTCAATACAAACAGAAATTTATTCGGAGGAAATAAAAAGCTCTTGTGTAATTACCTACAGTTGATAGTACATTATTAGTCTGACAGAATGGTATCAAATAAATTATAAGTCTGACAGTAGTCATATTAATATGGGGAGCTAAAGTAGAAAATAATCTTGTTGCAGAATCCAATCAAAATGATGTCAGTCCTCTCCAACCTAAAACTGCTGTACAACTGGTACGTGTTAGCCATCGTGTCCATCGGCTACGTTCTCGGCGAGTTAGGTCACTACCTTATCGGCGTCACGTCCAAAGCAATCGCCATAGACCTTCACTACGGCGACATCGCCTGCCAACTTAACTCAACAGAATTCTATCTGTCACAACTGCCAACCCAATGTAGTTCTGTTCTCAACAACGACACATGCGAATCCCTAAACCTCAACGGGACCCAATACTGCGAGTGGAACTACAACGGTCTTGGAATCGACTATCAAATTATAGCTGGCCCTAGTTTCATCGCAGTGTTCACAATAGTAGGTGTCTTCCTAGGCGTAGCTGCAGACAAATACAACAGAGTTAGGATGCTAGCCGTCTGTAGCTTCATATTCTCGATTGCCATTATTTTGACAGGAGCTGTGACAGAATACTGGCAACTAGTGCTTCTGAGAATGGTGCTAGCGTTCGGCGAAGCCGGTTGCAATCCAATGGCGACTGGAATACTCAGTGACATCTTCCCAGAAGAAAAACGCGGTTTGGTTATGTCAATCTTCAACTGGGGGATTTATGGCGGGTATGGTATCGCATTTCCAGTTGGTAGATACATAACCAAAGCTAACTTCGCAGAACTCGGCTGGCGAGTTTGCTACTATGGCGCGGGAGTGATTTCTTTGTTAATTGCTATACTAACCGCGGCGACTCTGCGAGAACCAGAACGCCAACAGATCGGAGAGGAAACCACCAATGAACCTAACGCGAAGAAAGTTACTATTTGGACTGTGATCATGCAACCACGTGTCATCATGCTGTGTCTGGCGGCTTCCATCCGCCATTGCGGTGGCATGTGCTTTGCTTACAACTGCGATTTGTATTACCAGACATACTTCCCGGATTACGATTTGGGCTGGGCGTTGTTCGCAGTGACAATCGTCATCGGAAGCATTGGAGTTGTTGTCGGTGGTGTGGTTTCTGATAAATTCGTCGCTAAAATGGGAATTAGGTCCCGCGTGGCCGTCTTAGCAATCAGCCAGCTCATTGCCACACCGTTCGCGTTTGGCAGCGTGTATTTCGACCCCTTATGGGCGATGATAACTCTCGGGATCTCGTATTTCTTCGCAGAGATGTGGTTTGGTATTGTGTTTGCCATTATGGTTGAGATTGTGCCGCTGCATGTTCGGTCTACTCTAGTTGGAGTCTTTTTGTTTGTTATGAACAACATCGGAGGTAATTTGCCCATTTTGGTCGATCCTGTTTCGAAGGCTATTGGGTACCGGGAGAGCATCTATATTTTCTACGCTGGATTTTACGGAATAAGTAAGTTGGTTCATTTTAAAGCGCACTACACTTGTCACGATTGAAGAAAAAAGTTATTTTTTGCATTTTAATATTCAAGATTCTTATGACGACATTAAAAGTGATTTATCCACTTTCAGTAATGAATTCCTCTGTGGCAGCTTGCATAATTATATTAGAAAAAGGCAGTCATTGTTACAAACTGTATAAATATTTTATTTATTGGCCAATAAATAATATATTTATACAGATTGTAACAGTTACTGCCTTTTTCTAAATGATTTATTCACATAAATTAAAGTGATACTTCTGCTGTATCTGGTATAATTAAAAATTTATATTCTCGTTATTTAAAATCTTGTATCATGTATTCCATGATCGTGGTATATTTGTTTCTTCGTAAAATTAGAATTATGACAGTGACAGGACAGTTGACATCCAAATATATGTTGGTTTTGGTGAAATGTGAACATAGGGAACAAACATGACAATCGAACTTTCATGCCAGGTATCTTGATATATTTAGTAGTAGTGTCACAAAACAAAGTAATGTGAATTTGTGTGGCAAAAAGAGTAATCAATAACAGAAATAATTGAATGTTAGTATAGTAAAAGTAATTATTATGAAATTCTTGAACTTCTTCGCCACCATTTCTAGGCCGTTGTCTCCTTCTTCGATTTGTGCCAAATACACTCCCATATCATTCAAAAAAATTTATAATTCGATGAATTGTAATAAAACCATTTAATAATTTGTAATTTTTCGTTCTGCTCGTACACATTTCAATAATATGACAGCTACTTTGACTTTGACAGTATTCCACGTACATCAAGATGCCTAGAATGATAACTCTATTGTCATATATTTCTCTATGTTCGCATTTCACTTCCACCAACCTTATATTCATGATGAATATATAGGAAGGATATAGAAAATAAAACTCTAGGAGTAGTCCTTTTCTTCACGTATATTTATTGACTATTAGAATTATTAAAGTCCATCGGTTTCGGTGTTTTATAACACAATCATCAGGACTAAATAAAACTAAAAATGAATTGGCTTTAAATTATAAGTTGACATAAAATCTTGTTCAACACAAGTTGGTAAACAGTGTTAAGATTGAAGATATCTTTAGTTTTATCCTTTCCTGATGATGGTGTTATAAAACACCGAAACCGGTCGACTTTAATAATTCTAATAAAGTCAATAAATAAACGTAACGAAAAGGACTACTTACTCCTAGAGTTTTATTTTCTACATCGTTCTTATTCATGAATGTTTAACATTTATGGTCATGATAAAAATAGTGTACACTTCGACCATATATAGGAATAGACAAACAACGCAAGCCTTTGTTGTGAAGCAAAGAACTAGCGTAGCGGTGTGACCTGCAGACACCTTGAAATGTTGCAGTTGTCTATTATGACAACAAACCAGAAGTCAGCAATGTGCAACACTCTAACGTGTCCTCACCTCCTTTCCCCGCCTATAGCTGCTGCTCACCGCTGCCGTACTTCCTGCCTTCACAACATTGTATAGAGTAAAATTCAAATAGCTAGAACCCTGCGCGAAGTACGAATTCTCGTCTTAGAGAGAGAAGCATAGATGATAAACTACGCTACTGTCTGTTCTACTAAACATCAGCTTCAATATCTGTAATTCTCATGTTGACATTCGTAGTGTTTTGCTTCGTGTAACCCTGCGAATTTTGTAATTGATTGTGATTGAGTTATATTTGAGTTTTGTTTGAAAATTAAGTGAAGTGCAGCGCAGCATATACTTGCTAGCTCCGCTTTTGTAAAACGGACAGTACATGACAAGCTCTGCCTTCTCGCGCAGTCCAGGGTCCTAGCTATTTGAATTTTACTCTACAGCATTGAGTCTATACCTTCGAGCATATACTGACTAGAGAAGTAATTCCCTATACCAATGCATTGCTTGTTGTGATCGGAAGATATGCAGTAGGAGGGACTTGCGGGGCTGGAAGTCATGGTGTATTGCGGGCAGCGTTTTGCTGTTATTCTTTGTTACTTCTTGTCACACATGTCATTTTATTTAACCTTAAGTTCTGCGTTTACTTTGTGAGAAGCTTTATGAGGTTTTGTGAGTATTATTTTACTTTGTGGAATAATACTAAGAAATTACGCATCCCTCAATACATCACGGCTTCCGACCCCGCAAATCTCCCCCGCCGCATATCTTCCGATCACAACAAACGCCGTAACGCGGTCTCTAGTCAGTATATGCTCGAAGGTCTATACCTATAATATGGTCGAAGATTGTGCACAACTCTCTGAAAAATGTCGACTGTTCACTTTTCTCGCTCATTAAAATTGATTGTTCTCACTAATGAATTACCAGCAGACTTATTACGTTTTTGTTAGTCTTACATGTCAAATAAGTTCATAGATTTTAAAAACAAAGTTGCGTTGAATTCATCGGCTAATGTATGACTATTTTGTGTTCCAGGTTCCATCATGTTCTTTTTAACCATCTTCCTGATGGATGGCCCCGTTCAACCATCAAAAGACCGGAAGGACATGGGCCATGAGAATGGCATTTGTACGACTGCTGACGAACTGCCCCTACCAGCTTTAACAAATAGTAAAGTAAATGCCGGGAGACACTCTTCCGAGCACAGTCGGTTATAGTTTCGTTGTTAGCGCTGTTTTGTACATTATCGAATGACTGGTGAGTGAATTGTGTTTGTATTGTCATTGTGTATCGTCTAATAGTTTCGTTAGTAAGTGTAAATAAATTAAATCATTGTTGTTATGTTGTCGAAATCATTAGAATCCTCGTTTATGTCTCTCCCTACCTTGTTTCCAGTTTTTCTGTTGAAGTTGAATTGTGGTTTTGAGGTTATGTTCATGTTCTGCATGGGTGTTTATTCTATGTTGGTGACCTTGGGGTTTATGTCAAATATGTAGGTGCTGATAAAAAGGTAGGAATTTATATACCTACATGCTAATATTTTAAGTGCAAATTAACAATTGATAAGTCATTTAATATGGTATAACTCTTGAACAAAAAGTCGTTTTAATACGACATAACTGGTGAAGAAAAAACAATTTACAGTAGGTACAACTTTTAGAAAAAATCTGATGTGGACACCACATGACTTCCTTGTACGCCTATTAAATTGTTCATACTTTTCTTAATAACTAAAATGTAGAACATTATAATAACCGTATTTGATTTATGCGGAAAATACAAAAAAATACCTAGAGTAAAGTGCCCTTTTGGCACAACATGAGTCTCAAATACAAAATTTCATACCGTTTTTGATTAATGCGAAAAATACCAAAAAGTGCTCCTTTGGCACGGACGATCGCAACCAAAAATAGGAGGTGCGCAACTAATATTTGAATTATCCAACACACATACGTCCGAACGTACAGACATCACGACGAAACTAGTCATAAAATAGTCAAAACGGATATTTCCTTTAAAATCTGAGAACCAAAATTTTGTGCGATTACAATACTTCCTTTTCACTCCGTACAAGGAAGTAAAAAGACTACTCCTGTTCAATTGTTTCAAATCCTGTCAAACTGACGTTTACAATTCGAAGTTTCAGATACATCCAAAGTAAACAAATAATAGGACTAACTTGAAAATTATATTAAGTAATAATAGAGAGAGCACATATGTTATTAATAATTTTATCAAGTCTAGTACTTTTTTAAATCATTCGATTATTTGTGACAAATTTGAAAATACTGTACTTACCGTTTTCAGGCAATTCAAATATAAATATAAACACATGAACAATACATTATTTTGTAAATATATTTATTAATATTTCTATACAATAGTATTGCATTATAAAATTCTGTAATCTGTACAAGATAACAATATTTCACAATCGGTCAAACTTAAAATATCACAATTTATTGTAATATACCTATCACAAATGTGCGCGTATTAATTTCAAAACGTGTAAAACTTAGTCAATAATGTAAAAATATCAAAGTATTAATTTAAGTAGAATTCATCCTCCAATTTTAAATGCGTAATAAATTAATAGGAAATTGGGATTATTACATCAGGTTTTCTTTCTCTTGCCACTTTTCGGAATTCATCAGTACAATCTCGTCTTCTGAGGTTTCACCTAAAGATTTTTCGTCATCGTCATCGAAATAGGGCCGAACAACAACCGGCTGCCCTTTTAAAGGAGTTTTAAAAAGTTCTGTTTCTTTATCGTCATCATCATCAAAATAATTATTTTGTGGTAACAAAGCAAACCCGTCTGTTTTTCGCTTTTGGCAGTGCGCGTAGCAACAAAAGCAAATCGCGACTTTTAATAATAAAATTAAAGCTGTCAATATTACAAACGCTAAACGGGGAAGACCGAATATCAATTGGTTCTTTGACAACCTGAAAATGACCTGAGCGGGACGTAAATTCAATTCTGAAACTGTCACAAGCTTCGTTCTTGGGTCGTAGCCGTCTGCTGTCACTATAATCTGTAGAAAGTATGGTTATGATACATTTGACAATTGAGAGCTGTCAAGTGACTTACCGTGTGTGAACCGGGCTCCAATGGAAGCAGATATTTCCCTTCTTTGTTGGTTTTGACTGTAGCGTTTATTTTGTCGTGTCTGATTTCTGCGTTTGTTACTGGATGGTTATCATCGTCGATGATGTATCCTAAACAAAAATTAGGTTATGTGTCACGTGGTAAACAGGTCACGTGTTCTGTTTCATTGGCTAATAGACCCGTTTAGTGTGACGTCACTTCCTGGTTCCAAACAAGAAAATGGCCACTCGTTTCTAAGGTAGTTGCTATGCTAGAGGTAAAGTACAAATTCTCGTCTTAGAAAGAGAGGCATAGATGATAAACAACTACGCTACTGTCTGTTCTACAGAACATCAGCTTCAATATCTGTTATTCTCATGTTGACTTTCGTAGTGTTTTGCTTCGTGTAACGCTGTGAATTTTGTAATTGATTGTGATTGAGTTATATTTTAGTTTTGTTTGAAAATTAAGTGAAGTGCAGCGTAGCATATACTCGCTAGCTCCATTTTTGTAAAACGGACAGTACATGACAAGCTCCGCCTTCTCGCGCAGCTCAGGGTCCTAAATATTTATATTTTACTCTAGTAACGAACGACCAATTTCTTGTTTGGAACCAGTGTGACGTAACCACTAAACGGGTCTATAATATAAGATTTCTTCCGAGTAATTTAAAATTTGAATGAGATGGCCAATGACATGTAGAACCTTCAGAATACGTGGCTTGTTTTACCACGTGAATGATCAAGACTTAGAACAAATGAAAAGCAGTGTCAGCGATTGTTCCGATATTATAGAGTTTGTTATTTAATGAAAATTGTTTTAGTGTTAAAACTGAAACGATTGTCAGTTTTTCTTTAAAGTGTTAAGTCAATTGTTTTTTTTTTCAAGAACAGTTGATTGAATCGTTTGTCACTTGTTTTTCAATCGAGTGTAGTCTATGAACCAACCTTTAATTCCATTAACTAGTAATCCATTTTCTTCTGGCGTAACAACCCCGTCCGGTAAAACGCCATTTTCTGTACCATTTAGTTTCTTCAAATTGATCGTCATACTCAAAATACTCAAATCCTTTACCTCAACACTCGTCAGTTTGGTCTCATACTCGTGACAAGACACCAATAAGTTATACTTTCCAGCCGGTAACATCACTTTAAAATGCGCCAAGGTTTTATCCACGTCATACAACTTATCAAGCCCCAGGATTTTAACCGTGGCGTTCTTCATAGGGGCCTTAGTGACGTCATCAAGTACAAAACCTTCCACCCCAGTTCTTGCTAGTGTTAAGAAGTTCATAAGTGGCTCAAGACTTTCACGCCAGATGGTCGGCAAAGCAGAAACGTCGGGGTATTTGCAACAACTGAGTTTTGTCGTTATAACCGGGGTGTTATATTCGTTGTATATGTAATTCACTAGTGGTTGATCCGAATGGTAGAAGGCTGTGGGGCATAGGCTGGTTGTAAGCTTGTTTTTGATTGGCTGGGAAAATGTTTCGTAGATGTTGACTGTGTCGGTTGTTTTTGGGTACCTGAAAGAAACGAGGTTATGTTTGTTGACCAAATTGGATTCTAATACTTACAAAACGCCAGCGCCACCTCCTTCAATATTGAGCACCAGATCAAAGGCTTCGTCCATCAACATCTGTTTAAACGAGCTCGCTATAGACACTTCCTCGTTGCCTCTATTGCCTCCAGCATTGACCACCTGATCGCCTACTTCGGTAAAATCAGCAGATATGTTGTTACAAACATTGATCCAGGGTTTTTGATTTCCAACAACAGTTTTTCTAAAATCCCCCCAAATCTTTTCAAACGCCGAATCTATGACTGGTATTATGTGAATGACTGCGTTTTGCATGATGTTGACTATAACGGGGTCGTTATAACCGTGTCCAGTGAGTAGATGTCTAGCTAGATAGAGTAAAATTTCGCGGCCGATTGGCTGAGAGGCATATAAGTTCCCGATCAAGGCAATATGGAATTTTTTCTGGGTGGTTTCTCGTATTTGGTGCGTAATTTGCAAACTATGTATTTTAGTCGAGACAATATTCTCATTGCTGGAGAACTCAGCAGATTCAGGGTATTTATTTTCGAACTCGGCTAACAAACTGTTGATTTCCGCACTCGTGCGCCATTTAGGATTGTACTGGTTCTGTGAGATACCGAAGTCGTAAGCACTGGCCCAGTGGAGCGGATCGTTTCTCATTAAAGTGAAGTTGTGACTCAAGCCAGTTTCGTCATCTGGTACGATGATTTCGTCCGTGATGCTCTCGTATCCTGGCGCGTAGACCGTTATGTTGTACTTGCCGGGTAGGAGGATGCGCCAGTAGTCGCCGAACTGCGCAGTTTTAACTGAGTGGTCGATGCCTTCGATGCTGATGGATGCGTTTTGTATTGCAGAACCTATGGCAGAAATTATAATGGATGTACAAACAATTGACAATCGCTCCAATCTTCAATAATTGATTTACATTTAAAAAACAATTGACAATCGCTCCGTTTGAACAAATGGCAATCAATTCAATGTCATTTTCAACAAACAAAATATCAAAATTCGATAGGATTTATGTAATTTTTGGAAAACAGTTGACAATCGCTCTGTTTGAACAAATGGCAATCAATTCAATGAAATTTTGAAGACACGTGTCAATTTTTTTAAATTAAATATCAAAATTCGATAGATTTATGTAATTTTTGGAAAAACAATTGATAATCGCTCTGTTTAAATAAATGGCAATCAATTCAATGTAATTTTTAAGATACGTGGCAATTTTTTAAATTAAATATCAAAATTCGATAGGATTCATGTAATTTAAAAAAAAAACAATTGACAATCGTCGATTTAAGTATATCCAGTACAAAATCAAACCCTTTAAAGCACATTAAACTGCAAACCGAATCGGAGTTGATCACTCACTTTAAAATCAAGTCAAGTAGTGAACTCAACTCACCTATAGAACTAGTGACGAAACCTCTGACTCCTCGATGCACCTGTTCCATAAACCTCAGCATCGCCTCGCGGTTCTCCAGCCAGTACCTGCATTTTAGAACTTATTAATTATTTTGTAATGCTTATAAGAATTATTCCCATACGTCGTTAAGACGTCATTATAATGTCCATGTCATTAAAACGTCTGATCCAAATGTAATCACAAAGACGTCACATACGTGTATTATGTCCTCCATTCTGGATGTTTAAAATATGACATTTTCTTCCATGCAAATGACGTCTATTTAATACCTTTGCGACGTTCAAATGATGTCCTTTTTAATAAAATTATGACCAATATAATTTTGATCAACATAGGACTCCTGTATGTCATAACCAAGATGAATTTTGAGGCAAATATAGGGCGATTTAAAACTGGACAACATATTGACGACTTAAAGACGTCTACAATTCGACCAATACTAGTCTCCTGATGACGTCACGTGTTTTGTAAGTAAATATGATGTTTACCTGGGCAGGTCGGCAGTGAGGGGGTACTTGTAGCAGCCGAGCTCTAGCGTCAGCTCCAGACAGCCGGCCTGCAGGTAGTTCCAGTCCTGCATGCCGCCTTGCACCACGTACCAAGCGGCGCCGTTGGTGATGCCGTCCACGAAGTGCTCGCCACCGAGCGAAGAGCACCGGAGGCCTTTATGCATCGTGGGGTGAGCCTGAAACCGTTTACTTTACTAGCTTGCTTCAAGAACATGTGTTCAATAATTGTTGGACAGAAAAGAAATACTTTCAGTCAATCCACTCTACCGGTTTCGGTTTCATTTAAGCCCTCTATCGAAAAAATAAAATGACTGAATCTAAACTACCTAAGTATTTCTTTTCTATCCTTCAATAAAAATGTTGTGAAGTTTTAAAAAAGGATGTTTCCTTTAAAACAACCAGCGTTTTTTTGAGCAAACTAATGACTTTAGAAAAAATGTTATACACAAAAAATGACCAACAGAAGAGGCTTCATTTAAGGAGGAACTGGTCGTACCGTCGGAGACAAAAGTTATCAGAAACACACACATTTCTGTAACTTAAATATATGGGCATACGAAAGATTTGCTGATGTACCTATTACCTCTTAAATGATCATTAACACTCACTGCATTATACAAATCATCGTAGGTAATTGAAATTTTACGGACCTTGAAGGAAAAAGTCTGATCTTTATTACTCTGTTGGCCAATAAGGTCCACGATTTTTTGGCACTGCTGAGCTGCCAAAGTTGGACCTTTTTGGACATCAGGTATATTTTTTTCTTAGGGGTGGAAGAGGGTTGAATGGATTTTTTGTCACATTGACTATCATCAAATTAAAGATAAGACATCCAATTTCGTCGAAATGCAACCGAGATATGGCACTTTGAAATTTTTGGTGCATTTTCGAGTGGTGCGTTTTTTTTCCTCGAGTGTATATTTGTTCAAAGTGTGTACTCCCGACCAAGCTCTTTGGTGGCCATCTGAATCCGTCAGATTGGAGTGTTTCGTCTACTTACATCGGCGTAGACATGCGCCAGCTTCTCGAACAGCTTGTCGTCAGCACTAAGACTCGGTTCGCCGTTGCGTCCGCTCTCGTTGTCGTCGTAGGGGTAGTTGGCGACCAGGGAGCCGCCGTGCAGGTTGGCCGAGAGGACGAACGGCTCTGACAGGATCCAGTCCATCACTGCCTGGGTTTCCGGTTCCGCCTGTCGGTTGAACTTGGTCACGCCGAACCGCGAGGGGAAGTTGCGGTTCAGGTCCACGCCGTGCGCGTTCGAACGCCCGATGATGCCGTCTGAGTCGCCTAAAACAGGGGACAGAGACTTGCTCACCTTCGATCATATATAGGTATAGACAAACAACGTAAGCGTTTGTTGTGAAGCAAAGAACTAGGAGTATGACCTGCAGACACCTTGAAGTGTTGCAGTGTGCCTATTATGACAACAAACCAGAAGTCAGCAATGTGCAACACTCTAACGTGTCCTCACTTCCTTTCCCCGCCTATAGCTGCTGCTCACCGCTACCGTACTTCTTGCCTTCACAACATTGTATACTACAGCATTGTCTATACCTATATATGGTCGAAGCCTTCCACTATATACAGGGTGTTCATTTTAAGTGGCGCACCATTTCTAACTCGAGAAGTATAAGAGCTACGAAGTTGGTTAAATTAGCAAACAATTTCTATTGTATATGACTACTTTATTATTATTTATTACAATGTTGTGAAGGCAGGAAGTACGGCAGCGGGGAGCAGCAGCTATAGGCGGGGAAAGGAGGTGAATAACTGTGTGGAGTGTTGCACATTGCTGACTTTTATTTGTTGTAACAGCTGATAGCAAACTGCAACACTTCAAGAAGTTATGAAGATCATACTCGTCTTCACACCGCTACGCTAGTTCTTTGCTTCACAATAAAGGATTGCGTTGTTTATCTATACCTATGTATAATGGTCGAAGATAGTAACTTATTGTTATCGAGTATGGTATCTAATATAAAATAATAGTGTACCGATCGTCAATTGTGTCTTAAAATACAGAACAATTGAACAGAAGTCTACTTGGAGCGATAGTCAATTGATTTTTTTCTCTAAAAATTGATTGAGTTAAAAATGTACAAGCATATGAATCAAGTGTCGCAAAAACAGTATAAATTAAACAATTGAACAAAAGTCTAATTGAAGTGATTGTCAATTGTTTCTTCCAAGACTTTTCTAAATCACATTAAAAATTTAAATAATTGAATCCAAGTGTTGAAAATAACAGTACAACGAGTATCTATTGTTACTTAAAAAGTATAACAATTGGACAGAACTGTAATTGGATCGATTGTCATTTGTTTTTCCAAAACTTTTCTAAATCACATTACAAAATAAAAACTATTTATTTCTTCAGTTTTGGCTCTGCCCATTAGTTTTATTACTCTATCTGTTCGGCGGACAGAGTATAGCTCTTCGACCATATATAGGTATAGACAGATAACACTCAATGCTGTAGTATACAATGTTGTGAAGGCAAAAAGTACGGCAGCGGGGAGCAGCAGCTATAGACGAGGAAAGGAGGTGAGGACACGATAGAGTGGTGCACATTGCTCACTTCTGGTTTGTTGTCATGGAACAGAGAATGAAAATAGGCAACTGCAACACTTCAGGGTGTCTGTAGGTCATACTCCTCTTCACACCGCTACGCTAGTTCTTTGCTTCACAACAAAGGCTTGCGTTGTTTGTCTATTCCTATATATGGTCGAAGAAAAAACCAATAAGCAAATTCTGGTTTCTTGTCATGGAACAGAGAATGAAACTGCAACACACTTCAAGGTGTCTGTAGGTCATACTCCTAGTTCTTTGCTTCACAACAAAGGTTTGCGTTGTTTGTCTATTATGGTCGAAGGTACTCACCTTCCGTGGCCTTGTCATAGCCATCAGGGTTCATACTAGGCATCAAGCTAACCCTGGTAGTATCCAGCATCCTAGTCACCCTATCATCACTGCCGTATCGTTCGCACAAGTACTTCGCTAGCAGCAGCACCATCTCACGCCCCACGACCTCGTTCCCGTGCATGTTGGCCACGTACTTGACCTCGGGGCGGCCGGGCAGGTGCCCCCCGGGGGCCCTACCGCTCACAGACAGCACCCACAGCTCCCGGCCCCGCACCGAGCGCCCCACCGAGCGCAGAGAGGTTATGTTCGGGTACGTGGAGTTGAGCGTAACGAGGAACGAAGTCAGCAAGCTGTTGTTGTGGTGGGTGAATGAGGTTGGTAGCATGAAGCCGTAGGGGGTGTATTCCGGGGGGGTGGAGATGGTTAGGTGGCGGTATGGACCGTCTGAAAATTAAATAGACATACAATCATGTTTTAGAGGTAAATTCATTTAAGCAGAACCCTGCGCGAAGTACGAATTCTCGTCTTAGAAGGAGAGGCATAGATGATAAACTACGCTACTGTCTGTTCTACAGAACATCAGCTTCAATATCTGTTATTCTCATGTTGACGTTCGTAGTGTTTTGCTTCGTGTAACGCTGTGAATTTTGTAATTGATTGTGATTGAGTTATATTTTAGTTTTGTTTGAAAATGAAGTGAAGTGCAGCGTAGCATATACTCGCTAGCTCCACTTTTGTTAAACGGACAGTACATGACAAGCTCTGCCTTCTCGCGCAGCTCAGGGTCCTAGATATTTGAATTTTACTCTATCTCTGTTTTATTTATTTGTCTTTGTACTTCCTTGTACGAAGTAAAAAGGAAGTATTGTAATCGCGAAAATTTCGGTTCCTAGATTTTGATGGAAATATCCGTTTTGACTTTTCCTGAATCCATTATGACTAGTTTCGTCGTAACGTCTGTACGTACAGACGTATGTGTGTCGCATAACTCAAATACGGTTAGACGTAGAAATTTTGTATTTAGGACTGTTCTATTTTTGGTTGCAATCGTGCGTGGCATGTGCCAAAGGGGCACTTTTTAGTATTTTTTGCATTAATCAAAAACGGTATGTCGTAGAAAGTTGTATGTTTTGGTGTTTTCCGCATGAATCGCGATGCAATTGGCCATTAAAAAGTTCAATTGTGTAGTAGTTAAGCAATTGTCAGTTGTTTTTACCAAAAGTTACGTAATCCTATCGAATTTGTAGTTTTATTTAAAAAAATTGTTACGTGTCGTATTAAAATGTTTGTGAATTATTTAAATTAAAATTTAAACAATGAGTCAGAACGCAAGAAACCACGTGGACTTGTGTCGCAGTAATGAATAGACTATAGAAGCTACGTGTCACGAAATCTCTCGTGGAACAGAGTGTAGTAGGATGAATAAAATACAGCAGATTTGCAAATAAATCTTTATTGTTTCTTATTAATACACTATAAAAATGGGTATAAAAATTCAAGCAAATTTACTGTATATTATTCTATGTTCTATGAGTATCACTATGTTTATCTACGACTATTCCAGTAAAAAATAATCAACCGTAAATTAAATTTCTGTCATTTTAAATAAAATTGAAATTACATATCTGTAAATTAGCACTAACTATCGTTTTTAAAATCATATAAAAGTTGAACAGATTTTATCAGCAATCTTCAAACTTTTTTAAAGTTAAAATTTAAAGTTACGTAAAATAAAATAATATACTTTACCTACTAATCAAAAGATTATTATGTTTAAAATGCAATTTATTAAATAGTCGCAGATAAAATTTATTAGTACAATATGACGTTAGAGAACGTGGCGATTTATCAACACTTAAGTTTTCAACAATATTTGTGTTTATAAAACATAATTTATCACAATACAATATTTGTTAGTAAAAAAGTATAAAACTATCACGAAAGTGCCATTACATGGCTGATTTGATCTCGATACTTAAAAATTAATGAGATTGGCTTTTAAACTAAGATTAGAGTAAGTACTATACCTTTTACAGAATGATTTCACATTAACGAAAATTATAGTTTTCGTTAAGAGGCCCGTCTACTACCTAAAATTCAGCATAAAATGTACTACCGTAGCGAGTGTTTTGCGGCCAGTACAAGAATGCTAAAATTTTATTTCCACAAGGATTTAATAGAGAAAGAATGGATCTACAGATGTGCCTTTTTAAAATTTTGATTAAAAAATTGTACATAAATATAAAAATTCAAAAAATTTCTTATCTTATGACACAAATTATTTTTTAAATTTTAAAAAAGCACATCTGTAGATCCATTCTTTCCCTATTAAATGTTTATAAAAACATTATCCTGAAGTCAATAATAATCTGACAGTTTACTCGCAACGAAAACACTGTTACAGTATTTTTCAACTTCAAAATGACATTGCATAGCTAGGATGCGGAAATGTACGAGTTTCGGGCTGGTTTCAGGCAGCCTTAGTAGTGGGAAAAAAAGTAAAATCGAGAGTATTCTAGGAATTCGGTAAAAACGTAGAAATAAAAGTGTGAAATCATTCTGTAAAAGGAATAGAGAAAGGACAGACCCTACTGCCAATAAAAATACCCTTGGCTATTACCTTCGGGCCTAGGCTCTTCCCTCAGAGTAAAATTAACCACACTGGTCTTCCCCTCTTCCACTGTAACCTCCACGTACTCCGATTGATAGTACCCATCCGCGGCTACCTTCACCTGGTACTTGCCGGGTAGCAGTACCCGCCAGTACTCGCCTTGCTTGCCGGAAGTGACGTTGTGGTTGATGCCGGCCACGATGACCTCAGCTCCGGGTACAGGCTGACCGTCACCGGATGTGATGATGCCCTTGACCCCCCAGTGAACGGACTCCATGAAGCTCAGCATCGGGTCCAAGTTGGCGTGCCACTCGCCCGGGAGGGTACTAGGTGGCGGGTACTTGCAGCAGCTGAGCTCGAAGGTTATCTCCATGCAGTTGGAGTGCACGTAGTTGAAGTCCTGTGGATTGTATTTAACGATTTTGTATAATAATGATCTCTTACAAATTTGTATTGAAGTATATTTAAATTTTCTTGAAGCCCACGTGACTTCGTTAAATTTGTGACATATTTAATCGACTGTCAATTGTTTTTTACCAAAATTGTGCCATACATATTAAAACAACTGTAAATTGTTTCTTTTGCAGATGTTTTTTAATCAAATTGACTGTAAAATAGAAATTACAGTTTGTTTTTTCCATAAATTGTTTCATATTTTAACGATTGTCAGTAGTTTTTTCCAAAAGTTGTGTCATGCATATTAAAACGACTATCAATTGTTTCTTTTGCAGACGTTATTTAATCAAATTAACTGTAGAATAGAAATTTTTCCATAAATTGATTCATATTCTAACGACTGTCAGCTGTTTTTTCCAAAAGTTGTGTCATGCATTTTTTTGCACGTTTTTTAATCAAATTGACTGTAAAATAGAAATTACAGTTTGTTTTTTCCATATATTGTTTCATATTTTAACGACTGTCAGTAGTTTTTTCCAAAAGTTGTGTCATGCATATTAAAACGACTATCAATTGTTTCTTTTGCAGACGTTATTTAATCAAATTAACTGTAGAATAGAAATTTTTCCATAAATTGATTCATATTCTAACGACTGTCAGCTGTTTTTTTCCAAAAGTTGTGTCATGCATATTAAAACAACAAACAGTCAATGGACCTTTTGCAGTGGAATTGAGTCATCTGTTGATTTATTTTAAAACTAAAAATCATGAGGAAAGTGGGCATTGAGCCGCAAGATGTCACTACTGACACTGTGACATTGAGACTGAGACATACTGACAAATGACAGAGACAGATGTAAGTTTTTGTAAAAATGACTTTAAAAAAGACGTAAGTTGAAATGAATTTTCTTGTAGTATTAGGATTGATAATTTCATATTGATTTTAGTGAACCTTGTAAAGACATTTGGTCTAAATATTTTTCCCGTTTTCCAAATTTTTGTTGTTAAAATAAAATAAATATTTTCGCACAAAATGGGAAATTTGTCAAGAGCTATAATGCGGGCTATAAAATTTTTAAAAACAATTGCTAACAAAATTATATAAACAACTTTGAAGTTAAATCCTACGTATATCTCACTTCACGCGAATTCACGTTCATGTTCGGATCTCTCACTCTAACTCAGCAAGCATGCGCATAATAGACACTGAAAAAGGTCCATTGTTTTTTTTTGTAGACGTTATTTAATCAATTTAACAGTTAAACAGAAGTTACAGAATTTGCTAATTGATTTTTCCATAAATTGTTTCATATTTTAACGACTGACCATATTGAATTTTTTTTTTATAAATTATATTAATATAATTAAAGAATAGTTTATTATGGATGTTCCATATTCTGTATTCTTTATAACTAAACTGCAAACGTGTCTATGCTACGGTCCATAAACTGTAACATTTAAATCGTTTTCTCAACTTATAGAATACAGTATAGATAATAAAGCAGTGACGTGACACTGTGTCTGACCTGCATGCCGCCGCTGACCTCGTACCAGTGCGCGCCGTTGGTGACGCCCTGGGGGAAGTTGTCGGGCTCGCAGTGGCCGCCCTGCGACATCACCGGGTGCCTCGAGGCGTAGCGGAGCGCCAGCTGCCGCAGCACGGCGTTGTCGGGCGCCAGACTCTCTACGCAGCACGAACGATGTGCGCTGGAATGGAATGGAGTGAGTCTTATTATACATTCTTCATTCAAACAGTTCAATAGTAGTTCGGTTCAAATGACTTTCAATTTGTTAAACAAATTAAAACAGTTTAGCAATTGCGTAATGTTCTATTAATTGTGACAGTTGTTTTTTCAAAAAATTATGCCATACATATTAAAGCGACTGTCAATTTAATTTTTTGACGTTATACAGGCTGTTTCCTTTCAAACAACCAGCGCTTTTTTGTTATTAATAATTTCTTAGCGAAACACGTTATTTTAGATATAAAAAAATAATACTATCGTAAACTAGGCAATAGTCGTATTAATAGTTGTTTATTGCATAGCCTACTTCAATATTGTAAAATTATTTCTGAATTTTAATACCATTTTTCTCAAAATACTTGTAATAAAACCCCATGCCATATTTATATTGTTGAAATTAGAAAAAAATTCTCTATCTAATCTAGGTTACCATTTAAAAAAATATTAATTTATTTTGCTGTTTGAGAAGTCAACAGCGCTGGTTGTTTTAAAGGAAGCACCCTGTATATTTTAAGATAGTTGAACAGAAGTACCGGCGATTGTTATTGCTTTAAACGACTGTCAATTTTTTTAAAAGATATGATATAGGACTGTCAATTGTTTTTTTCTCTCAAACTAAATTGAATAGTAGAACAATTGAATGTTGTTTCATCCAAAAAGTTTAGCAACCACATCGAATACGCTATGAATCAAAATTTTTTAAAGAGCAGTTAATTTTCCATATACCCGCACTTCATATTACAATAAAAAAACAATACCTCTCTTATAGAATATGAGGCGAGAGGTAATTAAAAAATGTCTTACGCTGAGTTGTCAAAGGGGTAACTAGCGACTACAGCCCCTCCGTGCAGATTCCCCGACAGCACAAAAGGCTTAGATACGATCCACGACATCATGGCGACCGTTTCAGGCTGCCTGCCCGAAATTAGAGTACCAGCCCGAAACTTCTTATCGAACTGGTCTGGAAAATCTCGATTCAAATCCACGTGGTTCGCGTTCTCTCGTCCCACGTACCCGTTGAGTGAATCACAGTTCCCTTCCTATAAGAAACAAATTAGATTCAGTTTGATATAAATTTTTGACTTTTTGACAAATTGAAAGGTCATAATAAACTTTAATAATATTATAAAAACTACAATTCCCGAATTCCCTTCTACAATAGTAATACCTTCATACACACTTAGTAAAATAGTAGAGTATGGTGAGATGTCATGTGTTGGCCACATCGGATTTTAAATAGTATACATCAGACTTTTAGCTATTACTCACTATAGTTGATTTGAAAACAGATTATAGTACAAATTATTAATCATATATTTATTAAATAACGCAATGCGATGATCTTTAATCCTAATTATTGTTGTTATAAACTAGACTAATTTGTGTTGTGTATTCAAAAAATATTTTCATTTAGACACCAACATGTTTATTCACAACAAAATATTAATATTTTAATAATAAAAATATTTGTCTAATTCACACGAGGAAAGTTTCCTGATATAAAAAATAACAAATGCTGGAAACTGTTAAATGCCGCACAAGCCGGAAAAATAATTATTTCTATAAAATATATTAAAAAATATTTAATAGAAACAATAAGTATAACCGGTACTGACAATTTTTATGACAGTTTTTAGTACTGTTTTTTTTTCAAAAAACTTTTAAGGAAAACTTTCCTCGTGTGAACTGAGCGTTCCAATAATTATGTTTTATTTGGATCACTAACTTTTGGCACAAAAATAATTTATTAAAATACAATAAACAAAATAAAATACCATTTTTAATCAATTTTAGCAGGTATTTTTCCGTTGATGCGCACAAAACTATGATAATGTTTTATTGTTGATAAAAAATAATTTAAAAATTATACAATACCTTTGATGCAGCATACCCATCTGGATTCATAGAGGGCATAAGATAAATATCAGTAGTATCAACCAACTTAGTAACTCTTTCGTCTTTTCCATAATTATTCAGCAAGTATTCAGCCAAATTAATAACAAGCTGTCTTCCTACAGTTTCATCTCCGTGCATATTTGCTACAAACTTGAACATGGGGGTCAGAAGCGAGCGATTTTGCACATTTCTGTTGATTTCCAGTGCCCATAGCTCTCGGTTTTGCACAGACTTTCCCACGGAATGCAACTTAGCCCTTGTAGGATTCTTCTCCACTAATTCCTTGAACAAATCTGTTAGCTCTTCGTACGAATGGTATTTGGGGTTAACAAGAAAGGATTCTGTTTCATTATTGCGAACGGAGAAACAGTTTATTGTCGCGATTATTGTCAACAATAAACACAGCACTTCAACTATACGTGCCATGGTAAAACAATAAAATTAATAAAATAATTTGTAATTGATACGAAAACAGTTACATTGTTCGCGAACGCACTTAACGACTAAATATGATTTAATAAACATGGATGCGACAAGGACAGAGCGTGATAACGTCACTAGTTCTCGACTTTACAGCTGTGACTCACCAGACACGAAAAGTTTACTAATTTATATAAATATTTATAAAAATGCGCCCAAATTTATTATAAACAATAAAGAAACACTCATGAAATTATTTGTGCTAATTTATTTATTAATAAATTAATAGTTAAAATAACTTAAACCGCATAAATTTATTTAGACAGTGTTGCCACTGCTATGATACAAAAAAATTATATTTTGTTGTATGTACAATATTTACTTTTTTGCATGATAAACTTTATTTATTACATATTAAATTGCATTTTTCCATAATATTTTAAACAAAAAATATTGTTGTTTAAAAAGCCCGCTTTTGTAAATTTAAACTGCGCAAGTCTAGCTTAAACCAATCAAAAACAGGCAGCCATTTTGTTCAGGCACCATCTTGTCTAGTTACATTATTAACACCCAATCTGGGTGTGGTGCATATATTTTAATTCAACTTACTGATCATGGAACAAAAATATTTTTTCGTAGTTTTGAATCACCCTGTACACCGTGTGTGCGGTTATCAGCCGTCATGTCATCATGATTTTTGTACATAAAGCCCTGTTCGCGCGGCGATCTTTGGAGATACGACGGAGAGTCAAAATCCTGGCAAAGAAGTTTTTTCTTTCTAGTGATAATTACGTAGTTTTGAAGCAATCAATAAATTATAAATTCTTCTTTTCCAAGACTGATTGAAGATTCAGTTTAGCGACACCGCAATTTAACAAATAATTCTCACTAAAAAGAAAAAACTTCTTCTTTGCCAGGATTTTGACTCTCCGTCGAATCTCCAAAGATCGCCGTGCGAACAGAGGGCTTTAAACTGCAATATGTACTAGACTGGATTCAAATATTTTATTAGTCAAGTAAAGAATATTTTAGTTTTATTGGAAAATGGTCTAAAACTCAAAGAATGCTGTGTTGAAAGAATTATTACAATGGTGTCCTACTTTAAAGGATATTTTTGGCTCCAGCAACTGTCCGTATGTGTTATTTCAGATTTTGTAAACATTCAGGAATATACAATCTGAAAAAGCAGGCCCGTAGTTAACTATTTCGTAGAAAAACGTGCGACAAAATTTAGTACTGGTGACCTCAATTTTTATTATTACAAGTTTTCCTTGATAACTTGGTGACATCATTAATTTGAAATTTCTCTCCTAAAATTTTCACACATGTTTTTATGTATTATACACAGTACTGTATTTTAATATTATATTTTTATGTTAAAAGGAACTGTTGTATGATTATTAAGTTATTTACTTGGATTTATTGCAGTTACTACTTATGTAAATCTACGATTAATTTTTTGTTTCAATACACGTTTGATATCAGTTAAAATGCAATATTTTTAAATGTTTTTTGGGCTAATACGTCCCTGTATGCAGATAATTATGTGGTGGGGCAGCACAGTTAGCATTCCACAAATAATCTGACGATCAAACCATTTTCTACTAAATGGCAGAGTAGTAATTTGTAAATTATCTTAATTCAAACAGTTTATTTTCATTTAAATACTGAGAACTGTATGAGGTCCATACAATATTATATAAGTGTTTAACATGTAAAACAATAAGTGTTTTTTTGAATAGTTTGTTTATATATTGTTTCAACCTTGGTTTTTCTGGACTATATATAAAAAAAACAAAATTGGTAAGTTAACATCTGAATGTGGGTTGATGCGCAGTTTTTCGTTAGTGTTTTGTTATTTGGCGACATTGAACCATACCGGCTCTTTTGTTTATCAACAAAGTTGTTCACTTGTTCCAAAACAAATGAAATAAAACTGATTTGCGATTGTTTATAAAGCTTAATATAAACAATTAAGCTATAAATATAATTGTAACTGATAATTATAAATTAGTTGTATCAGATATTTGTTAATTTGTACAAATAATTACAAGAAAATCTAAATTTAGTTACTATAAACATGTTAAATAAATATGTCTATCAAAAATTTTACACCAACTAATTTTCCTTCAGCGTAATAATTTGCAGGAAAAATACACAAAGTATAAAATTTTTTGTGGTCAAAATAAAATTAGAATTTATAGACTGATGAAAAAACATGTAAACATTTAGACAACATCGGTATCATTTACTGGATTCTTAACTTAACTGACAGTGTTTTTTTAACTGAATATATTTTCTTGTATTTTAAAATAAATGAATGCTGGACTGAAAAAAACAAATTCAGGAGGCATGGAATTATTTTTGGAATATCGTAAGTAGAATTTAAAATCATCTATCTATCTCGCTTTTTATCCAAATTTAATACTACACACCCCATTATGTCAAATACAAAGATAAAAACACAAAACAAATAGATAAAATTACTAGATATCGGTTCATTCGCCTATATTTATAATTGCTGTAATAGTGTAGTTACATTTATAACTTGTATTTTATTTATAAACATCTTATAATATATTTTTTTGGATGCCAGGTAAGAATCCATATATTTTGTGTATTAATAATGGCTAGTAACGATGAAAATAGTAGAATGGTTGCTATGGACATAGTCGAAAACAAAGAAGGTAAGAAGTAGAAACATTTGCATTTATTTCACTGTAAGGCAACTACATCCAAATTAGCTTGATATATACATATGATTAAATTAAATACTTATAATAATATTTATTCAATTTTGAAGTTTTAAACTGTTATTATTAACTCCATAGCAACAAGTTTAAACAACTGTTTATTCACAAGTGAATTAAAACTTTTAAATCACTCAACACATTTTTAAATCACTCTTATGTCATTATTTCGTCAAAAATGCATAAAAACAATGACATCTTGCCACTGACGACTACTTTGATTTTTTTTATTATGTCAAAATAAATTTATAATTCATATATTTGAAATAATTTCTTCAAAATTGAATAAAATATTGTATAAACCATGTGAGATACGAATGATTATTCACTCGAAGAAATTATCCCACTCGCCCTTCGGGCTCGGGGGCTAAACTTTCTTCTCTTGAATAAACATTCATGTATCTCACTTGGTGTATAAATATCTATTATTTCAATTTATTTATTACTAAACTAGAACATTATTAGGTTTATCTACGACCATTAAATAATACATTCATTATGTAGTGAGGTAAACCCGTTCATAAGACACACTATTGTATTATGAGTCCATTATACAACTCAACTAAAATCTGTCATCACATCAAAATGTAATATTTTAATACATAAAAGTTTGTGTTATTTAAAAGTCGTAGATAAAACGTCGTATTTGACTCGCACATAATGGCTGTAATACACTCGCCTTCAGCTCGTGCATAAACCTTCATCCTCTAGTGTTGAATTATAGGCTATATTATGTGCTCGTTAAATAATATACCTAGTATTATCTATACCGTATCTGTGCGCATTGTAAATGTTATATATTTGATCAGTGATTTTCAAACTGTTTTCAGCGGAACCAAACATGGGTGGATGCGTTGAAATTGTAGCCACTGTAGGCTCAATTATTTTATTAGTGTTAACTATGCCATTTTCACTATTTCTCTGCTTTAAAGTAAGTACCTACGACTATTAAAAACACATTTCATTAATGAGTTATTTCAAATATTTAACTGACTGATGACCACTGGTGTTAGGTATTTGACCTCCAGTTAAAACATAACTGTCTGTTGATTATGTGACGTACATAAATTTGAATTATTTGGGCAATCGTATAGTATCTTATCATCTACTCCTATCTTCAATAATACGACTATACTAAACTAATATTAATATACAGGATAATTCACAACTTCGTGCATATATTAAGCCCTGTTCGCACGGCGATTTTTGGAGATTCTACGGAGATTCAGAATCCTGGAAAAGAAGAAGTTTCTTTCTTTCTAGTGAGAATTATCTGTTAAATTGCGGTGTTGCTAAATTGAATCTTCAATGATTCTTGGAAAAGAAGAATTTATGATTTATTGATTGCTTCAAAACCACGTAATTATCACTAAAAAGAAAAAAAACCTTTTTTTCCAGGATTCTGAATCGCCGTAGAATCTCCAAAGATCGCCGTGCGAACAGGGCTTAACTCAAACATACTACTGATCATGTAACAAAAGAATTTTTTGCACTTCCGGGACTAAAACTGTTCTTTAGTCTTTATTTTTAGGGACTAAGGTTCTTAATTTGATCCCAAGGGATTATTTCTCATATTTAATCCCGTTGTCAAGGAATTGAATTAATTAATCCCGTTGTCAAGTAAATACGTGCTATTTGTTACAGAGTATCTATGGTAACAATATAAATATTTGTCATAAAATTTACTGTCAAAATTACAAAATGTGTATTCTTTTAAACTATTTTGCATTCGTTTGAGGATGTTGTGCAAAAAATAGCGTATATACCACAGGACTAAAGTACCCTTTAATCCCTCAGGTGATTATTTCCCTCACCTTCGGCTCGTGAAATAAACTTCACCCTCAGGATTAAATCATGCACTTTAGTCCCTCAATATATAATATACTATTTTAAATTTGTAAATTTAAGGACAGTTTTTTATAACCACTCATTCGAAGTTGTGAATCACCCCTGTATAACTTGTTGTGTGTTTGTGTAAGTTTTGAGGTTATTTTTAGGTAGTGCAGGAGTACGAAAGGGCGGTAATATTCCGTTTGGGCCGCCTAAACGGAGGTGCAAGAGGTCCTGGTATATTTTTCGTCTTGCCCTGTATAGACGCCTACTGCAAAGTAGATTTACGTACTGTTTCATTTGATGTGCCACCACAAGAAGTAAAACATCTCATAATATAATATTACATCATTTTATCCATTATTAAACATTCCAGGCATTAACAAAAGATTCAGTAACAGTAACAGTAGACGCTGTCGTTTACTATTCTATAAAAGAACCTTTAAGTGCAGTGGTTAAGGTTACAAACTACAGGTAATCAGCTTTATTACACGTTTCTGATTAATATTAACACATTATTTATAGTCATTCAACGAGACTGTTAGCAGCAACAACTCTACGAAATGTTTTGGGCACAAGAAACTTGTCAGAAATACTTTCAGATAGAGAAGCTATATCTCATGCTATGCAAGCTACGTTAGACGATGCTACTGATCCATGGGGCGTTAAAGTTGAACGAGTTGAAATGTAAGATCATTTTTTATTAATAATTGAGCTTTTAAGCTAAATGAAGAAACACACATTTCAATCTTAAACATAACCTCGTACTTTAGTAGGTATCTTACCACACATTTCAAGAAAAGACTATAATATATCTTAACACTGGTTTAATAAAATAAGCAAACACACTTTGCAATCTTAAACATAACCTCGCACATTTCGCTCAACAAATATGTCAAATGTGTAATTTGTGTGCGCATTTCATGCGTTTTTATGTACAGAAAAGACGTGTCTCTTCCTACTCAACTGCAAAGAGCAATGGCAGCTGAAGCAGAAGCTACTCGTGAAGCCAGAGCTAAAGTAATTGCTGCCGAAGGCGAAATGAAAGCTTCCAGAGCTTTGAAAGAAGCTTCTGATGTTATGTGTTCCAGCCCAGCTGCGTTACAGGTTAGTTTATTTCATTTCCTGTCCAATACAGTTTATTCTAATGTTTCTTTTTTGTAGTTACGATATTTGCAAACTCTTAATACTATTTCTGCCGAAAAGAATTCAACGATTATATTCCCGTTGCCTATGGATCTTATTAAACCATTTTTGGAACTTCGAAAATGAATTCAAATGCTATAACTTAAGTTTATGTATCAGTTATAGTAATTTATACGTCAATGTCTTGTATCATGCTTTTTATTTATGTAAAATTGTATTATTTACAGTATTTTTATACTTAATAGTAATAATAAAATGTTTAATTACTATTACATAAATATATTTTGTAAAATAAAATAATTTGTAGTTTAAGTTTTTTATCAGACAGTTGGCAACACTGATTGAGTTCGTATTCTGACAGTCGACCCGGAGATACTAAAAATGGCTGACAAGGGCGATTTATCAGAAAATGTGACTAATAAAGACTCGAATATGGAAGGAAATACTCAAATAAAAAGGTACGTACCTACAACCACCCAATATATAATACATACATTCCAAAATATCCCGTACAAACACCAAACCCAGTGTAATAACCTACAAATTTATGTCATTTAGCGGCAAGAAATTCAGCATGTCATTGAGAATAATCAATACAGTTTATGTATAATTGAAACAAATAATGCCCCTTTCAGCTCGAAAAGCCGAAACCGGCGTAAAAACAAGCAACACGAAAACACCAACAACACCGAGATTGAAAAGACACAAGTAGATGGCTTAATAAACGATAGTGAATACAACTCCGGCTGCACCATTAGCATTAAGGACATTCGGATGGCCATGGAGGCCTTCAACTTCCAACAGAAACCTGCGAAGACGCCAGAGGAAGCAATGAGCAAGCAGTACCAGTTTTGGAACACGCAACCAGTGCCGAAGATGGGTAAGCGAGCAATTTAACCCATTTCTGAGGAGTGTTTCAATTGTGAATTGATTTTCAGACGAAAAAATTACTGTCAATGAACCTATTGAGCAAGATAAAGAGGTCGCAGAAATCCGGGCGGAGCCCTACAGTCTACCTGATGGTTTTCAATGGGATACTTTAAATTTAAACGAACCATTAGTTTTAAAAGAACTGTATATGCTTTTAAACGAAAACTACGTCGAAGACGATGACTGTATGTTTAGATTTGACTACCCGCCCGACTTTTTAAAATGGTACACTAATTGTTTTGTCCTCAAATCAACAATTTATTAACTATTGAATATTTTAGGGCGTTACAGCCTCCAGGTTGGAAACGGGACTGGCATTGTGGAGTTCGAGTGATAAAATCAGGCAGATTAGTCGGTTTTATTTCTGCTATTCCTGCTACTTTGCAAATATACGGCCGGTAAATAATATCAACACTTATTTTTAAACTTTTGTGATTAAATATTGTTGATTGCAGGTCGCAGAAGATGGTCGAAATAAACTTCTTATGCGTGCACAAAAAAATGCGTTCAAAACGCGTTGCCCCCGTTCTTATAAGAGAGATAACGCGTCGAGTACATTTAACGGGCGTGTTTCAAGCAGTTTATACTGCAGGAGTCGTCCTGCCGAAACCTGTCGGTACTTGCAGGTATATTTATATTTTTTTGCATAATTTAACAAATATTTGATTGTATTTTTGTGGTTTTTAGGTACTGGCACCGATCGTTGAATCCTAAGAAGCTAATTGAAGTCAAGTTCTCGCATTTGTCTAGAAACATGACGATGCAAAGAACTTTGAAGCTTTATAAACTTCCGGATCAACCAAAAACACCCGGATTTAGAAAAATGACGGCCGGAGATATCCCAAGGGCGCACAAATTGCTGGGAGAGGTAATTTTATTTATGTTTTGGAATGTGAACACTTATTACCGATCACATAATACTCTCGGCTATTATTATATTAATTAATGTAATATTAGCAGATCAGAACAATGTTTACATATACAGGGTGATTCAGATCGAACTTGAACAGCTTATTTTGTGGTTGTTATGTCGGCTTTTCGCACGAGAATTCTTTGAAGATTTTACCAAGATTCTGAATCCTGGAAAAGAAGAAATTTCTTCTTTCAAGTGAGAATTGCGGTGCCGCTGAATTGAATCTTCAATGAGTCTTGGAAAAAATAAATTTATAATTTATTGATTGCTTCGAAACCTTGAATTTATTCAAAATCTTTTCTAGGATTCAGAATCTTGGTAGAATCTTCAAAGAATTCTTGTGCTTTATTCTTTTACAACTTTGTGGAATAAGCTCTTACTTTTAAACATTGAAAATGTTTTGGTGTTTTAAACCACGCCTTCATTATCTGTCAAAATTATTTTGATATTACAAACAGGGTATAATAACAAAGACTCGCCTTCAGCTCGTGCATTATAGCCTACATGACATACTATAATAACAATAACCTGTTTTTTTGCAGTACCTGAACAAATTCAACCTGTCGCCATCGTTCTCGGAAGAGGATTTCCGCCACTGGTTCCTGCCGCAGCCGGGCATCGTCGACAGCTTTGTGGTGTGCGTCAACAACGAAATCACAGACTTCGTGAGTTACTACACTCTGCCATCGACAGTGATGCACCACCCGGTGCACAAGTCCTTGAAGGCGGCGTACAGTTTCTACAACGTCAGCTCCAAGACCAACTGGATAGACTTGATGTCCGATGCGCTGATATCCGCCAAACAGCTCGGCTTTGACGTCTTCAACGCGCTGGACTTGATGGATAATAAAGAGTTCCTCGAGCCGCTGAAGTTTGGCATCGGTGACGGGAATCTGCAGTACTATTTGTACAACTGGCGGTGTCCTAGTATGCCCCCCACTAAGATTGGACTTGTGTTGCAGTAGTGAAGTGTAAATACTTTTTGACGTACTGTACTGCCCGCACGCTATCGCAATAATTATGTATTACTTACTGGCTTGAGTGTTCATGGGCCTTATTCATTGTAAAATAAATACAGAATCACTTGGTTGTGTCTTGTAGTCATAATATGTACTCCAGAGGTGCGACTAATGGGTAAGTTCTAAATCAAACGATCTATTTTAATTTTTTATTATTATTGATCGGTTTTTCGTACCATATACATTACTGGGTAATTTAAAAATATAGAAAATATTTAAGAATTGTGTAGTAAATAATTCTAACAAAACATGAAATGATTTATCATCAAAAATATTTAATTTTGGCCCTAAAAATAGTTTTTTCCATACCTGATGCTAAAGTGCTACTTTATTACTCAATAAAACAACACTCGAACCGGTAGGCTAGATAATGTAAAACTTTTACAACAAAGGTAGACGAAGTATTTAATTTTTTTACGATTTCCTTCAAAATCGTTTTCCCACATTTCTGCATCCACTTTGCAAAAAAGTAGGATGAAAAATATTTCAAACAAACTCCAAAATTGTGTTTTAATAATAAATTAATTTTAATTTCATAGTTTGCTAATTACCACTTCTATTTCGCCGTAAAAATAATTTTTTGCACTTCCGGGACTAAAACTGTTCTTTAGTCTTAATTTTTGGAGACTAAGGTTCTAAATTTGATCCCAAGGGATTATTTTTCATATTTAATCCCGTTGTCAAGGAATTGAATTAACTAATCCCGTTGTCAAGTAAATACGTGCTATTTGTTACAGAGTATCTATGATAACAATATAAATATTTGTCATAAAATTTACTGTCAAAATTACAAAAGTGTATTCTTTTAAACTATTTTGCATTCGTTTGAGGATGAAGTGCAAAAAATATCGTATATACCACAGGACTAAAGTACCTTTAATCCCTCAATATATAATATACTATTATCGTCTTATATAAAAATGACTTTTTGTACAGTTTGCGGCATTGAATTCCTCGTAATTTACTTTGAATAATACTGTTTTCTCAAAATCAGAACAAAACTTTCGAACACTTGTTTGGTAATCTCCAGCATGCAACACTTATCGGCTATCGCAGTGGTTTAGAGACAATAGTTTATATTAAAACTAAATTACTTCCTTTTCATACTCATCAATATTTTTATTTCCAATATTCAAGTCTCAACAACACTGAGTGACTAGTGAATATTAAAAGTCTCAAATCAACTGCATGTAATGTGCTATCAAATTAGGCATTTATCGAGGATCTTAAATACACCCCAACTTTACCATGCAAGAATTAGATACGGAATTTGTTTCTGGGGAGCGTCGTCTTCAGCTTCAGATGTAAAATCGAATTGTTCGGTACCCGACAGGTGTCTCCCAATTTGTTTTCATAAGATTAGATTAATGTAAATATTTTGTGGGCTTAATTAAGAGAGCCCTTTTTTGAAACTTCTGAACGGTACAAGATACAAGGCTGATCTTGGCACCATTGGATTCCTTGAGTTAAATTACATAAGATTAGATTAATGAAAATATTTTGTGGGCTTAATTAAGAGAGCCCTTTTTTGTAACTTCTGAACGGTAAAAGATACAGGGCTGATCTTGGCACCATTGGATTCCTTGAGTTAAATAACATAAGATTAGATTAATGAAAATATTTTGTGGGCTTAATTAAGAGAGCCCTTTTTTGTAACTTCTGAACGGTACAAGATACAGGGCTGATCTTGGCACCATTGGATTCCTTGAGTTAAATTACATAAGACTAGATTAAAGAAAATATTTTGTGGGCTTAATTAAGAGAGCCCCTTTTTGTAACTTCTAAACGGTACAAGATACAGGACTAATCTTGGCACCATTGAATTCCTTGAGTTAAATTACATAAGATTAGATTAATGAAAATATTTTGTGGGCTTAATTAAGAGAGCCCCTTTTTGTAACTTCTAAACGGTACAAGATACAGGACTAATCTTGGCACCATTGAATTCCTTGAGTTAAATAACATAAGATTAGATTAATGAAAATATTTTGTGGGCTTAATTAAGAGAGCCCTTTTTTGTAACTTCTGAACGGTACAAGATACAGGGCTGATCTTGGCACCATTGGATTCCTTGAGTTAAATTACATAAGACTAGATTAAAGAAAATATTTTGTGGGCTTAATTAAGAGAGCCCCTTTTTGTAACTTCTAAACGGTACAAGATACAGGACTAATCTTGGCACCATTGAATTCCTTGAGTTAAATTACATAAGATTAGATTAATGAAAATATTTTGTGGGCTTAATTAAGAGAGCCCCTTTTTGTAACTTCTAAACGGTACAAGATACAGGACTAATCTTGGCACCATTGAATTCCTTGAGTTAAATTACATAAGATTAGATTAATGAAAATATTTTGTGGGCTTAATTAAGAGAGCCCTTTTTTGTAACTTCTAAACGGTATAAGATACATGGCTGATCTTGGGACCATTGGATTCCTTGAGTTAAATAACATAAGATTAGATTAATGAAAATATTTTGTGGGCTTAATTAAGAGAGCCCTTTTTTGTAACTTCTGAACGGTACAAGATACAGGGCTGATCTTGGCACCATTGGATTTCTTGAGTTAAATTAAATAAGATTAGATTAATGAAAATATTTTGTGGGCTTAATTAAGAGAGCCCTTTTTTGTAACTTCTGAACGGTACAAGATACAGGGCTGATCTTGGCACCATTGGATTTCTTGAGTTAAATTACATAAGATTAGATTAATGAAAATATTTGGTAGGCTTAATTAAGAGAGCCCTTTTTTGTAACTTCTGAACGGTACAAGATACAGGGCTGATCTTGGCACCATTGGATTTCTTGAGTTAAATTACATAAGATTAGATTAATGAAAATATTTTGTGGGCTTAATTAAGAGAGCCCTTTTTTGTAACTTCTGAACGATACAAGATACATGGCTGATCTTGGGACCATTGGATTCCTTGAGTTAAATAACATAAGATTAGATTAATGAAAATATTTTGTGGGCTTAATTAAGAGAACCCTTTTTTGTAACTTCTGAACGGTAAAAGATACAGGGCTAATCTTGGCACCATTGGATTCTCTGAGTTAAATTACATAAGATTAAATTAATGAAAATATTTTATGGGCTTAATTAAGAGAGCCCTTTTTTGTAACTTCTGAACGGTATAAGATACAGGGCTGATCTTGCCACCATTGGATTCCTTGAGTTAAATAACATAAGATTAGATTAATGAAAATATTTTGTGGGCTTAATTAAGAGAGCCCATTTTTGTAACTTCTAAACGGTACAAGATACATGGCTGATCTTGGCACCATTGGATTCTCTGAGTTAAATTACATAAGATTAGATTAATGAAAATATTTTGTGGGCTTAATTAAGAGAGCCCTTTTTTGTAACTTCTAAACGGTACAAGATACAGGACTAATCTTGGCACCATTGAATTCCTTGAGTTAAATTACATAAGATTAGATTAATGAAAATATTTTGTGGGCTTAATTAAGAGAGCCCTTTTTTGTAACTTCTAAACGGTATAAGATACATGGCTGATCTTGGGACCATTGGATTCCTTGAGTTAAATAACATAAGATTAGATTAATGAAAATATTTTGTGGGCTTAATTAAGAGAGCCCTTTTTTGTAACTTCTGAACGGTACAAGATACAGGGCTGATCTTGGCACCATTGGATTTCTTGAGTTAAATTAAATAAGATTAGATTAATGAAAATATTTTGTGGGCTTAATTAAGAGAGCCCTTTTTTGTAACTTCTGAACGGTACAAGATACAGGGCTGATCTTGGCACCATTGGATTTCTTGAGTTAAATTACATAAGATTAGATTAATGAAAATATTTGGTAGGCTTAATTAAGAGAGCCCTTTTTTGTAACTTCTGAACGGTACAAGATACAGGGCTGATCTTGGCACCATTGGATTTCTTGAGTTAAATTACATAAGATTAGATTAATGAAAATATTTTGTGGGCTTAATTAAGAGAGCCCTTTTTTGTAACTTCTGAACGGTAAAAGATACAGGGCTAATCTTGGCACCATTGAATTCCTTGAGTTAAATTACATAAGATTAGATTAATGAAAATATTTTGTGGGCTTAATTAAGAGAGCCTTTTTTTGTAACTTCTGAACGGTAAAAGATACAGGGCTAATATTGGCACCATTGAATTCCTTGAGTTAAATTACATAAGATTAGATTAATGAAAATTTTTTGTGGGCTTAATTAAGAGAGCCCTTTTTTGTAACTTCTGAACGGTACAAGATACAGGGCTGATCTTGGAACCATTGGATTTCTTGAGTAAAATTACATAAGATTAGATTAATGAAAATATTTTGTGGGCTTCATTAAGAGAGCCCTTTTTTGTAACTTCTGAACGGTAAAAGATACAGGGCTGATCTTGGCACCATTGAATTCCTTGAGTTAAATTACATAAGATTAGATTAATGAAAATATTTTGTGGGCTTAATTAAGAGAGCCCTTTTTTGTAACTTCTTAACAGTACAAGGTACAGGGCTAATATTGGCACCATTGGATTTCTTGAGTTAAATTACATAAGATTAGATTAATGAAAATATTTGGTGGGCTTAATTAAGAGAGCCCTTTTTTGTAACTTCTGAACGGTACAAGATACAGGGCTAATCTTGGCACCATTGGATTCCTTCAGTTAAATTACATAAGATTAAATTAATGAAAATATTTTGTGGGCTTAATTAAGAGAGCCCTTTTTTGTAACTTCTGAACGGTACAAGATACAGGGCTGATCTTGGCACCATTGGATTCCTCGGATTTTTTTACCCTGGGATACAAATTTTTACTATGCTGGTACTATTATTAGTAGAGTAATTGAATATAAACGAAATATTAGTAACACGAGTACGTCACCCTCTTAAATCGAATATAGACTGAATATAGATTGAATTTAAACATATATATTCCTTGAGTTAAATTACATAAGATTAGATTAATGAAAATATCTTGTGCGCTTAATTAAGAGGGACCTTTCTGTAACTTCTGAACAGTACAAGGTACATTGCTGATCTTTATTTTTCTTGTGTTTTTCAGACTTCCAAGCAGATGTACAGACCACTCGACTCTTTGCCCATGAACACAATTTTCGTCCCCTGGTAATGTTTTTTTTGTGGATTTCTTTCTCTTACATCTTCCTTCTAATTAAGATGTGGTATCCTCACATACTGTTAGTCTTAGGTATATATATTTTTGTTACTGTTAAAGCTAAATTGTTATTTGTTGTAACGTTTGTAAATACCTACAGATAATTATGTTCTATATGTATAATTTTTATGTATGTTTTTATTTAAATGTCAAACAATTTATGTTATTTTAATAAAAATACCATTACTTCTATAGTTTTAAATATATATTTGATTTGTGTGATGTTTTGTTATTTAAATAGGTATGTATATGTGTGAATTAAAATATTGTGTAAAAAATATTTTATGTATTGTTTGTATATGAAAAGAAAAATGAACAGACTCTATGTTTTCTTTGAGTTGTTAAATATATTAAAATATAAATATATGAGTTGTGTTGCATGAATTATTAAAATTAAATGTAAACACTTTGATTTTTAATATAATAAATCATTTTTTAATTTACTTATAATCTAATTAGTGATATAATTACCCTATTATTGTCTTACGTTTCGTTATATAGCATTAAATTTTTAGGGATGAAATTGTTCATATTTGGATTCAGCAGGTCCTAATTAGGAGTATACGATAAAAACCACCCTTGAAAACAACGTAATTTTGGTGAAAATTTGCTGACTTTAAATAATTATTATCTCGTAAACTAAAGGGTTAAGGGCATCAAGGTAAATACAAAGCGCTCGTAACTTTTCATTCTCTATCTGCCTGTCTATATATTAGGCCAATTAGATCGATTTTTAATTAATTTTTCGTTCTCCCACAAGTCATGTTCTCCTGATACCAAATCGGTGGTTTTCGAACGATTCAAAACTAAACCCAAGTGAGGGTGAAAATTTAAAAACGCGATTACGTAAAAACTAAGGGGTGGGGAGTGATTTACGGGTTATATTCGTACTCTATGCGTTGAAATACACCAGTATGCATATTGCCACCCCTAAAAGTTAATTAGCACCGGAGATATTCAACCCTTATTTGTATCTCCGGTTCTAAGGGTCGTATCGAAAAAATCTACATTGCATTCGATAGGGGATGAAAAACTGAGCATCTTTTACATTTAACTTTTTCCTCTACGACCCTTAGTGTAAGGGTTATGAGCAATCAAAGTGGTGAAAAAGTCGTCTGAACATAGTCATTAACCCTTAAACTAAGGGTCGTAGAGGAAAAAGTTAAATGTAAAAGATGCTCTGTTTTTCATCCCGTATCGAATGCAATGTAGATTTTTTCGATACGGCCCTTAGGACCGGAGATACAAATAAGGGTTGAATATCTCTGGTGCTAATTAATTTTTAGGGGTGGCAATATGCATACTGGTGTATTTCGACGCATAGAGTACGAATATGACTCGTAAATCACTTCCCACCCCTTAGTTTTTACGTAATCGCTTTTTTAAATTTTCACCCTCACTTGGGTTCAGTTTTGAATCGTTCGAAAACCACCGATTTGGTCAGCGGGTTCAAATTAGTGGGATAAATTACAAATAATCCTAAAATGATGTCCAATTATGCCGCTAAAATGTATATTTTTAATAATTATTATCTCGGAAACTAAAGGGCGTAGGGTCAAAAGTTAAGTACAAAAGTTGCGTAACTTTTCATTCTCTATCTGCCTGTATATAAATAAGGCAGTTTTGGACAATTTTTATTAAAAATTTGGAACTCCCACCAATCATGTTATCCTGATACTAAATTCGTGGTTTTTGATTGACTCAAAACTGAACCTAAGTGAGGGTGAAATTTAAAAAACGCAATTACGTAAAAAGTAAGGGGTGGAGAGTGATTTGGAGGTTATATTCGTGTTCTACGCGTTGAAATACACCAGTATACATACTTCATCCCCTAAAATGTTAATTAGCGCAAAAGTTATTCAACCCTTATTTATATCTTTGGTAATAAGGGTGGGATTGGAAAGATCTCTTATGTAATCGATAGAACAAGTAAAAATAAGCAACTTTTGTATTTAACTTTTTGCTCTACAACCCTTAGTTTTTGAATAACACCCCCTTTAACAAGCAACTTTCATGACTTTAGCTACCCTTATCTCAAAAACTAGGGGTCGTAGAGGAAAAAGTTAAATACAAAAGATGCTTATTTTTGCTTGTTCTATTGATTGCATAAGAGATCTTTCCAATCTCACCCTTATTACCAGAGATATAAATAAGGGTTGAATAACTTTTGCACCAATTAACATTTTAGGGGATGAAGTATGTATACTAGGGTATTTCAACGCGTAGAACACGAATATGACCTCCAAAACACTTCCCACCCCTTAGTTTTTACGTAATTGCGTTTTTAAATTTTCACCCTCACTTGGGTTCAGTTTTGAATCGTTCAAAAACCACCGATTTAGTATCAGGATAACATGACTTGTGGGAGAACGAAAAATTAATTAAAAATCGCTCTAATTGGACTAATATATAGTCAGGGTTGTAGAGAATGAAAAGTTAGACAGGGTTTACATTTAACTTTTTGCCCTAAAGCCCTTAATTCAGGAGATATAAAGGGTTTAAGTTCATCAAAAATCCAACAAAAATTCGTAAAAATACTCCACTTTTTACAGTTATTTATACTGCATACCACTAATTAGAACCCGCTGATTCCAAATATGCACCCCGTTTTACCATACAACCCTTATTTTAATTGAATGTTGCACTTACCAACTTACCTTTTGCTTGCTGTCTCGCTAATTATTTTCATGCTCAATTTTCTGACCTACTGCACACAAACTCGAGCCTGTG
This sequence comes from Agonum fuliginosum, assembly GCA_947534325.1. Classification (NCBI taxonomy): domain Eukaryota; kingdom Metazoa; phylum Arthropoda; class Insecta; order Coleoptera; family Carabidae; genus Agonum; species Agonum fuliginosum. The sequence goes on along the minus strand of OX384045.1, from coordinate 628,254 downwards.
GGGTACTCTTTACCAACAGATGTCAGCACCAAGCTGGTTTTGAACGATTTCGCCCTCAAATAATTAAATTAAATAGAATAACACTGTATTTTACGGGCAAATTACGCCCTTAGGAGATTAAAAGGACAATAAGGGTAGTTTAAAGTCAATATAAAGCATATTTATAGGTTTAACGTACGAATTATTTATTTTATCATAAGAATACATGAATACTGATGCATTTTATTTACTAAAATTATAATAGACTAATAATTGACATTTAATTTAATATAACGCATTTAAAAGGGGTAAATATTACTAAATAAACTAAGATTAGGTACTCATTTTTCTTACAATTTACATAGTTACACAAAAAATAATATATAAACAATTATTTTAACTACATTTAACGTAGAATTAAGATTTGTAATGTTTATTAACTAGTCTTGAACCATGTGCATAAAATTTACAAAACAAAAATATCTCGTACAGAGCATCTTGAAATATATTATTATATAATTTGATATTTAATTATTACAATTGAAATTAAAACATTAACAGGTTCTTATGACACGTTTCACGTAGATTAATATATAAATAAACAATTCCAGATATAAATAACAAAATTATTATATTTCCTTAAGCTAAATACGATGTTTTATGATGTTGCAGATTGCAAAGCAGGTTTAGTCAACATCTTCAAATGCTGCACGTTCCATGATGATGCTTGGAGACACCAGCAAAGGCCAAGAAGAGTTCCACAGAAGAAGAAAATTATGCGGTACCATGCCTGTAACACACAAATAAGCATTATATATTTGTTTATAATATAATTATTGTTATATAAAAATAAATAAACAAAGTACCTATGAAACATTGTATTGTGTTCATAATTTTACCAGGTAAATTAAATGTGCAAAGCGAATTATACTAAATAAATTACGAGGAATCCAATGCCGCAAACCGCGCTTTGATAAGTCTTTTAATTTTCGAGATATGAGCTCTCAAAGTTCAAAATTAAAATTTCTCTAAAAAGCATTATGGTACACGTCGTGTATTCACTCGGCTTTGCCTCGTCTGATGATCTTCACTAGTACCATAATGATTGTCGAGCGAGTCGGAAATTCAGTCTAAATCGGTCTAATTCGGCATAAATTCGGTCTAAATTCAGTCTAAATTCAGTCTAAATTCGGTCTAAATTCAGTCTAGATTAAAATATATATTTTTATACATTTTAGAAATCCCTTTGTAAAAGCTGTACCCGTTCATATTTTTTTTTGAAACTATGGATTCCTACATAATTTGACCCGAGGAGAGAAAAAGTTATTTTATATTATTTTATAACTAAATTTTGAGCGAGTCGGAAATTCAGTCTAAATTCAACAGCTGTAGAAGTCTTCCGAAGGTTGAGAGTCCATCGGGATCTGTAGATGACGTCCAACTTGATCTGCTTTTGATGCTCTAAGTCTTAAGATGCACCAGGTCGTCAAACGATTGCAGAAGATGACCAAACGCTCCAGAAATTTTCTTGAATCTGTTGATGTTGATACTGATGAAGTTTTCACGACCAAAATCATCTGTGACAATAAGAAAAATGTAAATTGTACAGAACAACGCAATAGTATGCAATGAATTTATAATGATAGCTATTAATATGCGAGTATAAATTTATTAATAGCTATTATACACGAGTTACATACACTATTTTTTCTACTCCAATGCTTTCATTAAAAATCTATTAATGTACAGAAATTTACTTGCGTGTTTCATAATGAAAATCTGTATCGAAATGAATCCATTACATGACTGAACTTCGGCATGTTCCAAAAATTTAATGCTATTATCGCCAAGTCAACTCGTTGAAAATTGGCAGTTTATAATATTTATAGTAATCAGTTTACATTTTATTGAAATATAAAATACATTATTGGACAGATCTTATGGATTTGCAAATTATAGTGATATTAAGCAGTTCAATTTTAGTTTATAAGTCGCCTAAAAAGGGAAAGTTTTATATTTTGTTGCATATTTACCCCACTTGACCCTACTACTACTTACTATTAATTTTTTCCACTAAGAAATCTAATTTGACTAGTAGATAAAAAATATTTCCTATCATTTTATTAGGCTGCTGCCCAAATTTGGAAATAAATTTTACTTAAAGGTAACGGATTATACTAATTAAACCTCAAAATTTAGGAGCAAAAATATACAAATTAAAATAATATGGAGTGACAAAACTAATAGATACAATACAAACCTGTATTTCGATATGTCATTGAAGTTTAAAATAGTTACCTTTTTGGGCAATTTATGGAACAAGAGTAATCTCCTAAAATATTAAAAAATAAAAATACAATTCAATTGAAATAACAATCTAGATAATGCAATTCATATAATTTAGATTTATTTAATACACTAGCACAACATATAATATTTATTATATGAATCACATTATCAAGTATAGCAATTTTACTTTTAAGTTGTAAAATTATTAAGTACCAAGAAATTTTCCTAAATAAATAGTTTTTTGGTTTAAGTTCTGTATAATTTTTGTTAGAAAAATGATGTTTATTCTGTTGAAATCTGAAATAAAACAGAACAACTAAAAAACTGTTTATTTATTTAGTTAAAAATGAATTGTGAAATCTCCTTCAATATATAAACAATTTTCCTACTATAAAAGCGAAAATAATGAAAGCATATTATTTACTACAGACAAAAAGTGAATATTATAATAAATAGACAAAGAACAATATTTTATTTATAAAAGATGTTTATTTGTAGAATTACTTTCGATCATTATTTACATGAAAATTTATCTATTCCCTAAGAGTACAAAATAAATGAAGTATTTTAGTAAATACAATGTTGAATAGCCAGTGTATAGTAAAAGAAATAAACTAGACAAGTAAAATGAAATGGAATCTTCGATAATAAAATTAAGTGAACTGAAACTGGTGTAACTGTCTGTATGTGTAAGAAAAGCACAAATTTGATACGCAGCCCTTAGTCTACAAGTTATTCTGGCTGTCACTGTAGTTCACATAAGTTTAAGTAGAAAATCAATTAAAAGACAAATAAACACTGTCCTTTATAGTAGGAATTAAAACTGTCTAAAATTCACAATAAATATTGTTGAACACACAATATATAAGCCCAAACCACATCATGCTTGAAATCTCACAGTTTTGCAAGCAGAAACCGGTCTGGACCAGTTGGTTCCAGTCGCCGACCGGTTGCAACTCGAAAATTAAACATTCGCGAAAATGGAAATCGAAATTTGGTTAACGGACACAAGAATTTAACACAATCGAATCTAATTATTATTCAATGTGCAGATTTTTTTTCTTGTTCTTTTATTTATCGGATGTTATTTTTCTTTAATTATATTAATAGTAAATATTGAATAATTGTAAAAGTCCAATTTCTACAAGCACTCCTCTTGGCTCTTTCTAACACATCTGGCGACCTTTCTTTTGAATTCTGAGTATGACTCCCTCCATTCTTTCTGCGACCGGAAACAAAAACACAAAACATTTATAAAAATCTCATTAATTCACATAAGCATTTAGTTTTAACTAAGTTAAAATTCATATAACTAAAGACGAGCATTCACTCTTCTCACTTACAAGCACTGTAAATGCTCAAATTTAGTTTCTTAAACGTAAACAAAAATCTAAACCTTCAAACTAAATGCTTATATGAATATGAGCTTAAAGCTTATTTATAATGAACGTATTCTGTATTCTATAAAGTTGAACAAAGGTTGAACTGTAACATAGAATAGTATATTACATAATACGAATTGTAAAAAGCACATTACATGCGAGTGAAAAAGTTGTGCACGAGCCTTGGCGAGTGCAATAACTTCACGAGCAATTCAGACTTCCGAAATCACAAGCTAGAAATTATAAATCCCATCTTATGCAGTCGTTCCACCAATAAGAATGCGTGTACAATGGTTTCGTGCAACGAATTTGTTTCAAACAAAAAGTATACAAAAGCTAAACATTTCAATCTTCAATCCTAGATTAAATTTAACAGATTTTCTTCACTCATCTATTAAAAATAAAATACAATTACTATTACAGAATTATACCCACTTTACTCAGTATTAATAAATTCCAGGTAAAAATATTTGACCGATTTAACAGAAGCACAAACTAAACTTTACGCCTGATTGATTTTGTTGCACGAAGGCGTTGCACAAGATTGGATTTATAGTTTCAAGCTTGTGATTTCGGAAGTCTGAATGGACCTTTAGTGCTTAAATAACAAATGAGCATTACTTTTAGGCACTCGGAGTTTAAAAATATGTTATCAACTTTATTGATTGTACAAAAGGCACGATTTTATATTAGCTAGAAGATATGTTTGGGTATGAAGTGTTGGGCATGCAATAATATAAAAATGGTCTTACGGCAGCATCTACGTTAGCCGGTGATTCATCGTTAGGATCTGCTAACATCGAGATGACTGATATGAGTATCGTTTCAACGGTGTGGACAGGCAACCACCGTTCGGAAGCCTTTTCGTATCCAAATTTATCATCGCCGGGTTCATGCAAGATCGATATACATACATCACCGTTTTTATCAACTGCAACGCAACAAAAAAACTATTATTCGCAAATACTTGCAACATTAAGTCCAACAACAAATTGAAAATTTATTCAGCAAAAAGCCGCATTCACAATCCGAACTTTTGTGTAATGTGTACCTACGTTCACAACACCAAATTTCAGTGTCCATTGCCCTGACAGACTTTCGGGCTGTGAATGCAGCTTGACAAATTTACGACTTTTAAAACTATAATTCGACAAAAAAGTTATACCTATTATAAAGAGGAAACTGGATTATATGCAAGAAAAATAGTAAAAATATGTACGCTAGATGCAGATCATTCATAATAATTCATATAAAATCTTATTTTCCAAACAAATGTAAAAATTACAATTAAGTGAAACAAAATGTTACACAGAAAATAATGTGTAACTTTTTAAATAATAATAATAATGACAGTAATCTACAAATACCTGCTAAAATTAATGATTTTCATGACAAGATGTTAATTTTATGACAATTTAATATTTTTAACTAGATTTAGGATTTGTAGGATCCCTGCATCGCCAATAATTATTAAAGAGACTCGAACCGTACAAGAAACGGTTCAGTTTCAGTAATTAGATCTCGAATTAGATATATTTATGAAACTTACTATTTGGATGCCAAATTTCTGTAATAAATTTCATCCTAGGTGGCCTCAAAGGATATTCTTTGGGAAAATGTAGGTGGCATTTGAAGAAACCGCCTTCACTGTAACAAAAAAACAATCAATACAAAACGGGAATCGCATCAACATCAGAAAATAACATTCAACACCAAATTTTCAATTTTATAGCAGTTAATTTATATTTTCCAATATTCAGATTCATAAAAGATCTTTATAATACTTCAGATTATATCATACAACATTTATATTGAAAATAAAGAAAATGGATTAAATATAATAATTGTGACTAATCTCCTGGAATAAATATTGCTCTACATAAACAAAATATTTTAGCAAAGATAGAATATTTATAAGTAATAAAATAACTGCACCAAAAGATGGAGTTTACTTCGGCTTAAATGCAAACACAGGAGGATGCAAATCTAGAAAACTATTTGAGACTCAAAAATGGTACTGAGTTGTTCATTTAGTTCAACTCAATCTGATTAGTTTTCTAGAATTTTCATAATTCTGGGAAAGAATCTTTTGATGTTGGTATTAAATTATGTATTAATTTTATGGTGTATAAATAGTCATATAAACACTAACATGGCAAAATGGCTGATAAAACGTGTATTGACTGTAGTTAAAAACATCTTTCTAAGGCCCTGTTCACACGAAGATTAATGAAGATTCTATCAAGATTCTGAATCTTGGAAAAAAATAAATTTACGGTTTTGAAGCAATCAACAAATTATAAATTATTCTTTTCCAAGTCTCAATTTAGCGGCTCCGCAATTTAATGCCTATGGCACACCGGTCGAGGAGCATCGAGGACCATCGAGTAACTCCTCGATGAAACGAAAGAACGCACCCGTCCACGATGGATTTCTATTTAATCGGTGACAAATACATCAAAGTTTTGCGCGAAATCAAATACAAAAGATAAGTCTGAAATGAGATACATTCGTTTCATCGAGGAACAACTCGATGAAAATAGCGGCGCCCCTATTTTTCGTCGAGGACGGGGTGCGTTCTATCGTTTCATCGAGGAGTTACTCGATGGTCCTCGATGCTCCTCGATCGGTGTGCCATAGGCATAACAGATAACTAGAATTATTTTAACTTCAAAATCTTGAAAAAATCTTCATAGAATCCTCGTGTGAACAGGACCTTAGGTATAGGTATGTATTTTAATTTAAATAGGTAATAACTATATATTTGTATTATTTACGTGGTTATTTTCCTCGGCCAGTGCCTCAAAAATAAATACCCCACATTCATAATAAAAAATCCTTTCTAGCATTTGCTATTCTTTAAGAGTTAGTATGTTTTACATTTCCGATTTAAATCAAATGAATTAATCAGGCCAACCCTGGTAACAAATTCTACAAAGTGCGGAATTCTTTATAATAATGGTGTTTAACGGGACATCCAGTATATACTTACTACAACGTGTCTGGTGGTCCAATAATAAGAACTTCCCATCTGTATATGTCATTGTCATCAATAAGGCCAGCTGAAAAACCCTCGACAGGGTTCTTGTTCAACTCTAAAACACAAAACAAATCATTACTACAAAGTATACAACTCTACAACAAAAAAATCATTCATAAAAACAGTACGAGGTACAAAATGCCGGTAGATAATTAATTAATAATTTAACGATTATTGCACCGTACAGTCCAAGCCAAAAATCGAAATAAAATATTGCTAAATTAGTCTGATAATCGAAATTGGGGTCCTGTGGCTAAAAATGCTTGTATTTAGTTAGATGTATTCAAATTTTCTTAAACGTAAACATAAATCTAAACCTTAAAACTGAATGTTTATGAGAATGGGGCTAAACGATTGCAAAATAAGTCTGATAATTGAAATTGAAACCCGATAAAATCTTTGGGAATAGGGTGAACACCAGAAAATAAAATTCGAGAGTATTCACACAAAGGAAAATGCATGCACACGAAGATTCAAATCTAGAAAATTCATGTAATAAAATACCTGCAGGAAAAGATTCATTCGCAAGAAAATTCAAATCTAGAATTCTAAATTTGACATAAATGCAATCACAGGGAGATGCAAACACAGGAAGATGCAAATCTAGAAAAGTTATAGTCAAAACCGAGTATGTGGGGCTCAAGAATTGTATTGGATTGTACATTTAGTTCAGTTCAAGCTAATTTATCACCCTTGTCTTGAAGAGACAAACTAGTTTTCTAGATTTGTATCTTATATGTTTGTATTTATGCCAAATCTAAAATTCTAGATTAGCATTTGGCTGTGAATGAATCCTTTAATGCATGAATGTTCTAGAATTAAATTTTATGGTGTAGAATGGCCACCCAAAATCTTTAAGTAAGTTGGGTTAAATGCCGGTAGATAATGAATGAATAATGTAATGATTATTGCACCGTACAGTCCGGGTTAAAAACCGAACTAAAAGCATGGTAAATAAGTGTGGTAATTAAAATTGGGGCTCAGTGGGCAAAAGTGTGGTTAAATTGATCTGCATGGATGATTCACTCCATGCGGAATGACTTGAGAATGTGAGAATGCAGAAATTACACACCAGTGTTTTCTGGGAACAAAACAAAGGGTGGACAAACATAAATTTTTGTTTTAATTTGAAAGTGTGAGCAAGGAGGTGTGTGAATGCCCGAAGTAGCAATAAAAAAATAAAAAGACCAAGCAATCGATTTTCCTACGCAATTTGCGGCGAAGATAAAACGTGCAAAGCAACCAAAATGCAAAATATGAAAGAGCTAAGCACGTGGTCAATTCGCAAGTTATTTTGGGATATTACTGGGTATAATGTAATCTAAAAGGCGATCGCTTTAAGCGAGGTCGTCCCTGCTCCGTGCAGTCTTCCATTGTTTCACTGACACTGAAAACGTCAAACCAAATATAAATTGACTCACCCGCTAGCTGTTTTCTTAGTAAGAGTGCTGACTGTGGTTCTGACATTAATTACAAATATAATTTAGCTTCTAATTCACAAAACAAAATGTTTGTAATATAAAGATGGCCGGGCCGAGTTTGCTTTTGCACCGTACTGAACATATGTTGTTTGAGGACTAGACGTATATGACGGAAAATCGAAAGAAGAGACAAGTCAGTGTTGCCACTCTAGTATTCCAAAGTTTATTTTGTTGTAGAAAATACAGATATTCGGCATAAATTTGACAATATTATTTCAATTTCTTCAGTAGATACATAAACGTCAACTAAAATGACATTTGCAACAAACAGCAATAGAAATAAATAAATTGTAACCTGGGTTACGCGCGATTTGAGTTGGCTACATTGGCGGCCAAATCTAATACTTTGCTATACTGCGTTTTAGGTTCTTATAGAAATATAGAAACTGTTTCAAATGGAAAATAATAGTACAAATATAGTAATTTCATGTATATCATCGTATCATGAACTCTTATTACCTTATAATATGAAACATAATACGTCAGTTACTTATAATTCATTAGATACGAACTTAATAGCATAACTACTTGATAATATTTAAAAAATACAATGTAAACAGAATAGATTGGAATGCCATTCTTACAACACTTCACTTTTACTGTACAACATAGTAATTTTGTGTATATTAAACGACTATTTATAAGTCAGTGTTGCCACCCTAGTACTCCAAAGTTGATTTTATTGCAGAAAATACAGATATTCGGCATGAATTTGACAAAATTATTTCCATTTCATTAGTAGATACATAGACGTCAACTAAAATGACATTTGCAACCAAACAGCAATAGAAATAAATAATTTTAACACAGGTTGCGCGCGATTTGATTTGGCTACACTGGGAGAAAATAAATACTTTGCTATAGTGCGTTCCAAAATCTTATACAAATATGGAATGGAAAATAATAGTACAAATATAGTAATTTCGTGTATATTAAACGACTTTTTACAGATATACACAAACATTAACCTATCCACAAACCAATATTTCTTCCTATATTACTTAAAAGATAAAATTGTGTAAAAAGAATATCTGAGATTGTGAATACTTATGTACAAAATGAATCTCCAACCAAACACCCGTTTATAATTTTAAAACACGAATGCTATTATCGTAAATAGTACATACAAATAAGTTTCTGATATTAGAATATTTAGTACAAGTGCCTAGTTGGTTTGTAACATCGTCCATTAGCTATAAGAAATTAGAAATTGTGCTTAACGATGGAGTAACAATATCAGTTCGTTTCCACTTAAAGACGTGTATTATCTATACAGTTAGCAATATTTAGAATTTATAAAATAATTCTTTACTTACAGTAGTCATAATATCCGTGTGTATGTATGTTTATTAGTGTTTCAATTTAAGAGAATTTGCATAACAAAGAGTTTTACATTTTTTTGTATACTAGATTTATAGTACGAATTTATTAATGACAAAAAGATTTTACAAACAAAAAAAATAAATAATATATAGTTTGTTTCATGCCCATTTCTTGATTTTTAAATATTATAAATACAAATTCTATAAACTGGCACATATATAATTACAGTAATGTTTAGAGTAGTGATTTTTGGCAGACAATAACATGTAATTATAAAATGAGATAAAACAAACTATAATAATTACAGTATTAGTAAAATGTTTGTAAATATATTTGTTACGAAAACATTTTTTGGCCTTCTGAAATGTAAACATAACAATCACACATTGTTGACGTCTATGGTAGTTGCTTTTTTACACATTTTAGCTGTGTTTTTGTCTACAAAAACGCTAGTTTACACAATTATTGTTCAATCTCTTAGCAGTTGTTCCAAGGCCAGTTGACAGAAGGAAAGACGATATGTCGGCCAAAAAATATAATACATAATGCGTACGTTAACCCCTGTTCGCACGGCGATCTTTGGAAATTCTACGGAGAGTCAAAATCCTGGCAAATATTTTTTTCTTTCTAGTGAGAATTATTTGTTAAATTGCGGTGTCGCTAAATTGAATCTTCAATGAGTCTTGGAAAAGAAGAATTTATAATTTATTGATTGCTTCAAAACCACGTAATTATCACTAGAAGGAAAAAACTTCTTCTTTACCAGGATCTTCAAAGATCGCCGTGCGAACAGGGCTTTAGGTATTAGTACATCGCTCAATTATATTATTATTATATATATTATTATATTAATCTCGCGTAGTAAAATACACCTACCGCATTTATAGTGTAATCAAATTTTACAGTAGAGGAATCGGCGATGTTTTGATTGTTGCCATGAGTACGCAAACGTGAAACATTTTAGAAAGAGAGATACAGAATGAGTGACTTGTCAAATCTGCTGATATTTAAGCGTAAGATTTGAATGGGGGTTTCCAAGCCTACGGCTATTTAGAGAAATACTTATTGGATATCAATTTTCGGCATAAGTTATAGGAAAGTGATAATAATTGTTAATTTTGATAGATTTATTACCTTTTTATCGAAATGAAAATGTAACTCTTTTGAAACGTGCATTAAAATGCGACATGTGTGACGCAAACGGCACTGAGACCAAACCGTGAATAGATTTGTTAGTTTTTTGCAGTTTTGACTACGGAATGGTCGACAGACCTATGTTGAAATAAGGTAAGACCTACGGATCGCATTTGGTCCTTGTCAGCGCGGGAACTTGTGTTCTCAGTGCCGATGACGTTCTTCGCGACACCTATTTTTTCTGGCTTATTAGCAACTTTTTGGCAAAAAGAAAAATACCTATAGGTCTAATATTTTAATGTATGGACTAACATATAAAAAAACTAAAATAAAATTTGTATTGTCACTGGTAAAAATTTATAGGTCACTCTATCTATCTCTCTCGCACCTGACAGTTGCGCACAAACAGACGGTTTCCTCTCCTGTAATATTATACTTCATGGTAAATAACTTTATCTACTTGTAAAATTATAATTTCGGTATTATTGTCATTGTATACCTAATTATAAATACAACAATAAGCAAATTCTCTTGGTTAAACAATACAATGAATGAATAAATGGTTTAGACACACGAATGATTTTTTATATGTCACACAATTCACAGAATGGTAAGGTCCCTAACACCCGTTGGATACAACAAAATACTAATAGAAGTCAGTCGATATCGCATGTATGATATGTCAAAACTACATAAACACAATCTACATCTCAGTATTTTCCTCGCCAGTATCTTCTATTTCCGGTTCCTCGGGAAGCGTGTACACGCCGGTCATGACTGGTCCTTCGAGCACCTCCGGCATTTTAGAATTCACTGCTACCAACTCATGCGCACCTAAATCCACCAAAGAAGTGGGGGTGCCTGTACTTAAGAGAGTCTCTTCCGTCATGTTCCGGTTGTAAAGATTGCTGGGGTGTTTCCCGCCTTGGCAGTGGAACTGTCATGACGTCATGTTGTACGGATCGCCTCCTAGATCGTCGGTGAAACTGGCTGAGCCAGCTTTTTTGACACCTCTTTCTTGGTGTTTTAATCTATGGATGATTTCGTCATGAACTACATTGAAGCACATTGCTGTCAAAGCCATTCCTGACATGATGTACAACGAACAAAACCATATGGTTCCTGATGATTCGTCTCGTATGGTTCCATTTGGACCAGCACCAGGTACCATGTCCCCGAAACCTACAGTGGTTAAGCTCATAAAACAAAAATAAAAACCATCCAACAGTGACCAGTTTTCCAGTTTGTACAGCGCGAAAGCCCCAACACAAATATAACAAAACATTATTATTAAACAAAGTAGAATTGGTGCTAAGATGCTCAATCCATGCATCGAGGTCTTGGATTCATTATCAGTACAACTTAAGCTGTCCGTCTCTTTCATGTCTCTGACAGGCGAATGTAGATTATTATGAGTAGTCGAACCAGTACTTGAAGTGAAACCCGAGTTGGATCTGACGTAAAAGGGCTCCTGTAGGGCTAATTGTTGCTGCAGTTCCAATTGTTGTCGTTTCTTCTTCATCTTTCTTTCCTTTTCCGCCATTCTCTTTTCGTCGTAGCAACAGTAGCCGCAGTTAGAGCACAGGCAGCAACAAAGCGCGCGAGAGAAAACTCCTCGCGCCACGTGGCTCAGCAGACTGCCCACGCTCGAGAGGTAAAGTAGGGTTAGGGGGATGCCCAAGATGGCGTAGCCCATCGTCACAGCTTTGCCGAGGGTTGACCGGGGCGCTATGCTGCCGTAACCTGCAAAAATAAGTATTTTAATATGGTGGCACATTGTTTAAATTAACTTATAATGTTATAACTAACTAATGTAAACACTGGAGTGGACACCCGTATCTTAGCAATACTGTAGATTCGTAGAGTAAAATTCAAATAGCTAAGACCCTGGGCTGCGCGAGAAGGCAGAGCTTGTCATGTACTGTCCGTTTTACAAAAGCGGAGCTGGCGAGTATATGCTGCGCAGCACTTCACTTAATTTTCAAACAAAACTAAAATATAACTCAATCACAATCAATTACAAAATTCACAGGGTTACACAAAGCAAAACACTACGAATGTCAACATGAGAATAACAGATATTGAAGCTAATGTTTAGTAGAACAGACAGTAGCGTAGTTTCCTCTTGTTTATCATCTATGTTTCTCTCTCTAAGACGAGAATTCGTACTTCGCGCAGGGTTCTAGCTATTTGAATTTTACTCTACCAGTTCTGTTTACTCTGTGCCATTGTTTATCGGGGAGCACACAATTTGAACAAATATAGTTTTGTCAAAGTGTAGTTTGACCAAAAATAATTAAGCCTAACTGTATTTTAGTCAAACTGTAATAGGGTACTTTACCATAGTAGCAAATTAGCAATCCAGTCAATTATATTGAAAGGAGACCTCAAAAAAGAGTTATTGCCATGAAAAAAGTTTTCAAAAAGTTAATAGTTCTTTAAATATTTCAGATTTTACGTATCGATACCTACATCTACGTCATAGTAATGCGTTTCACGTGTATTCTTACTTATAGTAATAAAGAAACTACCAAAATGTATTTTATATTTTGTAACATTTAGAAACAGTTGATTTTACATGGAGTACATTTTAATTCCAGCCCCATGGTTTGAGAAGATTTTGAGCTATACATCTACGTCACACAAACTTTAAAAATTAATTACAGTTTTATTAAGAACAATTAAGGCTTATCAGTACTCTCAATGTCTTTCAAATAACATGAAGTTTCAATAAAAAACTTAAAATCGTAATCTTTCCAATTATACAGGTTGGTGGAGGTGAAACGCGAACATATGGAACATACATGACAATCGAACTTTCATGCCAGGTATCTTGATATATTTTGTAGTAGTGTCACAAAACGAAGTAATGTGAATTTGTGTGGTAAAAAGAGTAATCAATAACAGAAATAATAATAAAATCTAAAAGTGCATGTAAACTTTCTAGTTTTGCTCGTACACATACATAGAGCCTTTTTATCAAATTTTCGGGCCCTAGGCCAACAATATTTTTCGGGCCCCCCTTTCCCAAATGAAAAGCGTACATATTTTTACAATGTGCATTTATTGAAGAAAATAAATATAGAACCGGACTTATGTTTATAAGACATTATTGAATTTAATTTATGGTCTCTAAAAGTAAAAAATGAATAATATGGAAAAGAAAATATAAAATATTTAACATTAATTATCGTATTAAACCCACCAGTGTAGTAAATGATATAAAAATTATAAGTGTATTGTTTAAATATAAATATTAAAATATTACGATAAATACTGGGTTGGCCATATTCGACAAAAAGATTTTTTTTAATAATAAAAAAACACATTTTTTGCTGTTCATTGAATTGGATTGAAGGAGATTTGTTTACATCACTTTTTGAATATGATGGCCGAACAGATACCGTCAATCAGGTGCGTTTTCGGACAATGATAACCGATTTTTTGATGCCAATATTGTGCGTGATAATGGTATGGATGACTTCTGGTTTCAACAAGACGGTGCCCCACCGCACACTGCTGGAGCTACAATGGATTTATTAAAGACATTGTTCCCAAACCGTTTGATGTCGAAAAATGCTTATTTTGACTGGCCACCGCGTTCACCAGGTTTAACGCCTCGAGACTTTTTTCTGTGGGGCTATTTGAAATCAAAGATTTATATCAACAAGCCACGGTCCCTAGAAGAGCTGAAGAACAACATTCGCCAGGAAATAGCCGCCATTTCGGCCGAAATGTTGACTAAAACCATGGAAAATGCTGCAAAACGGGCTCAAAACGCCGTAGACGCTCAAGGTGGCCATTTACGAGATATCATATTCAAAAAGTGATGTAAACAAATCTCCTTCAATCCAATTCAATGATTTTTAACATTTCTAGAACAATTAGTAATTCCGTGTAGCATAAAATTATAAAGGATCCTAATACACTATGTGAAAAATTTTCTAGATAAAGCGGGTGTTAGTTATGCAAATGTAGTATATCTTCACAGAATTTGTTTTCATAAGCAGTAACAAAGAAGTCCGAATGAATTATAATCGGAAACATCAATCGAGCCCTGTCGGCCGGGCCCCATGTCTGAGCGGGCCCCAGGCCGTGGCCTCGTGGGCCTAGGCGGTAATAAGGCGCTGCACATACATTATTATACTTTGACATTGTCAGTACTTATTCCACGTATATCAAGATGCCTAGCATGATAACTCCTTCATATATTTCCCTATGTTCGCATTTCACCTCCACCAACCTGTATGTCTTAAATACAGTTGAGTTGAGTATATAACTACTAACTATACATACTGACTATAAGTACTAATTTCGTATTGTGAATGAGGCTTAAATGTACGCAATAAAGATATTTAGCTGAAAATTTTTCTTTCAAGGTACTCAGGAAACAAAAGAAAATGTAAGATGTAAGGCGGAAGTAGCTACCTAAACATTAAAACCACTTTTAAACTTAGTGATGCAAATTCTAACAACAGGGCCGGCTCCAGGAGTGTCATCTGCATAATTTCCCTCGCTGCAGTGTTTGTTGTTTAATTGGAACAATATGCGCGGAATTTTAAAAAACTTTCTTTTTAAAACTTCGCGAACAACTAACTGTGTTAAAATGTGTCTCCGACAACCGACGAACGCGGAAAAAGGAAAAACACTTTTCTTTTAATTTACAACGAGGGAAATGCCGCCAAAAAACATATTCTCCCCTCCCCCTTAAAAGTTTTCGTGTTTTAAATACAAAACCGAGTAGATTTACACCAGAAACTTTATTCATTTGTCATTTTCAGTTGTTCTTTCTGGTCGCGACGTCTTCTATTATTATTTGTGTATTAAAATATCTCCGCAACCCCTTAAGCGATGAAAAGAATTTACAACGCTGGCCTGTTTTCATAAGCTACGTTTTTATTTATTATTTGTTTAAGATTATAAATTCATTTTCTTGAGTTTCGCGACTTTTCCATTTGTTTTTCGATATTTTTGACACAGAATAAACAACTTTGTTGACGGAAACTTGGAAAATATATTTATTTATTTGTGACTGAGCAGAAATTGCTATTTTTGTGACAAGGAAATTTATATTAATAATAATAAGAGTTTACAATTAAAATTTAATTAAAGAACAACATCTTGCAGAAAATTTACGATCATAAATACTCGTATTTCTCAGTTTTGATAACAGAAATAGTTATATCTATCACGCCTTTTCCTACTTAGGGTCTGAGATTCTTTGAAGATTCTACCAAGATTCTGAATGTTTTTACCTTCCGCTTACCTTAATCATGCAAAACATCGGGTAGTGAGTTTTTAGTGGATGAGCATGAATTAGGGTCCTTATAACTCATTTTTGATAGTTTCACGATGATGTCTGTGTGTATGTGTGTGTGTATGTGTGTGTGTGGTCAAGAGTTTTAGTCGGATAACTCAAATACGTATTACCCGAAAATTTTGATATTTGGTATTTAACATTTGTATATAAATTGGAAGAGCTCCTTAGATTTTGGTACAAATATCTTCATCGGAAGTGATATTTTTTGAAGATTGAAAAGGTTAATTGTCAAAATTGTATATAAATTTCGATAAATATAGCATTTATTTGTAATAAGAATAACAGGAAAAATTATTTGCAACTTACGTTATAAAAACATTGTCTTTATCTGGTAGCATTAAAGAACTGCAGTAAAATTTGATTTTTGTTTCTGCGTAAAAAATATTGACAGGTAAGACGGGTGACAAGTTGTCATACTAGCGCTGTATTTCACTGGCTGTATTAGTCATTCATAAGTAAGATATTAAATGTAGTAATTGAACGGAGGATGGCTTCAAAACAGAAGAGTTTTCCTGTGAATTAATCTTTTTATTCAGGTGATGCAAATTTCTGTGTTTAAATATTTTAGATTTGTATTTGAATATTTTAAATGGGCACCGGATTGTACGTATACATTTTTGTTTAAAGTCTAGATATGGCGGAAGGTTGTGTGATGGCCACGTCAGATTTTTTTATTTTATATTAAAGATTATGTGATTATTATACCTACAATTGATATTTTATAATTGTTTTTATATCTGGTATAATTTAAGAATAGGTAATTAAATATACTTATAATTTAGTATTTCGGTATCTTGTAGCCCATGATCGTTTAACATTTGTTACTACGTAAAATTTAAATGATTATGACATGACAGTGGCAGTGACAATAGTAAAATATAGTTTATATCTTATTCTGCAGTTTAAATAAAATGACTAAAATATATTTGTAAGTAGTAGTAGGTACCTATATACTCGTATTAATATATTTGTATAATAAGTAAAAATAATAAGTAATTATGGCGGAAGGTATTGTGCTGGCCACATCAGGTTTTTTTTAACAATTATTAACATTTTATTGTTTTAAGTGTAATTAAATAAAGAAATAATAAAATAAGTATAGTATTCTATTTAAATTATTATTGTATAAAATTCTAATTTATATTAAATGAATTTCTTTATCTATAAACATTAATAATCTACAATAAAATTTCATATAAGTGTAAATAGAAATTGTAACGTGAATTTTTACAAATATAAAATGCCTGATTATCCCACAACAATTTTTTTATTTCAAAGTCTCTTTAAAATCTCTTCTACATCTTCAGTTCTTTTCTCAGGTCACGTATTCCCCTAAACAGTAGCGCATCTCTTGCCTAGCAACTAGCAGTCAGTAGTGCCACAACAAGAACAAAAGACGACTAGTCGAATATGGAAATTAACCTCAAATTCCCTGGGGGCAGCGCCGCCACTGAACTAGTGGTGACAGTTGGAACTAAGGGAACGACGCTATAACGGTTAGAGCTTTGATGCCCTGGGATATCGGGACAGGGCCGGCTTGGATGAATTTTAAAGGAGCTGATCATTTTTACTTAACTTTAATCATAAGAATTTTTATAAAATGTACTAACGAAGTTTTGTGACCTTTACAAGAATGAATTTTATTTCAAAAGCACTGTAGACTGAAAGGTTCAATTAACAGTTGTGCCTTTTTAAAATTTAATAAAAAATCTGATGTGGCCCGCACACAACCTTCCGCCATATCTAGACATGTAAGTACAATCCGGTGCCCATTTAAAAAACAAATAAAAATCTAACATATTCAAACACAGAAATTTGCATCACTTGAATCAAAAGATTCATTCACAGGAAAACTCTTCTGTGTTGAAGCCATCCTCCGTTCAATTACTACATTTAATATCTTACTTATGATTTATGGCGTTATAGTATGTCAACTTGTCACCCGTCTCACCTATTAATATTTTTTACGCAAAAACAAAAATCAACCGAACTTGGATTACAAGATTTCAACGTTTTATCTAATATATATTTTTTTAAATTTTAATGTAGTACTTTAATGCTACCAGATAAAGACAATTTTTTTATAACGTAAGTTGCAAATAATTTTGCCTCTTATTCTTATTACAAATAAATACTATATTTATCAAAATTTGACAATAAACTTTTTCAATCTTAAAAAAATATCGCTTCCGGTAAAGATATTTGTACCAAAATTTAATGAGCTCCTCTAATTTATATACAAAAGTTAAATACAGATGATATTTTATGCATATGTATTTTTTTACGTTATGGACATATAATGAATATGCAGCGGATATACATAATTTCTGAAAAATTATTTTTGGATTACAAAATAAATAATACGTCTGCTGATTTCCCCTAGATGCGGCCCTGGTAGGTTAAGGCGGTCAAAAGCGCAGACAAAAAAAGTCAAGTCAAAGAACTGAATATTTTGTTGGCTACGAACAAACTACGGACGTAACCATTGCCAAATGTGAAAATGTTCATCGGATATCGTCTCGGAAGAGACGACCATATCAAATATCGGGATCTTGAGGATGTTTTACATTATCATATATTATGTAGCATCATTTTTGCATTCGTAGATTATGCGATATTGTTTTGAATATGGAATATGTAGAGCATGTTTTAGAATTCAAATGAGGCTGAATTTAAAATAGAGAATTTTATTTTTGTTGTGGAAATGTGTAATATTTAAATGAAACAATTTAATATACTAAACTATGGAATAAATTAGTTAATATTATATTATTATTTTACCCAAGATGGGTAAAAACTAAAAAGCGTGGTAGATATATATATAAATAAAATATTACTAATTATGTTTTTCACAAGCAGTCAAAAATACGAGAATGATCGTATATTTTGTACAAAATATTTTGATTAATCAGATTTTGAATATAAAACATGATTTTCATTGTGTAAATATTTATTATTATTATACATTTAGATGTACTATATAATAGTTATTTACTTTACAAGTGGGCAAAGTAAGGAATTACCCACGAGGGAAATGTTAACTCACGAGGCCGAAAACTGAGTGAGATAATTTTCTCGAGTGGGTCATTCCTTGTTGCCCACGTGTGAAGTATAAAGTTTTATTCAACACCTCTTAATAACTGCTTAAATATTTTAAAATTATTAAGTTTCAACCTAAAACATCGTTTCTATGGTGACTTCCAACAAGCAAAGTAACAATTTACCCACCAGTGGGTATAATTTAGATCAAAACCACTAGTGGGCAATCTTTTACTTTGCTTGTTTAAAATCACCATAGTTATGATG